>PUQB01000007.1:0-345000 GCA_003024785.1 Selaginella tamariscina
CCAAGACTAGACTAGGTTAGGAAAAATTAACTGAAAACTAACACTAATCACTTTATGCAAAGTCAGCAAAAAGTTCACAAGTTTTATTACCCCTCTTGCATTACGCGAAGCCAAAAACTTCAGAACCGTCATTCACTGAGCAACAACTCAGCTGCCAGAGGTACCACATGAGACAAGAAGTCATTTGGAGACTTTTTGCAAGTCTACAAAGTCTGTCACTTGACACAAACAACAAGTTAGTTAATTTTTTTTAATTAACTAGAATTTATATTGGAGGCCTCTAGTTAATGTTGTCTATCGGCCCCTAGGTTAAGAAGAAATAACTTTATTTCTTAATCAGTTTGAAACCTCGCCTCAAACTCATTCACCAACTCCATCACGTTTTGTAGATTCTCCAATGGCACCCATGTCGACTCGCACGTCGGATAACTTTTTCATTTGACGAGATACTCAAACTTACATTTTCACGGTTCATAAACCTTCCTTTTGCCCAATATGGATTCGACTTCATACTTCGTATCTTCATTAATCAGCTCAAGGGGCAGACGTAAGTTTTCATATCTTTGCAGATGTTTCTCATCCTTGTGGAATGGCTCGAGCAAATTGACATGAAACACATTGTGTATTGTTCCCAACTTTGGAGGAAGATCTAACCCATAAGCCACTTTCCCTACTTGCTTCACCACCTTGTATGGACCTATGTAGTGCAATAGAAACTTCTTCGAAAGAGTTGTTGGAACTTTTAGGTTTCTGGTACTCACAATATCATATCCCCAACTTGATACTCTACATCCCGTCAATGTTTATCGTACTGTTGACAATACCTTTCTTGTGCTGCAGCCATTACTTGACGAGCAGTTTCCCATGTTCGATATAATTGTCTAGTGAACTCTGCTACAGAGGGAACTCGATTGACATCGTCTTTTGGTAACACCATACTCTGAGGAATACCACCCTTATTCCCAGTTAACACTTCCATTGGGCTACACCCAATCACAGTGTGTGTCGAGTTATTATAACATGTCTCAGCCATATTCAAGTGTTCAGCCCAATCAAGTTGATCATCTTGAAGTTGGTGATTCGCGAAGTGTTCAGACATCATGGTCTTTCTAAGAGCATTGTTTCTGATCGAGGCCCACAATTCATGTCCAGATTTTGGCGAGAGCTTCTTTGGAGTTTACAAGTTAAAGCAGATCTTTCTTCAAGATATCATTCACAAACTAATGGGTAGTTAGAACGCACAATTCAGACCTTGAAGTAGTATCTTTGCTGTTTCATCAGTTACCAACTGGACAACTAGTTGGACCTTCTTCCTATGGCAGAGTTTGCTTACAACAACTCTATTCACGCATCTACAAGCCAGACACCTTTCTTCGCTCTTATAGGCTACCATCCACGTTTTGACTTTGCTCCTTCTGCTTCTCCTTCTTCCACTCTTACAGTACAGGATCATCTCTAGTATCTTTGTCAAGTACATGATGATCTCCGAGTTCATCTTCAGCAGGTACATAAATGGTACAAGCGACACACTGATGCTCATCGTCAGCCGGCACCTACATACAAGGTTGGTTATCTCGTGTGGCTTCTTCGTTGGCATATCCACACCAACAGGCCGCCTTCTAAGTTGGATTTTTTAATTATGGGCCCTTATAGGATTGTGACTGAGGTCAATCATGTACCTTTCCGACTAGAGCTAACATCTACTATGAAACTTCATCCTGTGTTTCACACCTTTTTGTTGGAACTATATCATCCTTTTTCTCTTCATGGTCGTGCCTCCGCCTTCTGTGGTCATTGACAATGAACTTGAGTACGAAGTTGTAGCCATCCTTGATTTTCATCTTCATCACTGCCAACTTCAATACTTGGTGGATTGGGAAGGATATTTGCCTATCGATCACACTTGGGAACTTACATCCAATTTACTCCATGCTTCTTCCAAGGTTTGCCTTTCATCAACGTTATCCTACTAGAACTCATCCTTAAGGAGGAGGTGCTGTTATGACCTGATACAAAATACATGATATGCTTACAGAATACGACCTACATGATACATAATACAGAATACGGGATACAGGATATGCCTACAAGATATGTTTATAGGATATACCTACAGGATAAGGGACATTACTTTTAGTTCATGCCTAGATTAGCTTGAAGTATCATTTTTAGCTTATGCCTAGATTAGCTCTTGGAGTTGTGAGTATAAAAGCTCCGACCTAATTATTGTACAATCAGTTACTATTAACACTAGTCATTCTATGATCATTCTTGTCCTGTTCCTTGTTCTTGTTTTGTTCCTTGTTCTTACCTTGTTCTTGAGTCAAGCTTCCTTGTTCTTATCCTGCTCTTGGGTTATGGCTTAACAATAGGTGCTTAAGAAGTTTAAAGCCATATACGTTGCCCAAGGGTATTCACAAATTCTTGGAGTTCACTTCAACGAGATGTTTTCACCAATTGTTAAAGCAACTAGTATATGAGCACTCTTGGCTTTTGCAACTCAGTTTGATCTTGAAGCTCATCACCCTGACATCAAAACGGTGTTCCTCAATGCTCCTTTGCACGGAAAACTATACATGAAACGTGCACCAAGATTCAAGGTATCAACCAATCCAGGTGAAGAGCTGGTATGGGAACTTCAAAAGGCAGTATATGGACTCTAACATGTAGTTCACCAATGGTACGTGTGCATAGATGAATACCTCCACTCACAGGACTTTCACAAGCTAAACTCCGACAGAAACCTCTACCTCAAGGAACAAGGTGCAACCTTTGTCATCATAGCAATCTACGTTTATGATTGCTTGGTGGTTGGAAATGACACGAAGTTGTTGAATGACACCAAGGCACGACTGCATGCACAATGTGGATCTTGGTGAGGTGTCCAAGCTCCTTGGTATGGAAATCACTCGCAACCACACATGTGGATCGATCAAAGTAACGCATGGCATCACATTCAAAAGCTTATTAGTGAGTTTGGCATGAGCCAATGTAAACCTACTCCTACATCAATGATCACATGACATACATGCACACAAAGTGTAGATATCTCTTTTCCTAATCCATCACGATATTATGCACGTTGTAACTAAAGTGGGCATGATACGTGAAAATGGGAATATAAAATAAATTACTAATTAATACTTAAGTTTTAATTATTAATTAATCATTTAATTAATATGTAATTAAGCCTTAAATATTAATTAATTAATTAATTAATCCTTCAATAACCTTACTTAGTAAGGAATATTCCTAAAATATCTTAGAATATTCATATTATTCTAAAAATAGTTTACAATAATGAAGAAATACTATCAAACATAATTACAAATGAAATCATTTCTTATCAACATGTTAATTTATTTATAAATACTTTCTTCCTAACATACAGAGAAATCTCCTCATTTTGTCTAAATCATCACTCTCCGGATTAATCAAATCATTTTGGTCAATATCTTGATGTTGTTGCCACCACTAACACTCTCACGAATGCAATTGGGAGTTGCCATCCTTGTTAATACATAAGATGTAATAAGACCAGGTCTGCATAAAGGCTCATCTAAAAATGACGTTCCTTAAGAATAATATTATAAAGCGCCCGGTTGCTATCCTTCATTTTATAAAATTCAAAATCACGAGAAAGAAAAGCTTCAGGAAATGTATGATACGGTGGATACTGCTCACAAAAATTTTCGAGATTCTTCTTTCTGAGGCACGTATCCAAGTAGTTCACTAGCTCATCCATGATATCGTATCAGAATATGGATCGAAAGTGATTGGATGAATACAAGCAATGTTTTGGTTGAGCATAGCCTTCTGAGGAGAGTCGTCTACTACTAAGATATGTGCATTCTTCATTATCCTTAAGCGACTGATCTCCCCATGAGTCCCAATTATTCTTTCATTCTTGAAGAAGTATGGCTTGCTTTCCTTTCTTATATTGTGAAATTCGAGAGGTTTATAACACATTCGCTGGTCAAAAATCCAATCTTTACGAATCACCTCTTCTGCAACACTACAATGTTTCTTAAGCAAATTCAACAGCGGTGTTAAGTTATGAATCTGCATGCATGACCAAATCCCCACAAGCGCACCCATCTCCTTAAGCTTTTGAAAGAGACGATCCAACCCTGGACGAAAAATAATATCATATCGAAATTTACCATGACAAGGAATGAAATCTCCTTGTTTGATTTCTTTTTTCCTATCCTCGGGCCTTTGTCGATGAAGCAGAACACCATTGACATCCAACAACACAATATGGCCATGAGTAACATGAGATAGCGTTGCCTCTTGAATACTTTGCAAATCACTTGTTTGCTCCCTTTCACATTTATCCGTTGCCACTATCTCGTTGCCTATCCCTTCATCATTTAATTGTACATCATCCTTACAAGATTCAGATATTGCATGCGCTGAAGAAATTGATTTCGGAACTGAAGCCAATAAAAATGATGATGAAAAAACTGAAGTGGCCCCCATGGTAACGATGTTTTGAGCTGCATTATTATCCATTTCCTGCATGAACTCTGTCATTCTGACATGTGGCACAAGAAATTGTCGCCAAACCCCTCTCTTACCTCATGCCAATGCTGAAAATCCATGTTCTCAATTGTTTCATTACATCTGCAAAATGATAATTAGCTGACCTTAAAATTATCAAGGTATATTATTTACCTTGTTAATGTGTGACCCATGTTTGAACTAAAAGCTTCATTAATCCTTGAGAATTTATTTTCTGTACAAATATAAACGAAATATACAAAAATGCCTTATGTTACACTCATTTACAACTATTCGTCACTCTAAAATCATTAACAATTCTTCTTCGCTATTACCTTCTGAGTGAGGCGAAGAAGGTCTAAGCCGCTTGTGAGATGGTTCAAGATCTTCTGCATCTTCTATTGATGTTTCCATGGGTAATGGAGTGTGCAATGTTCTGTACTCCTCGAGATAACTTCCGGTCTAATATCTGATTGAAGTTCGTCCTCAGACTCCGACATTGAACCAGATTCGTCTTCAGAGCTATCGCACTTATCTGGAGGGAACTTTCTCAAATACTCCTTTATGGATTCGTTGGGGTAGTCAGTTGAGAACCTATCTATCCACTTGTTCAGGTCCTCAACCATGGTCTTATCCTTTTCAACGGCAAATACACATGTATGCCGAAGGTAACACTCCTTCAAGACGGACCCCCTAGTGCAGTAGTCAAAAACCCACGCATCACTGTGAGGACCCCTGATCAAGTTGACGATGCTCCGTGCCGCTTGACTTGTGATGTTTGGATAACGTACATTGCCGAATACGTCACTCTCCTATCGGTGTATCGGATGGAGGTTCAGGGCCGTTGGAGTGCAAACAGATGCCTGGCCAGTCATTTGGAAGTTTGAAACTGTTTGGCGCATTCCTAACAACCAAGTGAACAACCGAATCAATGCACTTCGGATCAGCATCATTCATATAAAATCCTGTCCAACGATGTTTATTCCTCTTGGCAAAGGAGAAGGCAAAGGTATCGGTGACATGAGCAAGAATCAAGAAATAAATACCTGAAAACGTAGATATCAGTCAAGAGTGCAAGTATGAATTCAATAATAAATACCTTCTTTGTACATGCTTGCACGGCTAAGTTTCTCCACCAAATCCTCTAGTGTCCTGTCTGTCGAAGGATTTTTTGACACCCGCCGATCCATCACGAACAATTGAAACGGTTTCCTACAAGCAGTGATGGTACCCCATAAAGTCTCCGAATCCAACAACAAACATCTGTAGGGCTTGTCGTGATTCGTAGCATCCTCCTTTATAAGGTTCAATCGGTTCTCCGCTGCTGAAGGACTGCCATAAGAGAAGGCGTCATCGCAATGTTCTCCTTTTTGGCGTTGGCGTGCAATAGATTCTTGCCCAGATCTTCCGATTGATTCACCCATTCGACAAGCATATCATCATTTGTCACATGCAAATATTTGCTGACCTCTTCGTATGTTGAAGCCGAAATCCAACCCAGTTTGTGGCAGTGTATTCCCAACCACTCCTTGAAGTGCCTGACCGTCTTCAACTCCATTGCCTTGAGATGAAAAGGAGAGGTGGGCTGCTGTTGTTAATCTGTAATTTGCCATCAATCACCAAATCAGCCAAGACTTCCATCTCCTCCATCGTTGTTCCATTTAAAGGCTTCAACCATGTGAGCTTGAAATCGTTGTCTACATCCTTTATAGATTGAACAGACTTAGCCTTCGGCGTCTTACTGGGTTTCTTTGCAGACTTCTCTGAGGGCTCCACTTCACTTGTCTGCTTCTTCTTCAGTGTTCCTTTTGCAAAGGATTCCATAATCCCCAACCATTTCGCAAAGATCCTATCCTCGGGACAAGAAATCAACATCATCAAAAAGGATGTTTCCTTCCCGCCCACCTGGGCAAAATCAACTGCTACAATTTCTTCAACTCTCTGAGAAAAAAGACAGATTAATATACCGGCGAGATAAATCCCGCCCAAACAATTTGCTTACCCGGTAGTCCGCAGATTGTGTATTCCCTGCGGTAGCTCTTTGTGGTCGCTGAAGAGATTCCCACACGGCTCGCGTGTGTTTGAACTTCTCCCATATTTTGCTGTTGTAGTGGTTGGTGTCTGCAGCGTCCCATTCCGCCGATAACTTATGGTACTGCTCGATTGTGAGATTCGGCTTCGCTAAAAACGCCGATCTTTTCGTCAGCTTCTCACGGGTATGCTCGGAAAGTTTTGTTGCCATCGTTCCTTTGTTGTGTTCGTCGAGAAGTCGTTGGGCTGCCGTTATTGTGTGCTGGCCACTAATGATGTAGTACTTAACTGATTTTCTATTCTCCGTCTGAACCTTCCTCATTTGTTCCGGTGTTGTGATCCACACTTTGTCAGCGCCTTTGTTTCTCTCGTAGTATGCGCACAAAACAGCATTATGTGGAACGGTGTAAGAATTGTCGTCCTTCATCTTCTCCATGAGCTCAGCTACACGTTCCTGATTGAGTGGCCTGTAATTGAAGTTTGGGTTGACGCTGCAATACTTAACCCTACACTGTAAATCCTATCATCCAACATCATTTCCTTGTGGCTTATTGCAGCATGGGACGCCACAGGTGCAGCTGACAAAACGACTAATGATTTTCTTCTACGATCCGAATCAACATGTGTGATCCCCGATTGATGCTGTTCTAATGTTCTCGGCACACTCTTCCAGCTCCCAAATTTCTAAGCAAATTGAACGTGATCTGTAAAGAACCTGAGACCAAGCCACCCTCTCAATCTCCTTTATGATGTCGCTGTGTTCTTCTTCAATGTGAAGAGGGACGATTGCTCCACTTGTGATTTTCTGTATTGTGAAGCAATATCTCCTGACAATACACCTACTCGATGAGTCTGAAGATCTTCGAAGTAGACATCCAGTGGATCCCCTCCATAGATGGGCTTTCGTTGAGTTGAAGAAGAACTCCAAGGTCAACATCATTAGTGAACACGTGAACGTCATTATCCACAAGTCGACAAAACCACCCGAAATTAATGTTGTAACTGGCGACCTCTGGATCCGAGAACGTGACATTGGATGGAACAAGGCATATGTGTCGAGCATCGTTCAATCTGGGTTCACAGCATGCTTTCGGATGCTTGACTAGCACACCCACTTTCCATTGTTTTGCTTGTCCATGCGATGTGACAGAGGTTAGTTTGACAGCAACCATGGTTGTTCCAATGCGCTTCCCGTTTAGTTTGAAATATGGCCAAGTTGATTCCAGAATCCCCCTGCCCATCTCTTCTCCTGCTCTCGTCTTTAATGTCACCTCAATTCCACATCTGAATACAAAAATGATTAGTTCAAGCACATATCCGAGTATAACAGATTTTATTTTAATTCTTACCCAGAATTTGACGACGACTCCATACTAATGACTCGATCTCCTTGTTTAATTAAATCGTCCTTCTGCAAAATAATACACTATGAATACAAATCATATAAAAACGCACACACACTTGTATAAACCCGAATATACAAAAATAATACACAGAGAGAAGTAGACGGAATTAACTGTCCAAAGCTCACCTTTGTGCTAGTGCAAAAGAAAGATAACATTTCGTTTTAGAACCACCACAAATGTGAGCTCTGGACAGTTTTACATAGTTTCCTAGCTTTTACTCGAAATATTATGATAAGATGATAAAAGTAAATAAAATGAGATATGCAACTTATATATACTAATACACATATATATTCACATGGAAGGTGCGGCGGGATTAATCTCGCCACCCCTTCAATGCCTCCTGAAAGAGTGGGCGGGATTAATCTCGCCACCTTTCTGGAGGCCTTGAACGGGAGTGCGGAATTAATCTTGCCACCCTTCTCGGTCTCAGAGAGAACTGGGCAGGATTTATTTGGCACACCCCTTCAGTGACTCCAGAAAGGAGGCGGGATTAATCTCGCCCACCATGTAAGGGATGGTTAAATGAATTTCCCACCCTTCCCAGTTCTCTCCATTGGTATGTTGTAAACCTTCTACGTCTCAGACAGAAACGTTTGGGATTGGTCCGACTCACCAATGGAGAAAAAAGGAAGGGTGGCGGGATTCATTCCTCCAACAGGCATTGAAGGCTCGGCGGGATTAATCCCGCCGCCCAGGGCCTTCACTCGGTCCCTATGCGGCGGGATTAATCCCCGGACGCCAATTCCCTGCTCGAAATCGGGCGGGATTAATCCCGCCGCCTAGGCCCTTCAGGCAGGCCTTTGGCGGCGGGATTAATCCCGCCCGATTCCGCGCAGAGCGGGATTAATCCCGCCGCCCAGGCCCTTCACTCGGGCCTAGGCGGCGGGATTAATCCCGCGGAGCCAATGCCTTGCGCGAATCGGCGGGATTAATCCCGCCGCCTAGGGCCCGAGTGAAGGGCCGGGGTGGCGGGATTAATCCGTCGCCTAGGCCCTTCAGGCAGGCCAATGGCAGCGGGAATAAATCCCGCCCGATTCCGCGCAGGGCATGCGTACGCGGCGGGATTAATCCCGCCCCAGGCCCTTCACTCAGGCCCTAGTCGGCGAGATTAATCCCGCCGGACGCCAATGCCCTGTGCGAATCCGGCGGGATTAATCCCGCCGCCTAGGCCCTTCAGGCAGGCCAATGGCGGGGGATAAATCCCACCCGATTCCGTGCAGGGCATGCGTAGGCGGAGGGATTAATCCTGCTGCCCAGGCCCTTCACTCGGGCCTGAAATGGCGACGGGATTAATCCCGCGCTACACACACACACACACAGATATATATATGTATATGTGTGTGTAGGAGAGTGCGTGTGTGTGCCAGAGATAGTCAAATCAGATAAAACTATACAGATACACACACACACACATATATGTATATGTAATATATATACGCGTGTGTGTGTGAGAGATAGATAATAAATAAATAAAATTATACAGATACTGGTACACATAATATATGTATGTATACATAGGTATATATATATATATATGTGTGTGTATATGTGTATATCGTGTGTATGCATGTGTGAAACAAATAAAATCATATAGATAAACAAACACACACACACACACATATATACAGGAGTGTGCGTGTGTGTGAGAGAGATACAATTAACAAATCAATAAAATTATACAGATACACACACACACATATATATATAGATAAATAATAGAATATATATATATATATATATAATATATATATATATATATATATATATATATATAATATATATATATATATATTGGTGTATATGTATACGAGTGTGCGTGTGCGAGAGATAGAGATCTATAGAGAAGAGAGAGAGAGAAGGAGATATATATATATATATCTGTGTGTGTATATGTATACGAGTGTGCGTGTGTGTGCGAGAGATAAAGATCTATGGAGAGAGAGAGAGAGAAGGAGATATATATATATATATATATATATATATATATATATCGTGTGTGTATATGTATACAAGTGTGCATGTATGCGAGAGATAGAGATCTATAGAGAAGAGAGAGAGAAGGATATATATATATATATATATATATGTGTGTGTGTGTGTGTGTGTGTGTGTATTATACGAGTGTGCGTGTGTGTATGAGAGATAGAGATCTAAATTATATTATTAAGATACACACCATATAAATATATATGTGAATAAAAATAATAAATAAACTCAAAGGAGTGTGCGTGTGAGAGAGAGAGAGAGAGATCTCACCTGTGTGAGAGAGAAGGAGATTTCGCCGCCGCCGCCTTACAAACCCTATGAATATACTTAAACCCTAAAAGAAATAGAATATATATTAACCCTAATCGAATATTCTTTCTAAGAATATACTTAAACCCTAAAAGGAATAGAATATATATTAACCCTAATCGAATATTCTTTCTAAGAATATACTTAAACCTAAAAAGAATAAACTATAGATTCGCCCTAAACGAATATTCTTTCATTATATTATCAGCGTGTGCGTGTGTGTGGTGTATCACTACACCCCAAGAATAAATTATGCACGGGTTTAACACGTGTGTGTCCATGAGACTGTTAAAGTTTCACGTGCAGCGATACATATACACACATAGTATTATACACATAGACATACATACATATTAGTACATATTAATATTAGAGAGACAGAGTACAGGATCATGTATGGTGTGTATGTATGAGAGAAGAGTGACAATACATATTATGGATCATGCATGGTGTGTATGTTTGAGAGAAGAGAGACAGTACATATTTACATGGATCATGCATGGTGTGTATGTATGAGAGAAGGGATTATGCACGGTGACACTATGTATGTATGAGAGAAGAGATAGAGTGTTAACAAATGAAAATCGTACACATTGCATATATTATATTAGTACACATATATACATACACACGTGTATACACACAGACATACATATATATTACATGTGTAAATTCAATGTGTTACATACACACACACTGAGTACATATAAATCATACATGCGTTGAACATGATGTTTTTCAATAAAGAAGCAACATGTATGAGAGAAGAGACAGGCTACATATTATGGATCATGATCATGCATGGTGTGTATGTATGAGAGAAGGGATTATGCACGGTGACACTGTGTATGTATGAGAGAAGAAATAGAGTGTTAACAAATGAAAATCGTACACATTGCATATATTATATTAGTACACATATATACATACACACGTGTATACACACAGACATACATATATATTACATGTGTAAATTCAATGTGTTACATACACACACACTGAGTACATATAGATCATACATGCGTTGAACATGATGTTTTTCAATAAAGAAGCAACATATAATTTCTCAAGTTTAGTTTAGGGCAATGTGCATGTGTGTGCATATGTGTCTCTGTAAGTGCTTCTAATGCGTGTGCACATGTATATATAAATTTATGATTGTGTTTATATATAATATGTGCAAAACAAACATGGAATAATTAAGAAAATAATATTAATATACACACTATGAACATATTTTAAATTATACATAATAATATATGATTTTATCTAATATATAGCCATATATAGTTTTAATAGTATATATTAATTTAATATTAATAATAAGGTTTAACACTAGAATATTCTTGAAATAATAACAAATTAATTGAGAAAATCCCATTAATATATACAAATGTAGAATAATTACTGAGATAATTAAGAATAAGACTAATAATTATGATAATCATGTTTAATATTGGAATATTCTTTGAATATTAAGAAAATAACAAAGAATATCCCATTAATAGTAGGAAATGTAAATTAATTACTCGAGTAATTAAGAAAATAATAATAATAAACAGACTATGAATATATTTTAAATGATACATAATAATATATCAATTTATTTATTGTATTAGTGTATATATATATATATATATATATATATATTATATATATATATATAAACTTAATAATATACTTGAATATTAAAAATGTAGAATAATTACAAAAATTTCGTAATATTAAACAGCTTGAAGCACTTGAATGACATTAAATGCAATTTTAAAATACTCATTGGAATTGGAGAGTATATATGTCAGACTATCGGTTATTTGTTTCAACTCATCTTAAATTTTCTTTTCTGTTATTTCAAAAATTTCGAATTTCTGACATAAGTATTATCAGTCTGACATGTAAATTTGAAAATACATTTAATTTCACTCAAATTCAGATCTGATTCTTTCTCCGGCAAGGGTTTCTTCATTTTCACTCTTCAGATTTTCTTTTTTCTTCTTAATGATCAGCTCAGGAGCGACATTAAATTGGGTGCGCTATTGTTTATAGGAAAGCACGGCGCCTTCAGAGCTGTTTACAAGTAAGTATTATAAACAAATTTAAATATATTTATAAAGATTCACTCTCTTACATTCTCTCTTAAATTTTAGAATTTAGGGATTTAGGAATCATTAGGATTACAATATATTCTATTAGGGATTTATCCCGTTTAAATATACCTTTAACTTAATATTCTCGGTTAGCCGGGGCGGTGGATTAATCCGGCCATTTTTTTTCGCCTCTTTGAAGAGGTGGCGGGATTAATCCCGCCACCATCTCTTTCATAACTATGGCAGAATTAGTTCGGGCAATGCTTCTCCGCCTCTTAAAAAGAGCGGCGAGATTAATCCCGCCGATAACTCTCTCAACTGATAATGATTTACTTAAATTTATTAAAAAGAGTTGTCGACGGGATTAATCTCGCCAACCATTTTAGGAGGCAGAGAAGGGGTGGCGGGATTAATCTTGCCACTACTTCCCTGTTTTAAATATTTGTGGGCAGAATTCATCCCGAATCTCTTTGAAATCATAGTTTCGGAAAGAGTTGTGGGCGGGATTAATCCCGCCGCTTATTCCCCGTCATCAGAGTTGTGGGCGGGATTAATCCCGCCGCCTATTCTCGTCAGTGTTGTGGGCGGGATTAATCCCGCCCCTCTTCCTCATCGGAGGAATTTGCGGCGGGATTAATCCCGCCGACTCTCACAGACGAGAAGATCCGGCGGTAGGATTAATCCCGTCGGTACTTCCTCGTCGGAGGGAGCCCGCGGCGGGATTAATCCCGCCGCTTCTCTCCGACGAGGAAGTATCGGCTGCGGGATTAATCCCGCCGCCTCTGTCCGATGGGGTAGAGTCGACAGCGGGATTAATCCCGCCGATGGGTAGAGTCGGCGGCAGGATTAATCCCGCCACTCTCTCCGATGGGGTAGAGTCGACAGCGGGATTAATCCCACCGACTCACTCTGAAGGGGTAGAGTCTGCGGCGGGATTAATCCCGTCCATCAGTTATATTAATAAAGCATGAGATATTATTTTTATATATAATTATGTATTATTGCACATGCATATTATTAAGCAACCGCAGTTATGATTTCTTAGAAATATTGCATAAACAGATATCATAAATAACACAATTATTTATGTGCAGGACAATATGTATAATACTGGAGATAAAGTATGTCTTCTTCGGAACAACGAGATAGTTGGCACTGGAACTGTGGAAGTTCGAGATGATAATGCATCATGTCACAATATTGCCCAAGATCTTGTGTGTACGTATGGGTGAACACCATTTTCAAGCATGTTGAGGTTCCTGGAATGGAATTTGAGGAGGGTTCTCCTGTATTGTGGAATTTGGATGAAGTCAAGGCTGACACAGAATATACAGAGTCACAAACAAACAGTAGCACGAGTTTTCCAGATGATGGCTTGCCTACTGTGATGGATGAGGTGATTCTCTTTCTTCATGAGATTGAGGTTGGGAGAGGCATCATCACAGCTATAAATCCAATGGAAGCAGTGTCAGAAGAGAAACTAGGGTCCGACTTTGTGGGTGTAGTTGTGACAGAGGTTTCACCTAATGGCACTTTGCATCCTGGATCCCTCGTGAGGTGGCGAACATCTGAATTAAGACGGCAAGATGGTTCAACATATTCTGGGTTGGAATTCAATAATAACAACCCGGAAGAACAACTCATATTTGAAGAGGTTCCTTGCATTGGTCCTATTATAAGAAAAAGGCGATTCATGGGTTGCAATCTTCCCCTACATGTTTCAGCAAGAGGGTGAAGATGGATCCTACATCTTCCGAAAGTGTTACGAGCATTTCCACGATTGACTGCTGCAAGAAGAAGTGTTGTCAGATGGCAGACCGAATGAAATTACCCAATGTAGACATGTCTTTCGTACACTCACCCAAAAGCAAAGGCATGAGTTTGTATATGCTGCACTAACTGGGTGTATTGATGGAATGGCTTCAGACACAGGTTATCAGAGTACATCCATGGTATTTAATAAGGTGGCCATCTGCTTCAAAGCTTGGTACAGTATATATGGGATCCCAAAGACCACGTTCTACCGTCGGAGGGATGAGTGGTTAGATGGAGCATGAACCTCAGTACATGGGAACATTGGCTTGGTCAAAACCCGCTCTCACATTATGGCAGCCATAGAGATACTCAAGGCTTTTGTGGAAGCAAATGCAGACAGAATGCCTCACAAATGCTGAACCACAAATGCAGGGGTCAGGAAAATCTCAAGGTTTTGCCTTCGATCTACACTCAATTGAAGCTGTGTGAACATGTGAACAAGTGCCTCAGCTTGATGGGGCAGCAAGCAATCTGCACTGGTACCTTCAACAACATATGGAATACTCATTTTAAGGATGTGGAGATCACAAACACTCTAGCTTTTCCAAGTGTGACACTTGTACATCATTGAAGACTGCAGAGGCTTGTGCAAAAACCTTGGTGGAGATCACTGCCATTCAAAAGAAGATGGAGGCCCACATGATTGCGCAACAAACTTGCCGGTCTCAGTACTATGCACACCGCATGCTTTCTGTGTCACACCCATCAGAGTACCTGTGCTTGATCCATGACAAGATGGATCATTCAAAGACCAGCATTCCAAAGCTCGTTGCAACACCAAAGTGCCTTGGAAATGTCATGAAACTTCCGATTTCATTGACAGGTGTGCTAACACATGGACACGGTTGTGAATCATATGGACACTTTTCACTTCCACATTGGTCTAGCGACTCCAATTTCACTATTGGGTTGTTGGCCATTTGTTTCAGAAATCTTGAAGCCCACTCACATACAAGTCCTATCGGTGATCTCAAAGTGAAGAAACAACACCTTCAACCTTTACATAATGCTCTCATGAACACGTTGCACTTGAGGCTACTTGGGAATATGAGAGGCATTGTCAGCAACCTGCACAAAAATAAATGGCCCTGTTGAGAGTTCAGGTTCAGTGGAGGGATCTAGCTCAAATAGTGTACATGTGTCCTTAACATCAAATAAGCTTCTCGTCATTTGCTTTTACAGATGGATAATTGTGCAGGCGAGAACAAAAATAGGTAAATCATTTTACTTAAGGGTTTCTCAAGCTCATACTTACTTTTATTTTCTAGATATGTGCTAGCATACTTGTCAATGCTTGTTGCCAAAGGTGTGTTTGAAACAATCACGCTCAGTTTTCTTATGGTTGGTCACACTCATGAAGATATTGATGCGTTCTTCAGCAAGGTCTCCAACTCTACAAAAAGGACAAGTGCACTTACCTTACCGCATATGATGAATCTTTTTGAAAATTGCATCTCAAAAAAAGTTATGCTTTGCTTGTGACTGAGGTGCCAGACTTCAAAAAATTTCTCAAAGAGTATATAAAAGAGGGGAGTGATTCTTTAGTTGGTCACCTTGTGCCGCTACAATTCTTTTTCTCCATACAAGATGGTATACCTATTATGCAATACAAGTTACAGCCATCAAGCAGGAGTGGTTACCGAAAGAGGGGTTAATGCTCTTTAAAAGTGGAGAGAATGGAAAGCCACTTCTCCCAGAAGGACAACCAGACCCTATTCCATTGAGTGCCCAGCTCAAGGAACAAGAGGTTATTATTGATGGCATCAAAAAATATGTGGCATGGGTTCAAAAATCGATGCCAAAGAATTCTGATAAGGCAACTGGTTACTCAGAACTATATAAGCATGTGGTTGACTATTGGGAGACTGTTGTTCGAGAGTTGGAAGGGCCTACTGTCACAAGTACAGAATTGCAACACCCTTTTTGGCCTAAAACAAGGTGGCGAGAGGAGATTGAAATGACATCACTGAGCACAGACGACATAGAAGCTAGTAGTGATGTGGAAGTGCAAACCCCACACTTTGTTGGACAAAGGAACCAAAAACCTAAAGCATACTTTGATTGCTGCTAATCTTCAAAAGCTAATATGGTTCTCATTACTCCAGATGCGTCATATAATCAGCCTATTTGGATGGATCAAATTATCGACACACCTGAAGTAATCACAAAAAATAGTATTGTTAAGGTTGCATGGTTCAAACCACAAAAAAGGCGACACGAGAAGGAGAGCGAAAGATATAATGGATGCCTAGAGAAAACATGGTCTCCCAATCAAAAAGACCCTGCATGTTTTATAAATGTTAAATCCATTCGATATGGGTGGATGTCAAGAAGCGTTGATAAAGTCACGATTAACAAAACTGCAAGGGAATGTATGTTTTCTGAAGCTTAAAGCAATTACAAAATTATAAAATATCATATATTTAATATTCATAATTATTATAAACTCTTTAATAATAGTACCAAATTGTTTACTTAACTATATAAATTTAAAAAATGATATGGAAGATTGATTATATTATTATAGGATTTTATATATATATTATTACTACTACAAATTTTTAATTAATAATGTTATATTTAAATATTAATTTTTAATAACAACATCAATATTTATATAATGTACCTCTTATGTCTTCCTTAATTATTATATTAGGCAATATATTATATAATTTAATACCTTCTACTTTTATAATGTTATTAATTTTTGTTCAATGAATGCTATAATTTATTAAAGGGTAGAATATAAATAGAATATTCTAAAGAATATTCTGTTTTCAAACATATATTCTAAAGAATATTCCTTTAATATTAGAAAATGCTAATTAAATAGCTAAAATTGTTAATTATTAATAAATGGGACTATAGCCATGCCCATTTTAGTTACAACATGCATTATTGTTCTCTTATTGGTGGCTTGCAATACATCTCCAATGGTACCAGACCTGACATCGCCCTCCTCAGTCGCTTTAGCTCATCACCATCTCTGGAACACTGGCACACTACAAAACAAGTGCTTTGTTACTTGCAAGGGACAATCAACTTTGGACTTACGTACAAACGCCATCTTGCATACACCATGGTCCTTCAAGCATATAGTGATGTAGACTAGGTGATTTAGACTTCAGACGCTCAACAACTAGTATTTGTTGCATGATGGGAGGAGCAAGCGTTACATGGACAAATAAATGTCAAGCAACCGTTGCACTCTCTAGTGCTGAGGCGGAATACATTGCGGCAAGCTCATCCACGCGAGAAGTAGTATGGCTTCAGAGACTGTTGTCTAAACTCAAACAGGAGCAACTTAAGCCAACTCAACTCTTTCTACAATAACTTGCACTCATGAGGAACCCAATTCTCCATGCATGTACAAAACATAGAGATCCAGCACCACTTTATAAAAGAGAAGGTTGGGAGTGGCAATATTATTCTTGAATATGTTCCCTCATCTTGACTCTGGCTGATATCTTCATGAAGCCTTTTGGTGAACGACTTTTCTTCAAGCTTTGTCACCAAACTTGGTGTCTACACTTGAGGGGGGAGTGTCAAAAGATCGTTAGGTTGAGATACCTAGCTCAAGTGGTTCAAATACTCTATCATGGTTTGGTTTAAAGTCAATACTACGCTTCGACTCTATATATATATATATGTTGTTTTTGCTTTTAGTAAGTGTGGTCTTGTGTTTCAACTTGTCTCTAGCATTGTATTCTTTTAGATTTTAGAGGATATAAAGAATATTGGGGGGCTCTGTCACATAAATAGGTAAAGTACGTAGGAGTGAGAGTTCCTAAGTTCATGACTGAGTTCGTTGGTGAAGGTTTTAACTTATGTCATTAAGGTACAACCCTCTGTTGTGCCACCTTAACTTTCAGATGACAGGGGTACGTCCCACCTTTGGGGTTGCTCACCCTTAACGTTTGTGAATCCATGCCTGAAAGGTTTGGCAGTTTCAAAAGGCAGAGGTTGAGGCTTGTCTTCAATCTCCTCCTCCACGTCAAACTAAGTGTAGCACTTATGGCTAAATAAGGCACATTCGTGTCCTTGTCGAACCGTGTGCGTGGGATTTTGATAACATAAGTTATTAAACTCCAAAGTGCATTAAACGTGGCATGTTTCTTACAACATTTTTGCAATTCCCTTTTATGTTTAGATTTGTTAACTAAATGTTTTTATTTCATGCAACTAATAAATAACTACAACTTTGGAATAAAATCTAGGGGAAAAAAGATATATAAACTAAATGTTCTTCAAACTTAATGTTCCACTTGTAACTCCCGACTCACGCTGCCGCCTGCTCACGCCACCAAGCTGCACAACTCGCCACCCACACTGTGTTGCCACACATAGCTCAACTGCCGCCACCTGATTGCTCCCACCACCTGTACGCTCACCCTGCACACAGCTTGCTGCCGCTCACGCCCCTCACAGCCACTCATGCCCCGCAGCAGCTCGTCGTCTGCAGCTTCCCGTTCACCACCACCCATGCTTGCAGCCTGCCACTGCCCATGACATGCACGCTCACCACTCAGAAATTCCTAGCGTGTGATGAGGATCTAGTATGGGAACCTGCCTTACGGGGGCTAACCTAAACGCATGACAATGACCACCGACCCTAGCCCGGGCATCATTATAGACAATAGCTTAATCTGTTAGGTACTACGTATAACTCATGGCTGACGTGGAAAAATATTCTCAAAATATTTTGCTGTATTTTTTTTTTAATTTGGACTCTTGATTCATTAACACACGCTCAGTGCATCGTTTCCTTACCTTTGGCCATTTCCACCATCTTATTTATCAAAAGCGCCTTGTTCTTGTATTCTTTTCTCCCGTCTCTTTCATTCCGAACTTCTCCTTGGCCATTTTTCTAGCTCAAGTCTCTTAAACGCCAGAAGTCCAAACCCGTCGTCACAGACATCTGCATAACTAGTTTTCCAGACCCGTTTACTCGCAATCGCATGAAGCAGCTCGTAGTCTTTGGCGTTCAAGCCTGGTAGAGATCTATCATCGAACGGCTGAATGTGCAGCTGGAATGCAGGTGTTTCGTACATGCTCCTCGATCCTGACGCCTGCATCCCTGTACTGTACTCGGGCTTGGAGGAACATCCCACGAACACATAGTGGAGCTTAACGTTGTCCTCAGTCACAAACTTGTCAATATCCGGAAACCAGGTTCGCAGATAATCCAAGCACATAAACTGCCAACAGGACTTGATGTGTTTATCGATATTGACAGTGTACTGGAGAGCCACAATGTGTACACAGGAGTTTTCGTCCACCCAGACCAGCACCGCATCAACAAAAGGAAAACGCACGTCCAATGGCTTGTAGAAATAACCATTGTTGGGCCTGATCGCCAACATGGTCTCGACAGTGCGGAAAGGAATAATGTTGAAGTCCACCACGGTGATGCGCCCCAAGATTCTCAGCTCACCAAGCACGAGCCCTTTCTTTTGAATTACATTTGCCAGAACGTCTTCACACAACCAGCCAAGAAATGACCAATTCATCTGCACGCCTTCACGTTCCAAGATCCGTCTAACATATGCCATCCAAGCTCCATCGCGATAAGGCTTGATTTCTCTTCCTTGGCACGCACCACCCTCGTGTAGATTCTCTCGATAAATCTGGAGCAGTAGACTCCACTGCCAGGTCCAGCACATAAGTTGCGTCGAGACATGCCATGGCAGCGGCATCAGGGCATTCGCCTTCAAGCCGAATAGCTTCCGCCTTCTTGCGAACGTTTGAAATCTCACGGTGCTGGGCAAAGCTCAGGAGAACTTTGTCCCAGTAGTCATCCTCGCTAAGCAGCTCCACCATCTGTTCTTCACCTGGTTCCAAGAGTGCTGCTAAGCCGACACTTTTCAAGAAGCTGGCACTTGTCTCGAAGCTGGCACTTGCGATCTCCGAGTCCAGCAAATCCCGCGTGACTTCGCCACAGCACTCGCATAGTGCCTCCAGAAAAAGGGGCACGCACCCAGTGTGGTATTGGATGCTTTCCAATCGACCCTCAAGCTTTCCAAGCACACGCCTGGATGCGTACGTCTTGAACTCAGCCTGGTCATAGGACGTTATCAGTTAGATGGACAATAGTATTAGTATCAAAGCTTACCAAGCTGAAGCCCCTCTTCTCATATGCAAACCAGTGAAGACGTCGAGTAATAGAGAACGGAGGATCATGCACAATGCGGGATTTCGGGCTGGTACACCACCATACCCTCTCCCCAGTACGCAACAGCCGGTCCAAATTCTCAGAAATGCTACCGGAGTCGTAAAACGATCTCTGAAAGAAGTCCAAAGGGTCCAGCTTCTCGCCGCCGTCCACAAAGAAGTAAAACTCCTCCTGCTGCTGCTTACGGGCCTCCACAAAATGAATAACATCTGTCACAGAAGAAAGATTTTCAATAGCAGATATCACGGTGTTCGAGCCCTCCGCCAGAAATGAAAACAGCAAACTGTTTCTCATCGCTTCAGTTTCAGCAATCAAGAGCATCTCACCCACAAGGTAGACTAGCCGCTTCTTCTTTGCTGAGGCTGAAGCCTCAGCAACTGGATTGATGTTCTTGGCAACCCAGCCAAAGAGTATGCAAAAGAGCGCCCTGAAGTCGGACGACTTTCCTACGCCCTTGGGCCCATAAATCACGTAGCTATAATCGGACTCGTACCACCGAATGAGGAGTTCTCGTACAGTCGTTCTACCCACGAAGTTGAGAACTACTTCCGGCCTCGTACACGCAGGACCTACACCAGGATACGGCAGGGGAGTCGATTTGCTCGGATCCACGAGATCACTGGCATCAAGCTTCAAAAGATCCTCAATCGCAGCTTTGGCCTCTTCAACTGAAATGACCCCGGCCGCCCTCCTACGCTTTGCACCCACTAGAGTTCCTCTGAATCCCCGTTCGCTCGCCATTCGTTCACTCTCGCTCGCCATTGCCCCAAGCCAAAACCCTAAGCCCTAATAATCGGAGCCGTCGGATCTCGGCAAATATCCTTTGAGAAATTTTCTGTACAAAGGCAATGTTCGTGAGACTGGACGTGTGCGTTAACCATGCGGGCATTGCCGAGCAGGGGGGCTTCGTCAACGATGCAAAATGGCGCAAGGTCTTGAGTGTTAAGTGTGAACCCATCGAATGCACAAGCCATCAATTCTTGCAATTTCCATATTCGCTTTGTTGTTTCCACAACTCCAAGGCTATGGATTGCGAGGGCACGACAACAATGCCTCCATCTATAGAAACATCTCCATGGCATAAGCGATGGACCGATCCGGGCAGAGAAATAAGTGTAAATATTCCAGATACTCACAATTCCGGTTTGGAAGATCGGAACTCGCATAACACAATGGACGTAAGCATCACCCTATACAAGCCTGTTGTGTAAATGGCTCTATCTTCAAGGCAAACACAAATGCAGTGGTTGTAGATCTGAATAATCCAGATACATTAAACTATATAGTTTTGTTATGTTTTTATATTTTTAGTTCTCATGAAATATGTTATGCATTACTCAACAAGATCTTCTCAGTTGAAGTTAGTCGCCGCATTGAAACTTATTTCGCAGCAGAGTATTACAGGTATGCTAATTACAATGTTCAAGGCTTGGTGTTTACTTTGTTTTTTTTTTGTTCTTAGATATCACATTTCTAGAGAGAGGTAGACAAACACATTGGATGACACATTCTAGCTTCTGGTTTTATGTGTTTTGATCATATATGCATTCTTCCTATTGGAGCTTGCTGAGGGAAGTTTGCATTCTCCCTCGCTATGATATGTTAGGAATCGAGTACTCTGAGATCCCCGACATTGGGATCACAGGAGATTCACTTGAAGCTGTATATAAAGAGTCAATAGAAAGATGTATAGTATTGCTTTTAAAACAGAACGTCTAAGTTCTCATTTTCTAGCTTGATACCTCTTGGCAACATTTCCATATGGTTTTAGATGTGGTTTTCACATCAATTTCTAAGAAGTACTTTCTAGCAACAATAAAATAATATGGGTTTCAGTTGGGACACGGTGAAAATTCAGGGAAGTCTTAGCCATGTTAATGAGGTTACGTTGGCGCAAACTATACGAATCAAATGGCTGGAGAGCGTTGACAATGTGCCATGAACCTACATACTTGGAAGATCTATCTCGCAATCCTTTGTGACTGATGTTAAGTCCTTTGTTTACTTGTATAGGCAAGCAAACACTTTCAAGCATGCATGAGTTGGAGATCCCTATCGATGGCTTGAGAGTGCTACAAGCAGAGTCGTTTGAAAGGGTATTTGGGCTTGTGCAGTATAAGCTTAGCTTGGTTACGACTAGAGATATCACTCGGTATAGTAAGCATACGCGCATTGCCATGTTGGGAATAAGATAAGAGATTTCTATAGATCCTTCATCCAAACTCGTGGAGGATCTAATTGCGAGTCCGTATGCTGACTACATTGTACGTGACAAGCTGTCGAGCCCGATTGTTTGCTATGTGGGCAGCTGAGCTTCTTTTTTGAAGCTACATTGGTGTGTATCCAACAGTTTAAGGAGAGACCAGATGGCTATAGGCTTTTGTTTAATCCTCTTCAAACAATGTTGTCCGGGGGCATTGTAGACAAAGGTGAACAGGGAGATCTACTTTTACAAATCATACTCTTGGAGGCATTAGACAAGGTGGAGAAAAACGATCTTGGTGTACAATGGATGATTTTTTCTCTCAATTGGTGAAAACGCCACCCAATGAGATTGTGCAGCAGAAGAAGATGCCTCACCAGGAAAACATGCAAGCTGTCGCACAAGGTAAGATAAGTATCAATTGCTTCCATAGGATCTATAAAGACGAGATAGACTCGTCTTATCTGCTCGGATAGTATGCTACTGTGGTGCATGGGGTGTGGATATCGTAGTGCCCATTCATTTGGGAGGTATGAAGGTCTTCATTCAGGCAAAAGATACGAACAAGTCGTCCAGGCTGATTGCTCTTGCAAAAAACTCTCAACGATCTCTCGTGATTATCCTCTAAAATCTAAAAGAATACAATGCTAGAGACAAGTTGAAACACAAGACCACACTTACTAAAAGCAAAAACAAGATATATATATATATAGAGTCCAGGCGTATCCTTGGAGTATTAACTTTAAACCAAACCATGATGGAATATTTGAATCACTTAGCTAGGTATCTCAACCTAAGATCTTTTGACACTCCCCCTCAAGTGTAGACACCAAGCTGGTGACAAAGCTTAAAGAAAAGTCGTTCACCAAGAGGCTTCGTGAAGATATCAGTCAGTTGTCGAGATGAGGGAACATATTCAAGAATAATATTGCCACTGCCAACCTTCTCTTTTATAAAGTGGTGCTGGATCTCTATGTTTTGTACATGCATGGAGAATTGGGTTCCTCATGAGTGCAAGTTATTGTAGAAGAGTTGAGTTGGCTTAAGTTGTTCCTGTTTGAGTTTAGACAACAGTCTCTGAAGCCATACTACTTCTCGCGTGGATGAGCTTGCCGCAATGTATTCCGCCTCAGCACTGGAGAGTGCAACGGTCGCTTGACATTTATTTGTCCATGAAACGCTTGCTCCTCCCATCATGCAACAAATACTAGTTGTTGAGCGTCTAAAGTCTAAATCACCTAGTCTGCATCACTATACGCTTGAAGGACCAAGATGGCGTTTGTACGTAAGTCCAAAGTTGATTGTCCCTTGCAAGTAACAAAGCACTTGTTTTGTAGTGTGCCAGTGTTCCAGAGATGGTGACGAGCTGAAGCGACTGAGGAGGCTTGTTGCAAAGGCAATGTCAGGTCTGGTACCATTGGAGATGTATTGCAAGCCACCAATAAGAGAACAATATCGTGATTAGGGAAAGAGATATCTACACTTTGTGTGCATGTATGTCATGTGATCATTGATGTAGGAGTAGGTTTACATTGGCTCCTGCCGAACTCACTAATAAGCTTTTGAATGTGATGCCATGCGTTACTTTGATCGATCCATATGTGCAGTTGCGAGTGATTTCCATACCAAAGAGCTTGGACACCTCACCAAGATCCTTCACACCACATTGTGCATGCAGTCGTGCCTTGGTGTCATTGAGCAACTTCGTGTCATTTCCAACGTAGACTGCTATGATGACAAAGGTTGCACCTTGTTCCTTGAGGTAGAGGTTTCTGTTGGAGTTTAGCTTGTGAAAGTCATGTGAGAGGAGGTATTCATCTATGCACAAGTACCATTGGTGAACTACATGTTAGAGTCCATATACTGCCTTTTGAAGTTCCCATACCAGCTCTTCACCTGGATTGGTTGATACCTCGAATCTTGGTGCACGTTTCATGTATAGTTTTCCGTGCAAAGGAGCATTGAGGAACACCGTTTGATGTCAAGGTGATGAGCTTCAAGATCAAACTGAGTTGCAAAAGCCAAGAGTGCTCATATACTAGTTGCTTTGACAATTGGTGAAAACATCTCGTTGAAGTGAACTCCAAGAATTTGTGAATACCCTTGGGCAACGTATATGGCTTTAAACTTCTTAAGCACCTATTGTCAAGCCACAACCCAAAAGTAGGATAAGAATAATGAAACTTGATTCAAGAACAAGACAAGAACAAGGAGCATGACAAGAATGATCGTAAAATGACTGGTGTTAATAATGATTGGTGTTGATAATAACTAATTATACAACAATTAGGTCGGAGCTTTTATACTCATAACTCCAAGAGCTAATCTAGGCATAAGCTAAAAATGATACTTCAAGCTAATCTAGGCATGAACTAAAAATAATGTCCCTTATCCTGTAGATATATCTTGTAAGCATATCCTGTAGGCATATTCTGTATCCTGTATCCTGTAAGTCATATCCTATAAGCATATCATGTATTATGTATCGGGTCATGACAGCATCTCCTCTCAAGGACGAGTTCCACGAGTCCTAGGACTTGGTTTAGCAAGATAACGTTGATGGAAAACAACAACTTTGGAAGAAGCATGAAGTAAATTGGATGTAAATTCCCAAGTGCGATCGATAAGCAAATAACCTTTCTAATCCACCAAGTATTAAAGTTGGCGGTGATGAAGACGAGAATCAAAGATGGTTACAACTTCATACTCAGGTTCATCATCAATGACCACAGGAGACAGAGGAGAAGAAGCACGACTAGGAAGAAAAGAAGGATGATACGGTTTTAACAAAGAGGCACAAGATGAAGTTTTACAGTAAATGGTAGCTCTAGTCAGAAAGGTACAGGATTGACCTCAACCGCAATCCTATAAGGGCCCAATCGTTAAAAATCTAACTTAGAAGAAGGCTTGTTGGTGCGGATATGCGAATGAAGAAGCCACACGAGATCACCAACCTTGTATGCAGGTGCCGGCTGACGATGAACATTAGCGTGTCGTTTGTACCATTTATGTGCCTGTTGAAGATGAACTCGGAGATCATCCTATACTTGATGAAAGATGCTGCATACGATCCTGTACTACAGGAGCGGAATAAGGAGAAGTAGGAGGAGCAAAGTCAAAACGTGGATGGTAGCCTGTAAGAGCGAAGAAAGGTGTTTGGCCTGTAGATGCGTGAATAGAGTTGTTATAAGCAAACTCTGCCATAGGAAGAAGGTCCAATTAGTTGTCCTGTTGGTAATTGATGAAACAGCAAATATACTATTCCAAGGTCTGAATCGTGCGTTTTAATTGCCCATTAGTTTGCGGATGATATCCTAAAGAAAGATCCGCTTTAAATTGTAGACTTCGGAGAAGCTCTCACCAAAATCTGGACATGAATTGTGGGCCTCGATCAGAAACAATGCTTTCAGAAAGACCATAATGTCGGAACACTTTGCGGATCACTAACTTAGCAATTGTCTGGCCTATAGTCGTCTTATTACAGGGCAAAAAATGAGTATGTTTGGTGAAACGGTCAACCATTACAAGAACTGCATTAAATCCATGAGAAGGAGGAAGATCTGTGAGGAAATCCATAGAAATGGATCTCCAAGGAGTAGAAGGAACAAGAAGAGGACAAAGAAGACTAAAGGGTGTGACGAGGCATCTTCGACTTGTTGCAGGTGCCATAACTCCGTATAAGCTTTTTCACAAAACCTCGCAACCTAGGCCATTAATAGTTACGAGTCACTAACTCAACTGTCTTGGCCACACCAAAATGTCATGTAGCCGGGGTATCATGACAATCTTGTACCACACGAGTCCTGTAAACACCAATAGGAATGTACAAGAGACCTTCCTAGTACAAGAGTCTATCTTGTATGATAAATAGTTTGTAGTCTGTACAAGAACTGGAGGAAGAGGAGCTTGCAATGTCAGGACTAATGTGTGAGAACACATTCTTTGCCAAGTCGTCTGTAGCCAATTACAAACAAATGCCCTGTAGAAGTGTTGAATTTGCTAGAGTTTGATGAACCTATAATGCCGCAAGCCAAATTGATCAGGACCCAACAACACTTGCTTTTGACAGTTATATGCAAGATCTTTCGGGGTCGATGCAAGGTAAGAGCACTTAAATAATGCATCTGCTTTGCCATTCCGAAAACCAGGCCTGTAGACGATGACAAAATCAAAACGTGACAGGAATTCCACCCACCTAGCCTATCACCGATTGAGAACTCGAGCCGTTTAAAAAAACTCCAGGTTCTTGTGATTCGTAAGAACTTATACATGATGCACAACACCTTCCAGGAAGTGCCACCACTCCTCGAACGAATTCACAATGGCCTTGAGTTCCTTATTATGAATCTCGTAATTGATCTCTGCCAAAAGGAACTTACGAGAGTGAAAGGCTACAAGATGGAGTAACTTATTTTCTCTAACTTGTGATAGGATAGAACCTATTACAAAGTCCGAAGCATCTGCTTCCAGGATGTGCTAAAATCAAAGCTGTCTTGAAGGCGTCCTTGAGTGTTGTGAATGCATGTTCTGCCTTGTCAAACCAAGAGAAATCCCCTATGCACTTGGTGAGTTCCATGAGTGGAAGTACAAGCTTGGAGAAGTCCTGTATAAATCACTTGTAGAAATTTGTGAAGCCAAGGAAACATTGTCCATCTTGTACAGACTTAGGCCTCTCCCACTCCACGACACTCTTCACTTTGTGCATGTCCATTGAGACATCGGTAGGAGAGATGATGTAGCCCAAGAACTCCATAGTATCCCTATCGAAAAACACTTCTCCAACTTCGCATATATACCGAAGCTTCTGTAGAACTAGTCGTACATGCTTGTCGTGTGCCGCTTAGTCCTTAAATCAGGATGTCATCGAGGTAGATCACCACAAATTGGTCCAAGAAGTCGCGAAAAATGTCGTTCATCATGTGTTGGAACATGGCTGGGGCATTTGTAAGTCCGAAATGCATCACCATGTATTCAAAGTGTTCATACCTTGTAAGAAAGGCAGTCTTTCACTCATCGCTTGGATGAATCTGTACAAGATTGTAAGCCCCTTGCAAGTCAATCTTCGTGAACACCTTTACTCCTTGTAGCCAATCGAGAAGTTCGGGATTAATAGCAATGGGTACCGGTTCTAAATGGTGACTTAATTCAAACCCCTATAGTCCACAACCAAACACAAACTCCTATCTTTCTTCTTGACAAAAAAGATAGGTGCTCCTGCAGAGGACTTTGAGTGATGAATGAAGCCGGATGCCAAGTTGTTCTCGATGTATTGGTGAAGAACCTCCAATTCTATAGGTGATAGTGCATAAATCGGTTCGAACGGTGGAATCTTCCCCTCCGCAAGATCGATGGGACAATCGTAGGACCTGTGAATAGGAAGAACAGTAGCCTTGTGCTTATTAAAAACATCAGTGATACTTGGATGGCAGGGAAGAAGTAGGAAAAGGAGATTGAAAAACATGAGAGGTAGAAGAGGACGTAGGAGTTACTTGAAAAGCAAAAAAATGAAAAGGAGCATGATCAGTGGCAAGTTCATGCATAGTAGTGGTAAGAATGTAAAGAGGAGAATGAGGGAGCTGTGAATAAAAAATAGGAAGGATCTTAGGGGATAGAACAGAAGCAGAGTAATGAAAAGAGGCAAGATTGGGAAAAACTTGTGCTGATGTTGACGAGTGTACAAGATTGGAAGAACCCTCTACAAAAGTTCGTGAATGCATAGGAGTGAGGAGAGCCTGCGAATATGTTGACGAACTAACAGGAGGTGGATCCTGTCGAGGAGGAATTTTCGACACTGATACAGGAGCAGACACGGTTAATCATGTAGCTTGTACTGCCTCAGACACTAAGGTCATATCCTACACGCAGGAAGATACAGAATTAATCCTGGCTACTGAAGAGGAAAACGTGAGCGTCCTAGACCTCCAGTCAATCTGAGGATTTGCAACCACAAACCATGGCATGCCAAAACAATAGGAGTTGTCCGAGCCTTGATCAAGTTGAAGAAAATCGAACAATTAAATGTGCCATGGGTGCAAAAGAAAGGTGTGGTAGCATGGGTAACTACGCTAAAAGCCATCAGAGGACCATCTGCAACCTCTAGAGGAATTGCACACTTCAACTTTACCATCGGAATGCCATGCTGAGCTACAAAAGTGTCATCCATGAAGCATGCATTTGCACTAGTGTCTAACAGGGCAGACTTCTTGAGCTCTCGATTATTGAGGTGAATATGTACAAGAAACTTAAGTGACAACACCAATGGAGCCTGTGCCTACGTCCAACTTCACGGCTCCTAGATGAAGTGAACATTGAATTTTTTCGACTGAACTTCAGCTTCAACTTCACCCATCTTGAACTTCCTGGCTTTAACAGGACATTTTGCCACCTTGTGTCCTGCTTCACCACAATACAAGCATAAGTTCTCACCACGAGGACGTTGCTTCTTAGCAGCTAAAAGTGGGCCATGTTTATATTTGTCAACCTCCATAGGAACTACTCCAGAAGATGTCATAGGAACATGTGCTAGAATTACAGGATTGGCTTGCAGGAATTGTTGACGAGATTTTTCCTAACGACGTTTGAACAAACTGTTGTCACAATGAACGGCCTGTTGCATGATCTCCGCTAAGGTTTGGGCATCCGATAACGTAAGGAGAAGGTCTTCACATCATCCCTCAACCCAAAACGGAAGTGTTCGATCAATGCAGTCTCGTCCCATGGAATGTTTGTGCAAAGTTGCTGAAATTCAGATGCATAGACGGAGGTTGGTCGGAATCCTTGTGCAAGCTTAACTTCATGCATGCAGAACAGTACTTATCGGGATCTCCAAAGCAGGCTTCAAAGGTAACCATGAATCCTTCAAAGTCTTTTATTAATGGGTTGTCACGCTCCAGCAAAAGGGGCAACCCAAGCCCGTGGGGATCCAACTAGTAAGAATGCCAAAAGGCTAACCTTTTGTGCATTAATCAAGTAGCAACAGATCCGCAATTCCAAAAGGCTAACCTTTTGTGCATCAATCAAGTAGCAACGATTGCATGCGGATCAAAAACCTAATCTGATTCAGGAAACCTTAAAAATTGGTGCGATTGCCACTGAATTTCTCCAACATGCTAATCCTCGGCTCTAAAGAAGAGTAGAAGAGTTCGATGGAGAGGAAACCATGGATGCTTAAGAAAGAAAATGGAGTTCAAACCGAATATTGTCACGGTAATAAGCATTTAGAGGCGTGTGCCAAGGGCGGGGCACTCAAGGAAGGAAGACAGATACACCAGAAACTCGTGCGCGACAAGAGTATCAAGCCAAACAAGATTGTTGGGACTGCTATAGTTAATATGTATGGGAAGTGTGGAAGTCTTTGGTATGATGAAGGAGAAGACGGTTGTATCGTGGACTTCGATACTTGTGGCTTCTGCTGAGCAAGGAGATAGGAGTGAAGCCTTTGTAATTCACAGGCACATGTGTTGGGAAGGTATAGTCCCAGACGACGTGACATTCATAAGCTTGCTGTTTGCATGCAATCATGGGGGGAACGTTAGAGAGAGGGAGAGAGGTTTTCATGGACATGGTCTCAGACTTCTACGCAGTTCCTGTGCTCGAGCATTACAGGTGCATGGTTGATCTGCTTGGGAGGTCAGGGAAGCTCTCTGATGCAGAGGAACTTATAAGAATCATGCCGTATGAAGAGGATACTGTGGCGTGGTCCACACTGTTGAGCAGCTGCAATCTGCATAACAACGAGGTCTATGGTAAAGTTGCTGCAGATAGACTCCCAGGGGATTCCGGTGGATATGTGTTGTTAGCACAAATAGATGCTTCTAAAGGCATGGTTGTAGAGGCCCAGAGGATCTTCAAGCTTAGCAAAGAAATCTCACAAAGAGCTCAGGATATGTGCAGTTCACCCACGTGAAATGGACATCTCTCTCTCTCTCTCTCTCATATACACGTATGACCACACAATTACTTTGGATACACGTGTTTATATAGGACAGAGACAATGTATGACTTTATATTATTAATGCTAAGAGTATTCTAGGTGCTCGAAATGGCTGAAGATTTGGCCATACAAGTCATAGATGATGCATATGCATCCTGGTACTGGTGGAGAGCATATCTACAAGACTCGGCCAGATCGCAACTGTGTGGGCGACAACAATTCTATTCGGAGGCTTCATAAGTGCCTTAAACTCTTACCATTTCTGGGTGATCTCGCCTCTTACTCTGGCGAGTTCTGTGAGGATATTTGGCATGAGCCACGAGCAGAATTTGAACAGTAGCAAGAGCGAGACGAGGCGAAGAGTCATGTTGAGGTGGGTGTAAGGAACTCTTTGGTGGTCCACCAAAGTAGGGAGCACACTTGTAGCTGGAACACTAGATCTCGCCACGGTAGTGCTCATGCTTTCCTCTGCAATGGTTCTCAGTTATCAGGCTTTCGAATAACAGGGACTTTTATCACTTCACACGAAGCCAGTAACAACCAGCAGCAGGCTATGATTGTTTACTACTCCTTAGTTGTGGCAGAGACGGTTCTGTTTGTTCCTGCCAAGCTGTGCTAGGAAATGCCCCGTCTGTTTGACAAGAACATCATCTATAGCATAAATGCACGTTGTAACTAAAGTGGGCATGATACGTGAAAATGGAAATATAAAATAAATTACTAATTAATACTTAAGTTTTAATTATTAATTAATCATTTAATTAATATGTAATTAAGCCTTAAATATTAATTAATTAATTAATTAATCCTTCAATAACCTTACTTAGTAAGGAATATTCCTAAAATATCTTAGAATATTCATATTATTCTAAAAATAGTTTACAATAATGAAGAAATACTATCAAACATAATTACAAATGAAATCATTTCTTATCAACATATTAATTTTTATAAATACTTTCTTTCTATCATACAAAGAAATCTTTTCATTTTGTCTAAATCATCACTCTCCGGATTAATCAAATCATTTTGGTCAATATCTTGATGTTGTTGCCACCACTTAACACTCTCACGAATGCAATTGGGAGTTGCCATCCTTGTTAATACATAAGATGTGATAAGAGAAGGTCTGCATAAAGGCTCATCTAAAAACTGACGTTCCTTAAGAATAATATTATAAAGCGCCCGGTTGCTATCCTTCATTTTATAAAATTCAATATCACGAGAAAGAAAAGCTTCAGGAAATGTATGATATGGTGGATACTGCTCACAAAATTTTCAAGATTCTTCTTTCTGAGGCACGTATCCAAGTAGTTCACTAGCTCATCCATGATATCGGTATCAGAATATGGATCGAAAGTGATTGGATGAATACAAGCAATGTTTTGGTTGAGCATAGCCTTCTGAGGAGAGTCGTCTACTACTAAGATATGTGCATTCTTCGTTATCCTTAAGCGACTGATCTCCCCATGAGTCCCAATTTCTTTCATTCTTGAAGAAGTATGGCTTGCTTTCCTTTCTTATATTGTGAAATTCGAGAGGTTTATGACACATTCGCTGGTCAAAAATCCAATCTTTACGAATCACCTCTTCTGCAACACTACAATGTTTCTTAAGTAAACTCAACAGCGGTGTTAAGTTATGAATCTGCATGCATGACCAAATCCCCACAAGCGCACCCATCTCCTTAAGCTTTTGAAAGAGACGATCCAACCCTGGACGAAAAATAATATCATATCGAAATTTACCATGACAAGGAATGAAATCTCCTTGTTTGATTTCTTTTTTCCTATCCTCGGGCCTTTGTCGATGAAGCAGAACACCATTGACATCCAACAACACAATATGGCCATGAGTAACATGAGATAGCGTTGCCTCTTGAATACTTTGCAAATCACTTGTTTGCTCCCTTTCACATTTATCCGTTGCCACTATTTCGTTGCCTATCCCTTCATCATTTAATTGTACATCATCCTTACAAGATTTAGATATTGCATGCGCTGAAGAAATTGATTTCGGAACTGAAGCCAATAAAAATGATGATGCAAAAACTGAAGTGGCCCCATGGTAACGATGTTTTGAGCTACATTATTATCCATTTCCTGCATGAACTCTGTCATTCTGACATGTGGCACAAGAAATTGTCGCCAAACCCCTCTCTTACCTCATGGCAATGCTGAAAATCCATTTCTCAATTATTTCATTACATCTGCAAAATGATAATTAGCTGACCTTAAATTATCAAGGTATATTATTTACCTTGTTAATGTGTGACCCATGTTTGAACTAAAAGCTTCATTAATCCTTGAGAATTTATTTTCTGTACAAATATAAAAAAGAAATATACAAAAATGCCTTATGTTACACTCATTTACAACTATTCATCACTCTATCAATTCATTATCAATTCTTCTTCGCTATTACCTTCTGAATGAGGCGAAGAAGGTCTAAGCCGCTTGTGAGATGGTTCAAGATCTTCTGCATCTTCTATTGATGTTTCCATGGGTCCTGGAGTGTGCGAATGTTCTGTACTCCTCGAGATAACTTCCGGTCTAATATCTGATTGATGTTCGTTCTCAGACTCCGAGATTGAACCAGATTCACCTTCAGAGCTATCGCACTTATCTGGAGGGAACTTTCTCAAATACGCCTTTATGGAATCGTTGGGGTACTCAGTTGAGACCCAATCTATCCACTTGTTCAGGTCCTCAACCATGGTCTTATCCTTCTCAACGGCAAACACACATGTATGCCGAAGGTAACACTCCTTCAAGACGGACCCCCTAGTGCAGTAGTCAAAAACCCACGCATCACTGTGAGGACCCCTGATCAAGTTGACGATGCTCCGTGCCGCTTGACTTGTAATGTTTGGATAACGTACATTGCCGAATACGTCACTCATACCTATCGGTGTATCGGATGGAGGTTCAGGGCCGTTGGAGTGCAAACAGATGCCTGGCCAGTCATTTGGAAGCTTGAAATTGTTTGGCGCATTCCTAACAACCAAGTGAACAACGTATCAATGCACTTGGGATTAGCATCGTTCATATAAAATCCTGTCCAACGATGTCTATTCTTCTTGGCGAAGGCGAAGGCAAAAGTATCGGTGACATGAGCAAGAATCAAGAAATAAATACCTGAAAAAGTAGGTATCAGTGAAGAGCGCAAGCATGAATTCAATAATAAATACCTTCTATGTATATGCTTGCACGGCTAAGTTTCTCCACCAGATCCTCTAGTGCCCTATCTGTCGAAAGATTTTTTGACACCCGCCGATCCATCACGAACAATTGAAACGGTTTCCTACAAGCAGTGATGTTACCCCATAAAGTCTCCGAATCTAACAACAAACATCTGTAGGGCTTGTCGTGATTCGTAGCATCCTCCTTTATAAGGTTCAATTCGGTTCTCCGCTGCTGAAGGACTGCCATAAGAGAAGGCGTCATCCCAATGTTCTCCTTTTTGGCGTTGGCGTGCAATAGATTCTTGCCTAGATCTTCCGATTGGTTCACCCATTCGACAAGCATATCATCGTTCGTCACATGCAAATATTTGCTACCTCTTCATATGTTGAAGTCGAGGTCCAACCCAGTTTGTGGCAGTGTATTCCCAACCACTCCTTGAAATGCCTGACCGTCTTCAACTCCATTGCCTTGAGATGAAAAGGAGAGGTTGGGCTGCTGTTATTAATTTGTAGTTTGCCATCGATCACCAAATCAGCCAAGACTTCCATCTCCTCCATCGTTGTTCCATTTAAAGGCTTCAACCATGTGAGCTTGAAATCGTTGTCTACATCCTTTGTAGATTGAACAGACTTAGCCTTCGGCGTCTTACTGGGTTTCTTTGCAGACTTTTCTGAGGGCTCCCCTTCACTTGTCTGCTTCTTCTTCAGTGTTCCTTTTGAAAAGGATTCCATAATCCCCAACCATTTGGCAAAGATCCTATCTTCGGGGCAAGAAATCAACATCATCAGAAATGATGTTTCCTTCCCGCCCACCTGGGCAAAATCAACTGCTGCAATTTCTTCAACTCTCTGAGGAAAAAGACAGATTAATATACCGGCGAGATAAATCCCGCCCAAACAATTTGCTTACCCGGTATTCCGCAGATTGTGTATTCCCTGCGGTAGCTCTTTGTGGTCGCTGAAGAGATTCCCACACGGCTCGCGTGTGTTTAAACTTCTCCCATATTTTGCTGTTGTAGTGGTTGGTGTCGGCAGCGTCCCATTCCGCCGATAACTTATGGTACTGCTCGATTGTGAGATTCGGCTTAGCTAAAAACGCCGATCTTTTTGTCAGCTTCTCACGGGTATGCTCGGAAAGTTTTGTTGCCATCGTTCCTTTGTTGTGTTCATCGAGAAGTCGTTGGGCTGCCGTTATTGTGTGCTGGCCACTAATGATGTAGTACTTGATAGATCTTTTATTCTCCGTCTGAATCTTCATGAGTTGTTCTGGTGTTGTGATCCAGACTTTGTCAGCACCCTTCCTTCTTTCATAGTATGGACACAAAACAGCATTATGTGGAACGGTATAAGAATTGTCGTCCTTCATCTTCTCCATGAGCTCAGCTACACGTTCCTGGTTGAGTGGCCTGTAATTGAAGTTTGGGTTGACGCTGCAATATTTAACCCTACAAGGATAAATCTTATCATCCAACATCATTTCCTTGTGACTTATTGCAGCATGAGATGCCACAGGTGCAGCTGACAAAACGATTGATGATTTTCTTTTGCGATCCGAATCAACATGTGTGATCCCCGACTGCAGCTGTTCTAGTGTTCTCGGCACACTCTTCCAGCTCCCAAGCTTCCTAAGCAAATTGAACGTGATCTGTAGAGAACCTGAGACCGAGCCACCTTCTCAATCTCCCTTATGATGTCGCTGTGTTCTTCTTCAATGTGAGGGGATTGCTCCACTTGCTGATTTTCTGTATTGTGAAGCAATATCTCCTGACAATACACCTACTCGATGAGTCTGAAGATCTTCGAAGTAGACATCCAGATGGATCCCCTCCATAGATGGGCTTTCGTTGAGTTGAAGAAGAACTCCAAGGTCAACATCATTAGTGAACACGTGAACGTCATTATCCACAAGTCGACAAAACCACCCGAGATTAATGTTGTAACTGACGACCTCTGGATCCGAGAACGTGACATTGGATGGAACAAGGCATATCGTCCAATCTGGGTTCGCAGCCTGCTTTCGGGTGCTTGACTAGCGAATCTACTTTCCATTGTTTTGCTTGTCCATGAGATGTGACAGAGGTTAATTTGACAGCAACCATGGTTGCTCCAATGCGCTTCCCATTTATCTTAAAATATGGCCAAGTTGATTCCAGAATCCCCCTGCCCATCTCTTCTCCTGCTCTTGTCTTTAATGTCACCTCAATTCCACATCTGAATACAAAAATGATTAGTTCAAGTATCCGAGTATAACAGATTTTATTTTAATTCTTACCCAGAATTTGACGACGACTCCATACTAATGACTCGATCTCCTTGTTTGATCAAATCGTCCTTCTGCAAAATAATACACTATAAATATAAATTATATAAAAACGCACACACACTTGTATAAACCCGAATATACAAAAATAATACACAGAGAGAAGTAGACGTAATTAACTGTCCGAAGCTCACATTTGTGTTAGTGCAAAAGAAAGATAACATTTCGTTTTAGAACCACCACAAATGTGAGCTCTGGACAGTTTTACATAGATTCCTAGCTTTTACTCGAAATATTATGATAAGATGATAAAAGTAAATAAAATGAGATATGCAACTTATATATACTAATACACATATATATTCACATGGAAATTAATCTCGCCACCCCTTCAATGCCTCCTGAAAGAGTGGGCGGGATTAATCTCGCCACCTTTCTGGAGGCCTTGAACGGGAGTGCGGAATTAATCTTGCCACCCTTCTCGGTCTCAGAGAGAACTGGGCAGGATTTATTTCTCACACCCCTTCAGTGACTCCAGAAAGGAGGCGGGATTAATCTCGCCCACCATGTAAGGGATGGTTAAATGAATCTCGCCACCCTTCCCAGTCCTCCATTGGTATGTTGTAAACCTTCTACGTCTCAGACAGAAACGTTTGGGATTGGTCCACTCACCAATGGAGAAAAAGGAAGGGTGGCGAGATTCATTCTCCAACAGGCATTGAAGACTCGGCGGGATTAATCCCGCCGCCCAGGGCCTTCACTCGGTCCCTATGCGGCGGGATTAATCCCGCCGGACGCCAATTCCCTGCGCGGAATCGGGCGGGATTAATCCCGCCGCCTAGGCACTTCAGGCAGGCCAATGGCGGCGGGATAAATCCCGCCCGATTCCGCGCAGGGAATTGGCGTCGGCGGGATTAATCCCGCCTCCCAGGCCCTTCACTCGGGCCTTAGTCGGCGGGATTAATCCCGCCGAACGCCAATGCCCTGTGCGAAATCTTGCGGGATTAATCCCGCCGCCTAGGCCCTTCAGGCAGGCCAATGGCGGCGGGATAAATCCCGCCCGATTCCGCGCAGGGCATGCGTACGCGGCGGGATTAATCCCGCCCACCATGTAAGGGATGGTGAAATTAATCCCACCACCCTTCTCAGTTCCCTCCATTGGTATTTTGTAAACCTTCTCCGTCTCAGACAGAGTTAGTCGGGATTGATTCAACATACCAATGGGGTAATGAAGGTTCGGAGATTAATCTCGCCACCGGGTAATGAAGGTTCGGAGGCTAATCCCGCCGCCCTCTCGTAAATCATGCGCTCACACATATATATTGGCTGCGGCATTTTTGAACAGGGATGGGTGGGGGCGGGATTAATCCCGCCGCTTATATCCTGCGGAAGTGCCTGAGCGGCGGGATTAATCCCGCCGCCCTCCGCGAAGGGCATGAGCGGTGGGGCCGGATTAATCCCGCCGTTCATGTCCTGCGTGAATTCCCTGGGCGGCGGGATTAATCCCGCCGCTCTGCCGAAGGCGGCGGGATTAATCCTGCCGCCCATTCCCTGTAAATGCCCTGCGCGGAATCCGGCGGGATTAATCCCGCCCATTAGAACCTTCACACAGGCCATTGCCGGCGAGATAAATCCCGCCGCATTCCGCGCAGGGCATGGATGAGCGGCGGGATTAATCCCGCCGCCGAGGCCCCTCACGCAGGCTATGGGGCGGGATTAATCCCGCCGCTCTTCGGTTTGTCGTAGAGGCGGGATTAATCCCGCCGCCCATAGCCTGCGTGAAGGGCCTCGGCGGCGGGATTAATCCGCCGCCGCCCATGCGCGGATTAATGGGCCTAGCGGCGGGATAATCCGCCGCCAGGCCAACTATATAGCGGCGGGATTAATCCCGCCGCTCGAGGGGCTTAGCGAGATAAAAACACACATATATATATGTGTGTGTGTATATTAATATATATGTATGTATGTATGTATGTAGGAGTGTACGTGTGTGTGCAAGAGATAGATAAATAAATAAATTATACAGTACTGGTACACCTAATATATGTGTGTACATAGGTATATATATGTGTGTATATGTATATCGTGTGTATGCGTGTGAGCGAAACAAATAAAATCATACAGATAAACAAACACACACACACACACATATATATTACACAGGATGTGCGTGTGTGTGCGAAAGATAAAACTAATAAATAAATAAAATTATACAGATAAACACACACATATATATGTGTGTATATAGATATATAATCTATAGAGAAAGAGAGAGAGTCTGTGAATATATAAGCATATATATAAACTAGTGTTGTATGTATGTATATGTATATAGGTATATATATATGTGTATATGTATATTGTGTGTATGCGTGTGTGAGCGAAACAAATAAAATCATACAGATAAACAAACACACACACACACACATATACATACACAGGAGTGTGCGTGTGTGTGCGAGAGATAAAACTAATAAATAAATAAAATTATACAGATAAACACACACACATATATATGTGTGTATATAGATATATAACCCATATGAATATATAAGCATATATATAAACTAGTGTTGTATACTATTTGTTAATATGCATTGATTATATATATATATATATTATGTGTGTGTGTGTGTGTTGTGTGTGTGTGTGTGTAAAGCAGTGCGCGTGTGTGTGGGAGAGATAGATCAATAAAAAAAAATTTACAGATACTGGTACACATAATATATATATATATATGTGTGTGTGTGTGTGTGTGTGTGTGTGTGTGTGTGTGTGTGTAAAGCAGTGTGCGTGTGTGTGGAGAGATAGATCAATAAAAAAAAATTTACAGATACTGGTACACATAATATATGTATGTATATATGTATATAGGTATATATATATGTGTATATGTATATCGTGTGTATGCGTGTGTGAGCGAAACAAATAAAATCATACAGATAAACAAACACACCCCACACACATATACATACACAGGAGTGTGCGTGTGTGTGCGAGAGATAAAACTAATAAATAAATTTATACGCACACTCCTATACATATACATACACAGATCTCACCTGTGTGCACAGCCGCCGCCGCCGATTTCACAGCCGCCGCCTCTTGAAACCCTAAGAATATCCTAAACCCTAAAGGAATTAAATATATATTAACCCTAATAGAATATTCCTTCTGAGAATATACTTAAACCCTAAAAAATAAAATATAGATTCGCCCTAAACGAATATTCTTTCATTATATTATAGCGCGTGTGTGTGCGTGGGTATCACATACACCTCAAAAATATAAATCATGCAGGGATTTAACATGTGTGTATCCATGAGAGTGTTAAAGTTTCATGTGTATCAATACATACATACACATTGCATATATTAATACACATAATATATACATACACACGTGTATACACACAGACATACACACATATTAGTACATAATATTAGAGAGATCGAGTACATATTATAGATCATGCATGGTGTATATGTTTGAGAGAAGAGAGACAGTACATATTAACATGGATCATGCATGGTGTGTATGTATGAGAGAAACAGAAAGTACACATATATACATACAGAGTACACATATATACATGCACACGTGTATACACACAGACATACATACATATTACATGAGTAAATTCATTGTGTTACATATTAGGGTTTAGGGTTTAGGGTTTAGGGTTTGCTCCCAACAAGCTTAATATAAATATTACACATGTAAATTCAATGTGTTACATACAGTCACACAGATTGAGTACATATATCATACATGCGTTGAACATGATGTTTTCAATAAAGAAGCAACCTATTTCTTCAGTTTGGTTTAGGGTTGTGCATATGTGTTTTTGTAAGTTCTTGTAATGCGTGTGTAAATTTATGATTGTGTTTATATATGTGTGCAAAACAAACATCGAATAATTAAGAAAAATATTAATAAACACACTAGGAACATATTTTAATTTATACATAATAATATATGATTTTATCTAATATATAGCCATATATAGTTTTAATAATATATATTAATTTAATATTGATAAAAAGGTTTAACATTGAAATATTCTTGAAATAATAAGAAATTAATTGAGAAAATCCCATTAATATATACAAATGTAAATTAAGTACTCAAATAATTAACTAAATTAATTATCATAATCATGTTTAATATTGGAATATTCTTGGAATAATAAGAAAATAATAAAGAATATCCCATTAATATAAAGAAGATTAATTACTCAAGTAATTAAGGAAATGATATTAATATATATATTATTAAAACTATATATGACTATATATTAAAATGATGTATTATTATGTATAATTTAAAATATGTTCATAGTGTGTATTAATTTAATATTGATAATAAGGTTTAACACATGAATATTCTTGAAATAATAACAATTAATTGAGAAAATCCTATTAATATATACAAATGTAGAATAATTACTGCAATAATTAAGAACAAGACTAATTTAATTATAATAATCAGGTTTAATATTAGAATATTCTTCAAATATTAATAAAATATTAAAGAATATCCCATTGATACTAGGAAATGAAAACTAAATACTCGAGTAATTAAGAAAATAATAATAATAAACAGACTATGAATATATTTTAAATGATACATAATAATATATCAATTTATTTATTGTATAAGTATATATTTATATATATTATATAATATAAAATACTTGAATACTAAGAATGTAGAATATAGTCTAAAATTTCGTAATATTAAACAGCTTGAATCACTTGAATAACATTAAATGCAATTTTAAAATACTCATTGGAACTGGAGAGTATATATGTCAGAGTGTCGGATATTTGTGTCAACTCATCTTAAATTTTATTTTCTGTTCTTTTTAAAAAATTGAATTTCTGACATATGTATTGTCGGTCTGACATGTAAATTTAAAAATGCATTTAATTTCCCACTCAAATTCAGATCTGGTTCTTTCTCCGGCAAGGGTTTCTTCATTTCTGTATTTTTCACTCTTTAGATCTTCTTTTTTCTTCATAGTGATCATCTCAGGGGCGAGATTAAATTGGGTGCTATTCTTTATAGGAAAGCACGGCGCCTTCAGTGCTGTTTACAAGTAAGTATTATAAACAAATTTAAAAATACTTATAAAGATTCACTCTCTTACATTCTCTCTTAAAATTACAATTTAGGGGTTTAGGAATGCATTAGGATTATAATATATTCCGTTAGGGATTTATCCCGTTTAAATATCCTTTTAACTTATTCTAGGTTAACCGGGCCGGCGGGATTAATCCGGCCATTTCTTTTGGCCTCTTCGAAAAAGTGGCGGGATTAATCCCGCCACCATCTCCCGGGCAATGCTTCTCCGCCACTGAAAAAGAGTGGCGGATTAATCCCGTCGATAACCTTCTCAACTGATGAAGAGTTACCAGAATTTATTAGAAAGAGTTGTCGGCGGGATTAATCCCGCCAACCATTTTAGGAGGCAGGGAAGGGGTGGCGGGATTAATCTCGCCACCACTTCCCTGTTTTAAAGATTTGGGGACAGGATTTATCCCGAGATCTCTTTGAAATCAGTTTTGGAAAGAGTTATGTGCGGGTTTAATCCCGCCACCCATTCCCCGTCGTAAGAATTGTGGGCGGGATTAATCCCGCCTTGGACTCCCTCCGACAAGGAAGAGCCGGCGGGATTAATCCCGCCGCCTCTTCCTCCTCGGGGGGAGTCCGGCGGGATTATTCCCGCCTCTCTCCGGCGAGGATGAGTCGGCGGGATTAATCCCGCCGGACTCCCCCGAGGAGGAAGAGGCGGCGGGATTAATCCCGCCGGCTCTTCCTTGTCGGAGGGAGTCCAAGGCGGGATTAATCCCGCCGATCTCTCCGACGAAAGGGAGTCCGGCGGGATTAATCCCGCGACTCATCCTCGCCAAAGAGAGTCGGCGGGAATAATCCCGCCGGACTCCCCCCGAGGAGGAAGAGGCGGCGGGATTAATCCCGCCGGCTCTTCCTTGTCGGAGGGAGTCCAAGGCGGGATTAATCCCGCCGACTCTCTCCGAAGGGGTTGAGTCGGCGGCGGGATTAATCCCGCCGACCGTTCCTCGTCGGAGGGATTCGTGGGCGGGATTAATCCCGCCCATCAGTTGTATTAATCAAACATGAGATATTATCTCTAAACATAATTATGTATTATTGCATATGCATATTATTAAGTAACCGTAATTCAGATTTCTTAGAAATATTGCATAAACAGATATCATAAATAATACAATTATTTATGTGCAGGACAATATGTTTAATACTGGAGATAAAGTATGTCTTCTTCGGAACAACGAGATAGTTGGCACTGGAACTGTGGAAGTTCGAGATAATAATGCATCATGTCACAATTTGCCCAAGGATCTTGTGTGTACGTATGGGTGAACACCATTTACAAGTATTTGAGGTTCTGGGAATGGAATTTGAGGAGGTTCTCCTGTATTGTGGAATTTGGATGAAGTCAAGGCTGACACAGAATATGCAGAGTCACAAACAAATAGTAGCACGAGTTTACCAGATGATGGCTTGCCTGCTGTGATGGATGAGGTGATTCTCTTTCTTCGTGAGATTGAAGTCGGAAGAGGCATCATCACAGCTATAAATCCAATGGAAGCAGTGTCAGAAGAGAAACTAGGGTCCGACTTCGTGGGTGTAGTTGTGACAGAGGTTTCACCTAATGGCACATTGTATCCTGGATCCCTCGTGAGGTGGCGAACATCTGAATTAAGACGGCAAGATGGTTCAACATATTCTGGGTTGGATTTCAATAATAACAACCCGGAAGAACAACTCATATTTGAAGAGGTTCCTTGCATTGGTTCTATTGTAAGAAAAAGGCGATTCATGGGTTGCAAATCTTCCCCTGCAAGTTTCAGCAAGAGGGTAAAGATGGATCCTACATCTTCCGAAAGTGTTACGAGCATTTCCACAATTGACTGTTGCAGAAGAAGTGTTGTCAGATGGCAGACCGGAATGAAATTACCCAATGTAGACATGTCTTTCGTATGCTCACCCAAAAGCAAAGGCATGAGTTTGTATATGCTGCACTACTGGGTGTATTGATGGAATGGCCTCGGACACAGGTTATCAGAGTACATCCCATGGTATTTAATAAGGTGGCCATCTGCTTCAAAGCTTGGTACAGTATATACGGGATCCCAAAGACCACGTTCTACCGTCGGAGGGATGAGTGGCTAGATGGAGCGCGAACCTCAGTTCATGGGAACACTGGCTTGGTCAAAACCCGCTCTCACATCATGGCAGCCATAGAGATACTCAAGGCTTTTGTGGAAGCAAATGCAGACAGGATGCCTCACAAATGCCGAACCACAAATGCAGGGGTCAGGGAAAATCTCAAGGTTTTACCTTCAATCTACACTCAATTGAAACTGTGTGAACATGTGAACAAGTGCCTCAGTTTGATGGGGCTCCAAGCAATCTGCACTGGTACCTTCAACAACATATGGAATACTCATTTTAAGGATGTGGAGATTGCAAAACACTCTAGCTTTTCTAAGTGTGACACTTGTACATCATTGAAGGCTGCAGAGGCTTGTGCAAAAACCTTGGTGGAGATCACTACCATTCAAAGGAAGATGGAGGCCCACATGATTGCACAACAAACTTGCCGGTCTCAGTACTATGCACACCGCATGCTTTCTGTGTCACGCCCATCAGAGTACCTGTGCTTGATCCATGACAAGATGGATCATTCAAAGACCAGCATTCCAAAGCTCTTTGCAACACCAAAGTGCCTTGGAAATGTCATGAAACTTCCGATTTCATTGACAGGTGTGCTAACACATGGACACGGTTGTGAGTCATATGGACACTTTTCACTTCCACATTGGTCTAGCGACTCCAATTTCACTATTGGGTCGTTAGCCATGTGTTTCAGAAACCTTGAAGCCCACTCACAGACAAGTCCTATCAGTGATCTCAAAGTGAAGAAACAACACCTTCAACCTTTACATAATGCTCTCATGAACACATCTGCACTTGAGGCTACTTGGGAATATGAGAGGCATTGTCAGCAACCTGCACAAAAAACAGATGGCCCTGTTGAGAGTTCAGGTTCAGTGGAGGGATCTAGCTCAAATAGTGTACATGTGTCCTCAACATCAAATAAGCTTCCTCGTCATTTGCTTTTACAGATGGATAATTGTGCAGGCGAGAACAAAAATAGGTAAATCATTTTACTTAAGGGTTTCTCAAGCTCATACTTACTTTTATTTTCTAGATATGTGCTAGCATACTTGTCAATGCTTGTTGCCAAAGGTGTGTTTGAAACAATCACGCTCAGTTTCCTTATGGTTGGTCACACTCATGAAGATATTGATGCGTTCTTCAGCAAGGTCTCCAACTCTACAAAAAGGACAAGTGCACTTACCTTACCGCATATGATGAATCTTTTTGAAAATTGCATCTCCAAAAAAAGTTGTGCTTTGCTTGTGACTGAGGTGCCAGACTTCAAAAAATTTCTCAAGGAGTATATAAAAGAAGGGAGTGATTCTTTAGTTGGTCACCTTGTGCCGCTACAATTCTTTTTCTCCATACGAGATTTATATTATGCAGTACAAGTTACGGCCATCAGAGCAGGAGTGGTTACCGAAAGAGGGCTTAATGCTCTTCAAAAGTGGAGAGGATGGAAAGCCACTTCTCCCAGAAGGACAACCAGACCCTATTCCATTGAGTGCCCAGCTCAAGGAACAAGAGGTTATTATTGATGGCATCAAAAAATATGTGGCATGGGTTCAAAAATCGATGCCAAAGAATTCTGATAAGGCAACTGGTTACTCAGAACTATATAAGCATGTGGTCAACTATTGGGAGACTGTTGTTCGAGAGTTGGAAGGGCCTACTGTCACAAGTACAGAATTGCAACACCCTTTTTGGCCTAAAACAAGGTGGCGAGAGGAGATTGAAATGACATCACTGAGCACAGACGACATAGAAGCCAGTAGTGATGTGGAAGTGCAAACCCCACATTTTGTTGGACAAAGGAACCAAAAACCTAAAGCATACTTTGATTGCTGCAAGGATCTTCAAAAACTAATGATGGTTCTCATTACTCCAGATGCGTCATATAATCAGCCTATTTGGATGGGTCAAATTATCGACACACCTGAAGTAATCACAAAAAATAGTATTGTTAAGGTTGCATGGTTCAAACCACAAAAAAGGCGACACGAGAAGGAGAGCGAAAGATATAATGGATGCCTAGAGAAAACATGGTCTCCCAATCCAGCATGTTTTATAAATGTTAAATCCATTCGATATGGGTGGATGTCAAGAAGCGTTGATAAAGTCACGATTAACAAAACTGCAAGGGAATGTATGTTTTCTGAAGCTTAAAGCAATTACAAAATTATAAAATATCATATATTTAATATTCATAATTATTATAAACTCTTTAATAATAGTACCAAATTGTATACTTAACTATATAAATTTAAAAAATGATATGGAAGATTGACTATATTATTATAGGATTTTATATATATATTATTACTACTACAAATTTTTAATTAATAATGTTATATTTAAATATTAATATTTTAATAACAACATCAATATTTATATAATGTACCTCTTATGCTCTTCCTTAATTGTTATATTAGGCAATATATTATATAATTTAATACATTCTACTTTTATAATGTTATTAATTTTTGTTCAATGAATGCTATAATTTATTAAAGGGTAGAATACAAAATAGAATATTCTAAAGAATATTCTCTTTTCAAACATATATTCTAAAGAATATTCCTTTAATATTAGAAAATGCTAATTAAATAGCTAAAATTGCTAATTATTAGGAAATGGGACTATAGCCATGCCCATTTTAGTTACAACTGCATATAATGACTGACAAGGAAACAATGGGCAGCATCTTTCAAATCCTGAACGAGTATCACCTCCAGGTGTGTGTGTGAGTGAGTGAGAGAGAGAGAGAGAGATGATAGGTGCTATTAGCTGCAAGAAGGAATGTAGCTCTTGGTCTAGATATGAGCCTCAGGCATCATATTTCAGAAATGCTAAAGGAAAGAGGAGATAAGATTGATAATGCTGCTGCAGTACTTGTTGTGAAAAGGTGTTAAAGCACGAGCCGAGCCGAATATCAACTAACCTATGTTTTTGTATTTTTGGATACTATTTATATAGTTTCTTTATAACTATATATGATAGTTCTCCATAAGTATATACGGCCTAGCTATATATGGTCTAAACCATATATAACTATTCTTCCAGCTTGGACTCCACGCTGAATATATCTCAACACTCTCACTCAGCCGTGAGAGTTCAAGATGGTCATTCGAGACCAGTGTCGCTGAAAACTATCCCTGCTCAAGGCCTTGGTCATAATATCTGCAACCATTTCGATACTAGACACATGCTTGAGTTTGATATTCCCGGTTCGAACCTCTTGTCGGATGAAATGATACTTCACATCGACATGCTTGACTTTGTCATGATGTCTGGGGTTCTCTGAAGTAGATATGGCACTAGTGCTGTCACAGTATATTGTGATCGGCCTTGGAAATGAAATTCCCATGTCCTTCAACAACTTCATTAACCATGTTGCTTCCTTGGCCGCCTCTGTTGCTGAAATGTACTCGCCTCCATCGAGGAGAGTGCAATCACTCGTTGCAGTCTACTCATCCAATTAATAAGCCCATCATTCAGAAGAAACACATATCCTGAAGTGGACTTCCTAGTCTCCTTGTTTCCTGCCCAATCTAGATCCATTACCATGTGATCTCCTGTAGAGCTCCCACTAGCTGAATATGTGAGACAAAACCCGACTGTGCCTCGCAAGTATCGTAAGATACGCTTGATTGCTGTCCAATGAGCCTCTCCTGGATTCTCTACAAACCTGGAAACCACTCCGACTGCAAAAGCCAAGTTTGGTCGAGTGGAAATGGCTAGATATAACAAACAACCAACTATCTGCCTATAAGGAACCTGTGCCATGACTCGTCTCTCCTCCTCAGACGTCGGCTATTGATCTTTTGAAAGTTGTGTGTGTACATCCATGGGGGTGCTGACATGGTTGCTATCGGCCATGTCATACTTTTGAAGTATCTCTTGCACATAGTGTGCTTGAGATAGCTGAATCACCCTTGCAGCTCTATCCCGGAAACACCTGAATGCCCAAACAATAGCATAGATCGCCGGCTGCGGAGATCTCAAACTGAGATCGAAACTGGTGTTCAAAGAATTGAACAAGCCGAAATTGGCTTGCAACCATGATGTTGTCATCAACGTATAATGCTAGGTATGCAAAGTCCACTCCCTGTCGAAGACATATACGTTTCCATCTGCAGTGGACTTTTGAAAACCGATGGAGGTGAGAAACCTGTCTACATGATCATACTAGGCTCATGGTGACTGCTTCAAGCCATACAGGGCCTTTTGAAGACGACAAACATTGTGTTCTTGTCCTTGTACCACGAATCCCTCAGGCTGTGTAGTGTAGACTTCCTCCTTCAGCTCTCCATACAGGAAAGCAGTCTTTACATCAAGCTGGTGAACTTCCAGATTCAAGTTAGTTGCTATCCGAAGAATGAGACGAATGGAAGCCATCTTCACCACTGGTGAATACGTCTCATAAAAGTCAACTCCAAAGATTTGTGAGAATCCTTGTGCAACAAACCGAGCCTTGTATCGGAGTACTTCGTCATGTGCATCCAGCTTCTTCTTGAATAGCCACTTGGTACTTACAGTGCGGCAACCGTGGGGAAGAGTAACAAGCTCCCAAACCTGGTTCTTGAGGAGAGAAGCATATTCCTCCTCCATGGCAGCCCTCCATTCTACTGCCTCCTGTGATTGCATCGCCTCATGCACTGTTCGGGGCTCCCGAGAATATTTGGAGGTGAAGAAGGAGGTTGAAGACTCATCAGCTTCTCTTGCCTTTCGTGACTTGTAGCTAATTCTCCCACTTCTCGTGATTGTGTTGATGGGTCGGTCTGGATTAGGTACCTGCGGAGGTGCTTGTTGAAGTGGAGGAATCTCCTCCTCGCTTTCGTGCTCCTCCTCATTCAGATCTGGATCTGCTGCAATCTGCAGTCCTGGATCTTCCCCAATCCGCCCTGGATCAGGCCCATGTGCTGGTGGATCATGTGGCTGCTCTTCCTCAAGAATATAGGCCGTCGGATTAACTTGAATTGTAAACCTATCCTTGTAAAGCATATCCTCATTAAACTTAACGTCTCGGCTCACAACAATTTTCTGGTAAGTGAGATTGTAAAGCCTATATGCCTTACTCTCATGGCAATATCCCACCATGATATACATGTTACTCTTCTGCTCCAACTTACGACGGAGTTCGTCCGGAACATGTGCATATGCCAGGCACCCAAACACATCGAGGTGTTTCAAACTGACTCGCTTCCCAGTCCACCGAGTGAATGAAACTTCTCCACCAATGCTACTTGCAGGAAGTCGATTCCAGATGTAGCTGGCTGTGCTTAAGGCCTCTGCCCAATAATTGAGCGGTGTTCCTGCATGCATAAGCATGCATCTTGTCGTCTCCACTAGAGTTCGATTCATTCTCTCCGCCACTCCATTTTGTTGAGTTGAGTATGGGGCTGTAAACTACTGTTAAATCCCAGATTCTTTGCACAGCTTCTTAAGCACACTTGCTTGATACTCCCCACCTCTATCACTCCTAAGTACACGAATTTTCAAATTCTGCCACACGTTTTCTGCAGCAATCTTATATAGCCGAAACATTTTTGCTACTTCTGATTTGTTAATCAAGAATTTCACCACTGTGTAACGAGTATAATCATCTATAAACGTCACAAAATACCTCCTTCTGTTCAATGACTGAACATGCATTAGTCCACACACGTTTGTGTGCACTAATTCTAGAGGTTGAGTGGTCTTACAGCAGATGTCCTTACTGGGGAACGGTTGCCTATGTTGTCTTCCAAAACAGCATGCCTCACAGAACTCAAGGTTGTCTCTAAGTACCTGAAAGTTTGAAAGCTGGTCCTAGTCCCGAGCTACAGCTCGAGTCGCTGCCTCATTTGCATGTCCCAATTGTTGATGCCATCGTTGAAGAGTTGTGAAGAAGATCTTCTTCTTGGGTATCACCAATGTGGCATCTAGCCTATAGTTCCCAGCATGTCTTTGGCCACGTGCTACTATGGTTCCTTGCTTGTCAGTGTAATTGATCTTGTCTTTATCGATTTGACCTTTCCAACCGGCATCTGCTATCTTCCTAACCGAGATAAGAGTTTCGCTGAGTGTGGGGACATAGTGAACCTGTCGAAGATCGACAATCTCACCATTCTGGAGTTGAATCTCTACTGTCCCAACTCCTACAATGCTCAATGGTCGATGATCTCCCGTGTAGACTCCTTCTCCCATTGGGATTGCCTGATATGTCTTAAAAGCGGCAAATACTGGAGTACAGTGAACATTGGCACAACTGTCCAACCAGAGGATATTTTCTTCCTTGAAAGGACTGAGGTTAATGGTTACCATGAGGGCCATCCGCTGATTGCCCTTGTTCTTCAATTCGCTTGCTCGTGGTTTTCCTGCTGTCTTGTCCGGACAGCTCTTGGCAAAATGCCCATCTTCTTGCAGTAGTTGCACAATCCATCTGTTTTTTGCACTATCACAAACGTGCTTTGACGGTGGAATGTCCTACCTATTTATGGTACTGTTGCCTTTATAGTGTGAAGCATTGCTCCCACTCCTCACTGACTGTGACACAGATGTTGGTTCTGTGGGACCAAACTCGAGCTTAAAAAACTTTCCTTTCAGCGATACCACGGATCTCTCCTTCCGTGCTTGATTGCCAAAAATCGCCTTTAACTCTGTCCAATTCTCGGAAGCTGACTTGCTTAGATCCAGGTGATGGTGGTGATGCCTACCAAGCCCAATCCCCATTAGTGACAACACTTTGTCATGTCAAACTTGCCAATCTTCTGGGTTCGTTTGAGGTTTTACCTCACTGCCATCTGCAATTTGTAAACAATTGTCACGCATCATAACAAACGAGATTTCTCAAAGTCATGCCCATCAAAGACCGGAATTGGGATTGATTTGTGGCTTGTCGTCCTGTTCTCAAGTATGTTTGTCACTAACTAACTGTTCTTGAGGATATAACGTTCCACGAACTGCGCTTGCTACTTCTTATGACCCTTGAACTACTGTTGTTTCTTGTCTCTGATACCATGTTGTGAAAAGGTGTTAAAGCACGAGCTGAGCCGAATATCAACTAACCTATGTTTTTGTATTTTTAAATACTATTTATACAATTTCTTTATAACTATATATGGTAGTTCTCCATAAGTATATACGGCCTAGCTATATATGGTCTAAACCATATATAACTATTCTTCCAGCTTGGACTGCACGCTGGATATATCTCAACAGTACTCACGTTGGACGTCCTATACCAGCATGACGAGTGGATCAAGAGAAAGACCGATGCAGACAAACGTGTGAAGCTACTACCATTGGTTTTAAACCACATTACTACAACAAGAGACCATGAGAGCAGAGAGGCTGCCATCTCGCTACTCACCAGTTTAATGGTGAACAAGACCGATACCAAGGAGCCGAGTAAGTTCAGTCCACTTGTACTGTGCAAAGCCCTCGATTATCCAGAGTATACAGAGCTGCTTATGAATGTTGTCAGCTTTCAGCAGCCTGTGTCTGGCTACCTCGAGAGCTGCCTCAGGTATACTGGCTCTACGTGTTGTAAGGAAGCTGCCCAGAGAGTTTTTACTGAAGACCAGCATCCCAAAACTCATGTCGGAGCTTTTAACAGACGATCCCGGACTCAAGAAGGAAGACAACAGCAGCATGTGTTTTAATCGACATTACTCGTCACCCTGAGGTGAGTATTCCCATGTTAGTTCTACTTGCTCTGAGTGAGCACGGTATGGAGCTACCTGGTGAGTCACATCCTTAATAAGAATCTGAAGGTTAGAGAACTTGAGATCCTTGTGGAACTCTAGAAGCATGGCATATTGATCATACAGGATATAACGAATGTCAATATATGTTCAACGAGTGCAGCTCGAGAAGCTTAGAGACTTTAGAGATTACCTGGTTGAGTACCTGCAACACTCTAGAGGAAGGAACAGACCAGATATATATAAACTCTGCAGACTGCTTATGAAAGATGAGTATTTCTCTTCAGCTTTTGAGGAACGGCCAGAGCTTTTAAAAGAATATTAATGTATTTAAAAAACCACAAAAATATTTCAACTATGTGCACATGAATGTAGAGATCACATGCTGTGCATTACACATTCTAAGAAACTCACCCAAGGTTGGAGAATGCAGTGGAGCAAATGGAAGCCAACAAGCACCAGATGCAGCTGCATATGTAGCACTTCTTGCACATGCATGGCAAGTGTGCGAGTGTTCAAGAAGTTGGTATTCGACATCCACAGAAAGAATTGGATCTCTTCAATCAATAAACGGATAGATATGGAGTGATATACTCGAGGTAAAGTCTCAATTAAGTTAATTATTTTACTAATTTTATATGTATTTGAAGATATAAATTAAAAAGACCTTCATTTCACTTTGATTTGGTATATACTTAAATACATGTTTTTTCTTTAGTTTTTAATATTTATTAATTAATTAAATTTTAATTAATTAATAAGAAAAGGAGTTGTATACCATAACAGTTAGAATATTCTTTTTAGTTACAACAAGAATTTATTTATATCATTAAAACAATACTTATTAAATGTAATTCATACGGCGTGCTTATTACACCTGTACATATATAATTATATAATATACACAATTATATAATACTTGATATATTTATAACATAAAAGAATAAAAATCAGCATGCATTAATATATTATGTAGGCCTGTTGGGAGTCGCCAGTGCAGATATGAGGTTTTTGCTATTAATACAAATCCTTTTTATATCTCAAGGTTCTTTTTATAGAATTATTTTTCTTGGGTCCCCACCGTGACCGTAGCCCACGGTTGGCCCCAACGTGGTCCTTTTTTTAAAAGAAATTAGGGATAATATAAAATCCTTTTGATTTAGGGATAGGAATTCATGCATGCAATTGAGTTGGTAGATATGAGGATTAATGCTAATTTAATATTTTGAAACTACATTGTCTGAAGGTCAAGGTCTCAATTGTAACATCTCTATTTTTGTGTCAGTACAATCATTTACAGTGTCTGAAAATCCAGATCTACAAGCCACCGTTCTTGTTGGAACCCTAGCGTGGTTACTACAGACTCTATCGGAGTTTTCTCATGCTCTTCTGCCACCCTACACACATATGAGTAAAGAGAAACCTTTTTACCATAACCTATATGAGTTTATTTATATATGTTAAAACTATAAACTTATAAGAATACTCATGAAAACATTTTCTAATGAGTTGTGTAAGCTCAGTTTCATAGGGATTGTCCAATCCTCGGTGCATAGGGCAAAGTGAAAACTTTAACACCAAGGACAATTACATAGGTTGTTCTTAAGCAACATAAGTTCGTCCAAAATAGTATTGAGTTCATTTCTAACATCTCAACGTGAATATGATTTAACATCAACATCGGCATTAACATCAACATTGACATTCACATTGATTGTGTAAGTTTGATAAACTTATATAAGTATTCCTTATAAAAACAATGTTTGACACCACATCCATTATGGCTAAACCAACAGAAGCTCTAGGTGTAGTGCTCACATTCTTCTACCTTCTCCATTAGCTCTTCCTTGCGATGCTATAGACACACCGTGTGCAACTAAATGTTCATGCATTTCAATATGGATTACCAAATGACACATTCTTTATGTATACATATAACATTATACTTTGTGGCATCAACTCCTGCATTTTGGTTGCATATGGCAATATTGACAACATAGTTTTCCCTCCTTGTGAGTAATGAGACCCACTCTCAACCTAAATTGTAGTGTATATTTCCAAAACTATTGGTTCTAACCTAGTTTGTAGCAGTTAGATGAACATTTTGTGTTGATACATGCAAGATGGTTGCTGTACTGACTGTTTGCATAGAACTAATGAAGTTCTTCCACTTGGAATCATTGCTTCTCGTCTACATAGGACCGTCGTCTTTGCTCTTCATGCCTTTAATTGTTTGTGATCCTTAAAGGGCAAGTGGCAGAAGTTCAAATACAATTTTATCATTATATATTATAGGCAATTTCTCTATTAAATTTCTCTAGCATCATGTTTTTCTTGACTAATTGATCATATAGAGAATGTATTCCATATGCATATCCAAATCCTTGCAATAAATCATTATTTACAAACGCAATATAAACATCAACTGAAGGATAATGATTGAATCTACAATTCTCACTTCGATCATTTTCATTTTCATATTTTATTCTTGTTTTAAAATATAGTGTCCACATCAATGACATGTATCTTTTTATTTCAAGCAAGAAAAAGTCATAACAAAGAGAAGGATTAAGATTATATACATCAAAATTTGAATGAATGACTTTTATAAGATCTACATTGACTCGCTGAGTTATTTGCAACATACAATTATGTGGTAAGGTTAAAATCAACACCTAATGCTTTATTTAGAAACATGTAAACACATATAGAACAAAACTATGGAACTGAAGCAGCGATCCAGAATCAAAGTCATATTTCCTAGAAAAGTCCCTACTAGAAATAGTTATATGAGCCATATAATAATAAAAAACAAATGAGAAGTAGACAAAAAAAGGTTATTTCTATGATATAAAAATTTGATACGAATGTACACCTTATGTATATTTGTATTATAATTTTTGTAGAATATTGAATAATGTCAAAATTTATGTATTGCAACGATATTTTGCCCACAAAATTATTTGATAGGATAATATAATTAATGTTTATAATAATTACCTCTAATGTATCTTATAAAAACATTAATTTTTTATTTCCCCTAGGATACTAACAAGATGATGTAAGAATGACATCATTATCAACACATTGTCAACATGCATCACAACATGTGTCCTAGGGTATATAATAGTGGTTTTTCTCAAGGTAGGGTTTAGAGAAAGGCTTTGTCATCCATTTCTTTTCCTTTTTCTCAATTGTTATTTGATTTCTGCTTTGTTTAATACGATTTCTTCCCATATATACAATTTCTGATTTCTTTTACTCGTATCTATAATTTCTGGTTTGTTTTATGCTCATTTATGCTCTATCCAACTCATATTTAATATTTTTTTGCTCAATTTGGATCATTTTTTTTTATTTATTGTTTAATATTTATGTGCCTCTATTGCTTGTTTTTCCTTTGTCAAGAGGTCCTTATCAACAACAAATGCCTAAGAAGTATTATGTAGCCATTATGTCAAAGGAATCTATAAGGGCATTGATATTCCTTACAAGACATACTTGTTGGTTCTCCTTCAAGAGAATTAGTGGTATGCGTAGCAAGTTTTCATCATCCTGATATATAGGTAATTAAACTTCATTTTTTATCAATGCCTCTTCTTCATGTGGAGCTAGTGAATTTGGTGTAGTGATTTGGGCCATGTTATCTACTCTTCTTCTTGTCATCTCTTCTTGCATAGAAACTGAACGAAAAATTCTTATGTATTAGAAATATTAAAAAGAAACATAGTAAAAAGAATCCTTGGCACCAAGGATTGATCTTTTTAAGTCTCATAAATTCTTGAACAAATATAAAAATTAAGTAAATCCTTGTTGTCAAGGACATATGTACTCTCACTTTTGGCTTTATAAAGAAGCACGGCATATTAGGGACATATACTGTACTTCTTTAAGTAGAAACCAACAAAAGAAATTTATTAAATCCTCGATATTAAGGATTTATATTAAAAAAATCTTTAAAGAAAAATCCTTGGTGCCTAGGATTTAATAAATTTCTTTTTCTTAGTGCTTAAACAACAAAAATAAAATTAACAGAGAATACAACAACACAAACAATACAAAACAATATAAATATAACATAACATACAAGAGTAATGAATGTACTTATTTTTTGAACCCATTACTTAAAAAACTAATCAACCCAATCACTATTGTTTTGTTGTTAATGGATTTTGCAACTTTAAAGACTACGTATATGCAACAATTGTATTCATTAATAACATGTTAAATCCATCTAAAAAATGACATATATGATGCGAATTAAGAATGTATAAAAAACACTAATGATCTCTATATAGGCATTAATGATTGGAAATGTGCAAATATGAGCTGATACAAGTAGAAATGATTGGAAATGTGCATATATGAGCTGAATAGAGGCAAAATGTGCAAATCCTTTTAGGAATAATGCAAGTAAATGTTGGACCTCTCATCGCTTGTGGAGAAAACATTCGACATATGAGATGGTAATCATTGACTCAATGCATGAACATCATTAAGAATGAAGAATCATATTGCAATGATATAACATACCATGTGTCCATGAAGTGTCATTTATAGAAATAATTAATGATTCACACATTGTCCTAGGCTCTTACGCAAACCAATGAGTAGGTAATATTCAATTGGTTCCACATCTATCTAACATGTTACCTTAACAAAGTTTATCTATGCACACATCCTAATAGAGCTTCCACAAAGACTATAATAGTGCAAAAAGTTATTTAATATGCCTAATTTATTATAAATCTTCAGCATTAAGGACGTCACTTACCCAAAAAAAATGAACATATGTGCTATTTTGGGAAGGATTAAAATCCTCGATGCTTAGGTTTTTATTTCATATAAAACCCCTATTCTAATAAGATGTTTTCATCTAGAGTATCACGTTGATAAGAAGAATAGGATCGATTCCTTACATTCCAAGGGGTTGGCAAATCCTACAAACATTCAAAAGGCAAGTCAATCTGCAGAACCACTGGATGGTGACAATGGACAAGCATTTCTTTATCATAACAAGGAGGTGAAAGGAGTGAACTTTGTCCACAAGGTCACACGATTCAACTAGAACTAAGCAGAGAATAAATGGTTGGGGCTGGAGAAATGGATTTCAATAGCTATCCTGCAATATGTAATGGACAAGCTATTTGCTGAGGCCACCGTCCATTTTCAGAACAACACCATCCTAATGTGCGACAAGTATTTCAAATAGTTGCTCACAGTGAGGTGGATGAATTTTATGATCAAGGGTATAAGTTTAAAGCATCTGGAGGCTATTCTCAAGAACGAGCTAGTGACTATCTTTTTCTCAAGAATATAAAGAAGAAGGCAGCCATTGATGACTCCCATACATAGTTAAGATTTTCGGCATTTCCAAGAGAGACAGAGACGACTCTATGAGTACCACATACAACGGGCTACTAACTGAATGTTATATTATGGTATATTAATATCCTATTGATTTTTCTGACATTTATTCTTTAGATTTGCCAAAGGGAATTGAGTTTGCAAATTTAGCAGTCGAATGAATGAAGGTGAGGAGAAACTGAGACGTCCAGCAGTTCGCTTTCAATAATGAACTGTACTTGAAGTTCCCACCGAAAGTCACCAGTGGCAATGTTCCTCTTTATCTTGAACTTGGCTATTACTAAAGAACAGATGTCATTCTATATATGACGTTGATTTGCCCCAACGGTTTGAGAATAAGGAAGGAAGTTGCTTTTTGGAGACTTTAGTGGCTAAGCTAGAGGTTAGGGAAAGCGATGAAAATTCTACGTCCACAACGAATTGTACGTTTATTCGATGACGCCTTGGAGAGTGAAACAGGTTCTGTCTAGGTGCTATGCTGCGATATTTTGGCATTGGGCAAGCTCTTGGTGTATCGAATTTGCCGGCTGACATACCGGAGCTGGGCAATTGACAAGATTTCTCTGTTCCCACGACATTGTACTGAAAACTCGTCTTCCACGTCATTTGCGCAGAGGATATGACCTGATTGTTGAGGACTTTCGAATGGGAACAGGGTCACCAACTTAGCCTTTATACAGTGGACATGTATGATGTGTTGGGAGGAATTCTTCATATACAGGTTTCATTGTGCTGATTGGGCCATGCAAAATAATTTTCATATGCATTCTAATAAGTTCTCCATTGTCCAAGAGCTGGGGTTGGTCAACACCAAACATCCACGGCTAGGGTTTCAATTCTGATATAAAGATAAGAAGTTGCATATTCTCTTAACAAATCCGGTGTGTTTGTGAAAAACCTCAGCACAGGATTTTCAGGGATGTTTCCTTTTTTAACGCTTTCTATTTCAATTCATGACCATGATATGCATCGTGAAAATATTGAACCCTTGGATCTATCATCATTGAAAACATAAAAGTATCAAAAGACCAATGACAAAAAAGTATTGGTACATCTTTCTTATTTCCTTCACTTCACCTTTACTGGACTTTCATCTTATATGCAAGCGTTGGGACCACAGCACTTATTACACTGCTCTCTCGAACCTCACAAAACCAAAACCAGGCAACTACGTTCTAGATTTGTTTATGGGCAATGAGGAAATACTATTGTGTTGGTGTACAATGGGGAGGACGTTTTCAGAGTGGACAACGATCTGGTAGTTTGTTCCCATGTTAATGTCTTGGCAAACCTCCTAGAGCCCATAATCACCAAGGCTTTGATATAGGAGAAGAAAGAGCCCAGCAGATCATCCAGTAGTGGTAGGGGATAGAGGGTGAAAATGAAGAAAGCGAAACGGGGGGACAAGAGAGGGATGACGAGGACGAACCAGATATACAGGAAAAAGCTATTCCTAAGAAGAAGTTTGCAGGACAGAAGAAGAAGTCTGCTGAAGATGGTCGAGGAGTCACCCTTGAAGAAGAAAGAGAAACGAAAGTAGGGCAAGCCCACGGGGGCAACCAAGGGCCAAGATGAGAAAACAAGAAGGGATCAGAATCAGCAGAAGAAGAAGACGAAGCACATTTTAACACAAAATATTCTCATGGTATTTTTTGAATATTTGTTATATAGAATATTATTTTAATATTTGTTATATACTGCATACTAATAAGCATTTTTAAAATTAATGATTATTCACATATATGTATGTATTTTTTTATAGTTTACTATCAATTAGATTAGTGAAAATACCCTTAATTTGAATATAAGATATATTAATTATTATTCTAGATAGGTAACGGATCATTAATAAAATAATATATACTTTTTAAAATTGTGCAGTTCATGGAAAGTCTTGGGGTTGATTTAGACAGCTTAGTAATGTGTGTGTGTCCATCTATAAGTTTTGGTAACATGTTCTTCTAACTGTGTTAAGGCGGGCCAGAGAATACATAAGGGAGCTCCCTCTCGAGTAAGGTGTGTTTCATATATTTATAATTTACTAGTTAAATTTCATTATCTATAATCTATTCTTATAAATTTTAATTTAATCAATTTTGAATAAAGCTCTTATAAATGTCATGTAAATTTTTAAAAAGGATATGAAAAAGTCTTTTTTTTTTAAAAAAAGGCAACAAATGATCTTTCTTACACTCTACATATATTTGGTTATTTGTGCGGGTTTTTTTGCAAGATAGAAGATGACGTGTTTGCACTGTGTGATAGATAAAAAGTTATGGGATCAAATGCTTTTTAATTAAATTGTCTCACTTATACAAGAATCAAATATTTAACAAAAGAAACACCCATTTTAATATGGATAAATCAATCATTTTTCTATATTTATATGATATACAAAGCTGTTGCATTCACTACGAACGTCTTTCATAGTGAATTTTAACAATAATAATAATAAAGATTCAATAATAGTGAACATAACAAAAGGATCGAATACTTGTTCAAAATTTTATTATTTACATGTACAAAAAGTCAAGCTTTCTTAAAATGTAGATGTTGAACGTGCTTGATATTTTACTTTTATCGATAAATATAATATTTTAAGATGATTTAATTCCGAGGTTATGACTTTTGAACGTACTCTAATCAAACTTTGTTTTACTTAAAAAAGAATCGAGTGACCGCGTATGAAATAAATCAATCACTTATCCATACTTATACCGTGTTAGGTTAATAAGTATTAAATATGTAGAGAGCATTCCACAATGAAACTGTCTTTCACACAAAAGAAGTAAAGGAATCGAGCGTTTATTCAAACTTTTTTAAGTATAATGATTTAAACAAATAAAGGCGATCTCACTAGAGTAAATATGTAATAATCTCACTAGAACTATTTTGTGTAACTTAACAGTTGTACTTCATTAAAACTTAAAAGAACTTTTAATAATATTTTTATTACTTTTGGTGCATGTTACAAACCATAAAAGCTGAATATTAAATAAATATAGTTGAAATAAAAATTTAAATAACTCTTAAGAATTATCAATTTGGAATTCGTTATGGTTTAAAGTAATCTTTTACTTAGAAGCCTTTATCACTTCCATAGAGTATATTAATTTTCTTATTAACACATTAATAAATGAAGTAGAAAGTAAGCTTATTTAAGAATTTCTATTATTTATTGAGTTATTGGTTTTTCTTATAACAAACAAATAAAATTATGTCCTTAAAAATGAAGGATTGAAAATTAATCTTTATTTTTTATTTCCTCGTAAGAATTTTTTTTTTTTAACTTATAAGAAGATCTCATTTATAAAAAATGGCCTTTAAGATATAAAATTTGCTTCGAAATGAATTTCTACATATACTTCTAAAATTGTCCTTAGAAAACCGTATCCCACACCTAAAAATTAAGTTATTAGAGTTAGGGCTAGGGGTAAAAATGTAAAGAGTCGTGAAGGAAGAGAAAGAGCACAAGTCCTAAATATAAAAAATTTATGTGTCAGAATAATGAATTTATAATGAAGATAAAGGATACAAGTCCTAAACCCAAAGAATTTATTGTGTAAAAAATAGTTAATTTAAGATTAATTATATATGTACAATATATATATAGTATTAAAATATAAAGAAATATAGTTAAAAACCTTGGAATTACTTATGCTAAATTTAATTTTAATTTTGATAAATTAAATATTGCATGTAGAGGGTGGAAAATACCCACTAGCTGATATCGTAAAAGCTTAATATGTTAACATTAATAAAAAAAATGAATAAGGTACTTAATATACCTTCAAATACAAGGGCACCAAAACATATGTTAAAACAAGTTAATAACTTGTGGGATAGGGTTAATAAGTAAGTATGATATGAAGTATTATTCAGTAAGAAAATTTTGATTACATAAAGAATTTTACCTTAAATATCAAAGTGTTCAATTACATGTATATTATGATAATTGACCTAATTGACTTAATTCACAAAAAAACCATGGTAATCTAGATTAGGAATATTCAAATTAATTTAAATAATAACTTTTAATGATTATTAATTTACTAAAATACATAAATTAAAATATTATATTCTCTAATTTTATAAATATGTTATTAGTTTATTAATGATGTATATTAACATATATACATCATTATATATATTAACTTAAAATTTAACTTTATTATTCATGAATAATGAAATCATGGTTAAATAGTATTTGGATAATCCTTACAAGCTTAAATCATAACAAATCGAATGTCTTGTTCATGAAAATAAATCTAAATAAAGTTATATATCAATTTATCTTGAAGACAAAAAATTTAATAATAATTAAATATGAAAGTGATAATCCACACCAAAGTGAGTATTGATATATCATTATCCAACATCTTTAACTTAGTGATTTGAGGGAATGAAAGGAGTCAACTCTCACCCTCCACCCTCCACCCCTCGGAGTAGTTGCTAAAGCAACAAACACCGCTTCACTAATGAATTGATCAGGGCAATCACTTTAGTGGAAGATGAATTATTGACCTTAGTTTATGTAACAAATTGTTGGAAAATAATTAAAAGCACTTGCATGAAATTATTCAAATTCAAGACAATTTAACAATTCATTAGGTGTAAAAATTAACTAACTCCAATGAGAAAAAGAATTAGTCTTTGTTTCGACAGTGATAAATTTTATATAGAAAATGTAAGAAATATTGTATCATCAAATAAGAACTTGAACAATAGTCTAAAATTGATCATCATTAAAAAGAGTGGTCTTGTATTGGAGAACCTTCAAAAAACGATGCTATTCTTTAAAAGAATCAATAATTTCCAATAATTTCTAATTATAAACATTTGAGCTAATTTTTAGTGTCGTGAATTTCCATAATTAAAAAATAATTAAGTGAAGAAGATGACAGGGGAATGAATATTCCTAAATATAAAATTTAAAACATAATTTTTATGGTGTTGTCAATGCCATGACCAATAATAGAATATGAATTAAAGAATCAAAGTTTATTTATAAATATAAAGAAAAAAAGAAAATTATAGAGAAAGCTAATTGAACCTCTAGTTCTAGATTTGAATTTGGATCTCTTGTTCTAGATTTAAATCTGTCACGACCGGATACAGGATACGACCTACAGGATATGCCTATAGGATATACCTACAGGATATGCCTATAGGATATACCTACAGGATATGCCTGTAGGATATTCCTACAGGATATTCCTACAGGATATGCCTACAGGATATGACTAAAGGATAAGGGTCACTATTTTTAGCTCATGACTATATTAGACTCATGACCAGATTAGCTTAAAGTTGTGAGTATAAAAGCTCCGACTTAATTGTTGTACAATCAATTACTATCAATACCAGTCATTCTACGATCATTCTTGTCTTGTTCCTTGCTCTTGCCTTGTTCTTGAGTCAAGCCTTCTTGTTGTTATCTTGCTCTTAGGTCGTGGCTTGACAAAATCTAGACCTTTAGTTATATAGTTGAATTTAGACTTCTCGCTCTGGAAGCATATACTAGCATCAACATATATTTTGATAATTCATGACACCATCCGGCGAGTTTCACAAGTCAAACCAAAGCTAGATCTAGGCTTGTTTGGGTACCGAACATGGAGTGCGGTAATGACTTGTTGAGCATTACCCAGGCTCTCCATAGGCTCTCAAGTGTAGTCGCTAGGAGAGTAACCAACCCAATTAACAAGGTAATAAAGCTTATGTCAAGCCACAATCCAAGAGCAAGGAGGCTTGACTCAAGAGCAAGACAAGGATTAGGAACAAGACGAGAATAATAGGCTAGGAGCAAAACAAGAACAAGAGGCAAGGAGCAAGACAAGAACAAGACAAGAATGATCGTAGAATGACTGGTGTAAATAGTAACTGATTGTACAACATTAGGTCGGAGCTTTTATGCTCACAACTCTAAGAGCTAAACTAGGCTTGAGCTAATCTAGTCATGAGCTAAAATGGTGACCCTTAACCTGTAGGTATATCTTGTAGGCATATCCTGTATGCATATCCTGTAGATATATCCTGTAGGTATATCATGTATCCCGTATCATGTATCCTATATCGGATCGTGACAGCACCTCCTCCATAAGGACAAGTTCCACGAGTTCTAGGACCTAGTTTTAACAAGATAACGTTGATGGAAGGCAGCAACCTTAGAAGAAGCATGAAGTAAATTGGATGCAGGTTCCAAGTGCGATCGATAGGCAAATAACCTTTCAAATCCACCAAGTATTAAAGTTGGCGGCGATGAATACGAGAATCAAGGATGGCTGTAACTTCGTATTTAGGTTCATCGTCAATAACCATAGGAGAGGGAGGAGAAGAAGCATGACTAAGAAGAGAAGAAGGATGATATGGTTCCAACAAAGATGTGTGAAACACAAGATGAAGTTTCACAATAGATGGTAATTCTAGTCGGAAAGCTATAGGATTGACCTCAGCCGCAATCCTGTAAGGGTCCAGTCATTGAAAATCCAACTTAGAAGAAGGCATGTTGGTGCGGATATGTCGACGAAGAAACCACACGAGATCACCAACCTTGTATGCAGGTGCTGGGTGACGATGAGCATCAGCATGACACTTGTACCGTTATGTGCTTGCTGAACTCGGAGATTATTCTGTACCTAACGAAGATGCTAGAGACGATCTTGTACTGCAGGAGCGGAAGAAGGAGAAGCATGAGGAGCAAAGTCAAAACGTGGATGGTAGCCTGTAAGAGCGAAGAAAGGTGTCTGGCCTATAGATGCGTGAACGGAGTTGTTGTAAGCAAACTTCGCCATAGGAAGAAGGTCCAACCAGTTATCCTATTGGTAATTGATGAAGCAGCGAAGATACTGCTCCAAGGTCTGAATCATGCGTTCTGATTGCCCATTAGTTTGCGGATGATATACTGAAGAAAGATCCGCTTTAACTTGTATACTCCAAAGAAGCTCTCGCTAAAATATGGACATGAATTGTGGGCTCGATCAGAAACAATGCTCTCATAAAGACCATGATGTCGGAACACTTTGCGGATCACCAACTCAGTTGTTTGGCTTGTAGCCGTCTTGTTACATGGTAGGAAATGGACCTGTTTGGTGAAACGGTCAACCACCACAAGAACTGCATCAAATCTACGAGAATGAGGAAGATCTATGAAGAAATCCATAAAGATGAATCTCAAGGAGCAGAGGGAACATGAAGAAGACAAAGACGACCAGAGGGCGCATGTTGAGGCATCTTCGACATGTTGCAAGTGTCACAACTCCGTACAAACTTCTCCATAAACCTCGCAACCCAAGCAACCAATAGTTGCAAGTCACCAACTCAACTGTCTTGGCCACACCAAATGTCTGTAGCCGGGTATCATGACAATCCTGTACACACGAGTCCTGTAACACCAACATGAATGTACGGAGACCTTCTCAGTATAGGAGTTCTCTTGTATGGCAAACACTTGTAATCTGTACAGAACTGGAGAAGAGGGGCTTGCGATGTTAACTAATGTGTGAGAACACATTCTTTACCAAGTCGTCTGTAGCCAACTGCAAACGGATGTCCTATAGAAGTGTTGAATTTGCTGGAGCCTGATGAACCCTGTAGTGCTGCAAGCCGAAATCAATCATGACCCAACAACACTTTCTTTGACAGTCATATGCAGGATCGCCCGGGGTCAGAATCAAAACGTGATAGGAATTCCGCCCACCTAACCTGTTGCCGACTGAGAACTCAAGCCATTTGAAAAAACTCCAGGTTTTTATGATCCATAAGAACTAGTACATGATGCGTAGCACCTTCCAGGAAGTGCTCGAACGAATCCATAATGGCCTTGAGTTCCTTGTCATGAATCTCGTAATTAATCTCCGCCGAAAGGAACTTACGAGAGTGAAAGGCTACATGATGGAGTAATTATCTTCTCTAGTGATAGGATAGAACTTATTGCAAAATCTGAAGCATCTGTTTCAACGAAGAAAAGATGAGAAGGATCAGGATGTGCTAAAATCGAAGTTGTCGTGAAGGCGTCCTTGAGTGTTGTGAATGCATGTTCCGCCTTGTCGGACCAAGAGAAATCCCCTGTGCGCTTGGTGAGTTCTGTGAGTGGAAGTACACGCTTAGAGAAGTTCTGTATGAACCACTTGTAGAAGTTTGCAAAGCTAAGGAAACATTGTACGTCTCATACAGACTTGAGCCTCTCCCACTCCATGATAGTCTTCACCTTGTGCATGTCCATGGAAATGCCAGCAGGAGATACGATGTAGCCCAAGAACTCCATAGTATCCCTGTCGAAAAATACTTCTCCAACTTCGCATATAGGCCATGCTCGCGAAGCTTCTGTAGAACTAGTCGTACATGCTTGTCGTGTGCCGCTTGGTCCTTGGAGAAAATCAGGATGTCATCAAGGTAGATCACCACAAACTGGTCCAAGAAGTTGCGAAAGATGTCGTGTTCATCATGTGTTGGAACACGGCTGGGGCATTTATAAGTCCGAAAGGCATCACCATGTATTCGAAGTGTTCATACCTTGTACGAAAGGCAGCTTTCATTCATCACTTGGAGGAATCCGTATAAGATTGTAAGCCCCTCATAAGTCAATCTTTGTGAGTTTGCTCCTTGTAGCTGATTGAGAAGTTCCGGGATCAATGGCAATGGGTACCAGTTCCGGATGGTGACTTGATTCAAACCCCTATAGTTCACAACCAAACGCAAACTCCCATCTTTCTTCTTGACAAAAAAGATAAGTGCTCCTGTAGAGGATTTTGAGTGACGAATGAAGCCGGATGTCAAGCTGTCCTCGATGTACTAGCGAAGAACCTCCAATTCTATAAGTGACAGTGCATAAATCAAAATGTCATTGAGGTAAATCACCACAAACTGGTCCAGGAAGTCGCGAAAAATGTCGTTCACCATGTGTTGGAACATGGCTAGGGCATTTGTAAGTCTGAAAGGCATCACCTGTATTTGAAATGTCCATACCTTGTATGAAAGGCAGTCTTCCGCTCATTGATTAGACGAATCCGTACAAGATTGTAGGCCCTCGTAAGTCGATCTTCATGAACACTTTTGCTCCTCACAGCCGATCGAGAAGTTCCAAGATCAATGGTAATGGGTATTAGTTCCAGATGGTGACTTGATTCAAACCCCTGTAGTCTACACCAAACGCAAACTCCCATCTTTCTTCTTAACAAAGAAGATAGGTGCTCCTACAGGGGACTTTGAGTGATGAATGAAGCCGGATGCCAAGTTGTCCTTGATGTATTGGCGAAGAACCTCCAATTTTATAGGTGACAGTGCATAAATCGGTCTAAACAGTGGAGTCTTCCCTTCCACAAGATTGATAGGACAGCCGTAGGACCTATGAATAAGAAGAAATGCAGCCTTGTGCTTATCAAAAACGTCATGAAAGGAGTGATACTTGGATGGCAGGGAAGAAGTAGGAGAAGGAGAAGGAGAAGGAGAAGGAGATTGAAAAACAAGAGAGTTAAATACAGGAAAGGTAAAAGAGGACGTAGGAGTTACTTGAAAAGCAAAAAGATGAAAAGGAGCAGGATCAGTGGTAAGTTCATGCATAATAATGGTAAGAACTCGGAAAGAAGAAGGAGGGAGCTGTGACTAAAAAAGAAGAAGGATCTTGGGGGATGGAACAGAAGCAAAGTAATGAAAAGAGGTAAGATTGGGGAAAACCTGTGTGGATGTTGATGAGTGTACAGAATTGGAAGAATCCTGTACAGAAGTTTGTGAATGCACAGGAGTGAGAAGAGCCTGTGAATGTGCTAACGAATTGACAGGAGGTAGATCAGGAGTGGAGAGAGCCTGTGGATGTGTTGATGAATTGACATGAGATGAAACCTATCTAGGAGGAATCTTCAACACTGGTACAGGAACAGACACGGTCAATCCTGTAGCTTGTACTGCCTCAGACACTAAGGTCATATCTTACACGCAGGAAGGTACATGATTGATCCTGGCTACCGGAGAGGAAAACGTGAGCGTCCTGGACCTTCAGTCGATCTGAGGATTTGCAACCACGAACCATGGCATGCCCAAAACGATGGGAGTCATCCGAGTCTTGATCAAGTTGAAGAAAATCAAGCAGTTGAATGCGTCATGAGTGTAAGAAAGAGGTGTGGTAGCATGGGTAATTGCACTAGAAGTAATCAGACGACCATCTGCAACCTCTACAGGAACTGCACACTTCAACTTCACCACGGAATGCCATGCTGAGTTGTAAAAGTGTCATCCATGAAGCATGCATTTGCACCAATGTTTAACAGGGCAAACTCCTTGAGCTCTCGGTTGTTGAGACGAATGTGTATAGAAAACTTGAGTGATGAAATGGTATGAGCAGCACCAATGGAGCCTGCACCTACGTTCAACTTCGCGGCTCCTAAAAAAGTGGACATTGAAGTTTTTTAATTGAACTTCAGCTTCAACTTTATGCGTCTTGAACTTCCTGGCTTTAATATGTCATTTTGCCACCTTGTGTCCTGCTTCACCATAATACAAGCATAAGTTCTCACCGTGACAACGTTGCTTCTCAGCAGCTGAAAATGGGCCACGCTTAATTTTTCAACCTCCATAGGAACTACTCCAGAAGGTGTCGTAGGAACATGTGCTACAGCTACAAGATTGGCTTATAGGAATTGCTGATAGGATTTTTCCTGACGACACTCGAACAAACGGTTATTGCAGCGAACGGCCTGCATGATATCCGTTAATGTTTGGGCATCCAGTAACGTAAGGAGAAGGTCTTTCACGTCATTCCTTAACTAGTGTTCGATCAATGCAGTTTTGTCCCATGGAATGTTCGTGCAAAGTTGCTGGAATTCGGATGCATAGATGGAAGCTGGTCGGAATCCTTATGTGAACTTCCGTAATTTGTGTATGCGGAATGGTACTTATCGGGATCTCTAAAGCAGGCTTTAAAGGTAACCATGAATCCTTTAAAGTCTTCCATCAATGGGTCGTCACACTCTAGCAAAGGAGCAACCCAAGCCCGTGGAGATCCAACTAGCAAAGATGCCAAAAGGTTAACCTTTTGTGCATCAATCGGGTAGCGGTGTGGTTGCATGCGGGATCAAAAGCCTGATCTGATTCAGGAAACCTTAGAATCTGGCGTGATTGCCACTGAACTTCTTTGGCATGCTGATCTTTGGCTCTGAAGAAGAATTCGATGGAGAGGAAATCACAGATGCTTGAGAGAGAGCCTGCGCAGCAGCCTTGGAGGATGCATTAGCCGCTACATGCACTGCGTTGGTGGAACCTTCCAGATCTGTGACCACTTGGTGCAAAGTGGCCAACTCATGAAGAAACATTTGGTGCTCGTGTTGAAATTGCTCAAAATCTGCCATGATCTGTGAAAAAAAGAAGAAGGAAACAAGAGAAAAAAGCTAAGGAAAAAAAGTAACTAGAAATCGAGGAGCTATAAAAGTAGTTATTATTAAACTGTCAAGCCACAATCCAAGAGCAAGGAGGTTTGACTCAAGAGCAGGACAAGGACTAGGAACAAGACGAGAATAAGAGGCTAGGAGCAAGACAAGAATAGGAGGCAAGAAACAAAACAAGAACAAAACAAGAATGATCATAGAATCACTGGTGTTGATAGTAACTGATTGTACAACAATTAGGTCGGAGCTTTTATGCTCACAACTCTAAGAGCTAAACTAGGCTTGAGCTAATCTAGTCATGAGCTAAAAATGGTGACCCTTATCCTGTAGGTATATCTTATAAGGATATCCTGTAGGCATATCTTATAGGCATATCTTGTATCCCGTATCCTGTATCCTATATCGGATTGTGACAGCTTATCTTGAAGAAGCTTAATGGTACTAGGTGTGTATGGCTTAAAGACGAACACATGAAAAACGGAGTGGATCTTTATGGTAAAAGGAAGTTGAAAACGGAATGCAACTTTGTTGACCTTACTAATGATTGAAAATGAGTCAAGGCATTGGTAATCAAGATTTTGACATGGTTGGATAGTCCTTAAACTATGTCGAAGAAGCCAAACCAAGTCAAAACTTTAAAAACAAGGGCAGTTTAACGATGTCAATTAGCAACTACCTTGTGGGAAGCTTGGGCCCGGTTGAGGCAATCTTTTACTAATTGACTAGAATATCAACATGAGTATGTAATGACCAATAGGGATGTTGATCATAGATTGTAAATAATGGTGACTAACATGTAAAAACATGCATCAAGTTGTTGTACGCAAATTTTGCAAAGGGCTAATGTTGAACCCAATTATTCTGTTGGTAATTGTTAAAACACCAAAAGTATTGCTTCAAGGTTTAAATGTTTTGTTCAAATTGACTGTCGGTTTATAGATGATATCCCGAGGATAATTTGCACTCAATGTTAAAAGCTGAAGTAGTAGCTTCCAAAACTTTACAGCAAAGTAAGGTTCACCGTCGGTGACAATATCGTCTAGCAAATCATGCAGCCAGAAAACCTCTTTAAGCACTAATTCCACTGTCTCCTCACTTGTGATGGATTTAGTACATGAAAAAAAATGAGCCATCTTAGAGAATCGGTATACCACAATCAAAGTTGCATCAAACTCCTTAGATCAAAGAAGGTCGGTGATGAAGTCTATAAAGATTAACTTTTAAGGACTAGTTGAAATCGACAATGGCTAAAGTAACCTGTATGAATGATGGCGAGGGGTTTTGGACAGACAACAAACATCACAAGTGCATATAAAGTTGCTATATACTTTTAAAGTTGGGGCCACTAATAATCCCAAGTAACCAACTCCAATATCTTGTGCGTGACAAAATATCCAGCAACATGACTATCATGATAATCTTGTAACACTCAAAACGGCATGAGCCATCTGAAACATAAACAAGATTGTTGTAGAATAGTAGCTTGTCCTGAAATTTGAATCGATTATGTTATATTGGGAAGTAAAACTCAAGCCTTGATTCGAAACAATATGATTCAAAACATTTTGAACATCTAAATATGTTAATAATGCCGCACAAACCATGTCAAAAACACTAGAATTCATTAGAACTTATAACACCTCAATAATCATCAACTTTAGTTGGTTTGATTTTAGAAAAACCTGTCATTGTTGGTCAAATGCTAGGTCACCAGAATGAGAAGCTAAGTAGGACTGTCGAAATAGAGCATTTACTTTACCCTATTGCAAACTTGGTCGATACGTGATGATAAAGTTGAACAGTGCTAGGAACTAGGCCTAATGAAAATGTTGATGACTCAAAACGTGCCGACTAGAAGTACATGAGATCTTGTGGTCATTATAGATTATTACATGATGTGGCAAACCCTCTAAGAAATGCCTCCATTCTTCAAATGAATCCATAATAACCAAAAGCTCCTTGTCATGTACCTCATAATTGATCTCTAGAGTGAGAAACTTGTGGGAGTGAAATGCTACTAAGTGAAGTTGACCATCTTCACCGACCTGGAACATAATGCTACCCAATGTGAAGTTCGATGCATCAACCTTGATAACAAAAGGTTTGTTAAGATTCGGGTGAATCAATATCAAAGCAGAGGTGAAGGCTTGCTTCAAGGTGTTAAAGGCAGATTTTGTCTCTGGTGTCCACACAAATGGCTTGTCCTTTTGTGTGAGTTTGGTGAGTGGTAGCACAATTTTGGAGTAGTCCTTGATGAACTTACGATAAAAGTTAGTAAAGTTGAGGAAATATTGAACATCTCGTGTAGATCGTGGGACTTATCAATCCAACACAGTTCTCACTTTGGTAGGATCTATTTAAACTCCTTCTAACGAGACGATGTACCCCAAGAACTCCACATGGTCTTCTTCAAAACTGCACTCTTTGAACTTAGTATAAAGACCATAATCCCATAACTTTTGCAGTATTTACCAAATATGTTCCTGAGGATGTCTTTAAGGAACAATATTACGAACATGTCCAAGAATTTGCAGAAGATGTTGTTGGCCAGGTGTTAAAAGAGCTATCAGTGCATTGGTGAAACCAAACATGTATTTGAAATGTTCATAGAGTGTGCAAAATGCTCGTCCCTTGGGCGAATCCTAAATAAGTTATACACACCTCGAAGGTCAATCTTGGTGAAGTACTTGGCCCTGACAAGACACTCTAACAAGCTTAATATTAGTGGTAGGGGTACCGATTTCGTACTATTACTTTGTTGAGTCCACTATAATTCACTATCAAACGCAATAAATCATTGTTATTTTTTACAAAGAAGATAGGTGCATCGGCTGAAGAGTTCGAGTGCTAGATGAATCCGATGGAAAGGTTATTCTCAATTTATGCTTGCAAAGCCTCAAGTTCTATTGGACCGTAAATTAAACCCAAGGGAGTTGAGCACCTTCCACCAAGTCAAGTTCATGTCTTTGTCAAGGATTCCCAACTTTTGGCATCATGTGCTGTTGTTAAGGAGTCTAAACCTATCCAGGTGACCTTAGGAGATACTTCTTATAAGATCTCCTTTAACATGATCAGCAGTTCAGAGTATCCAGTTATCCTTAATACACCGTGGTTTAAGATGCACAAATTGACCATTGACTTGTGCAAGCAGTGTTTTAGTTTGCTAAAAAAAGTAAAAGTTTCAAACTCTCCAAACCTAGCTTTGGAGTCTTTACGAGTTTGCATGATCTTGTTGAACGAATTCATTTAAGGAGGTAAACAAGATCCTTTGTTAGTTTTTGTTGTAGTCATCACCTCAGCACCCAAGTCCAACTCAAGTAAATCTCCAATCTAACTACTAGTTAAATACAACAAATTTGCTAATGTCTTTGACAAGGTCAAGGCCTGTAAATTCCCAAAACATCGGCCATACAATTGTCCTCATGGAAATAAAGTGTTGATGTGTGATCCATGAAACAAGCATTACCTCCAAAGTTCAGCAGAGTTGATGCTATAACCTTGTGACCCTAGTCATGCAAAGCTCAAGTTGTGTTGCAAATGGTTTACCAATTCGACATGACGGAATGAAGCCAGTTGTTTGCAAGGACTCTTCATGCTTAGATTGTTCAACCAAACAGCTTCTATTTTGGCTGGATTTACTCGTTTAACTTCTCATCCAACTTGTTAAAGACTTCAAAACTGTTGTTTTGACTTAAAGGCTTGGGGCTCTTAGGGCAAACATGGTTAACCATGATTGGCTGAAAATTCATGGGATTTTGTTGACCATGTACCTTGGCTTGTTTGGGCAACTGATTGTGATGTGACTAGGACCACCACAATACATACAGAAACCATTGGTGTTGCTTCTTAGTTGCAATCAACGGTCCCCAATGTTGAGCTTGAGCTAAATCACACTCTATGGGAATTGGATCTCCAGTTGGAACTTGACTAGGAGCATGGGTTACCTTCGGTATAGTTGGTGGTGTTGTTATTGCTACTACATATGTATACTCCCTCGGACGGGGTGCTTGGAGCCACTTCAAATGACACTCAAATAGTCAATTATCACAATGTACTACTCGAATGATAGCTTCAGTGAGGGACTTTGACTCGTCATGGAATGTCAGGAGGAGGTTCTTGACATCGTTGTGTAATCTTTGGCGAAATTGATCTATCAGGGCTTTTTCATCCCATGGTACACCACACGCCAAGAGACAAAACTCAGAAGCATAGGTAGATGTAGAATGGTTACCTTGAGTGAGTCAACGTATTTTGTTGATCGTTGTTTGAACATTGTTGGTGTCACCGAAATAATTCTTGCATTCCTTGATGAACTTCTCAAAGTTGCCTAGAAGGAGAGAATTCTTTTCCAAGAGGGGAGTGAACCATGCTCGTGTGGTGCCTATGAGTAATAAATTGACCAAACCCAACTTTGATTAGTCATCATAGTAGTGGTTGAGATTCATTTGAATAATCAAGCGAATATGATTCATGAACCCACGAAATTAGGATCTTGTACCATCAAACCTTGGCATGCTATCCTTGGATTCACAAGTGCTCATGGGGGTGCTCAAACTCAAGGGTCTACTTTGCAGTTGTTACACTTGTTTGATAAGCTCTTCCACTTGCCTCATCAACTTTTGACCTTCTCTGTCTTGTCACTTCTTGATGTTGGTGAGCTCCTGCTTCTTGTTCAATAACTATTGATTTTTGTTTGTAATTTCTAATTTTCATGCTCCATGGTTGTGAATTTGATGCATAAGTTATCCAAATCGGAAAGCACGCATTGTAATCTTGATGTGTTACCGTAGCCATTTACTTAACACAACAAGAACTTGATTTAATTTAGAGGCGATATTTCAAGGTCATGATAAACCGGAATACTAAAACCCTAACCCTAACCAGCTGGACCTTTAGTTTTAGATCTGAATCTAGATCTATAGTTATGGATCTGAATCTAGGTCATTAGTTCCTTAACCTAGAATATTTTAAGAAAATATTCTAGTGTTAGCATACATCAGTATTAGCATTAACTTGGTATATTTTAGTGATTCATGACATGTGTATGCTTGGACACATTTGAATAAGCAAAAATCAAAGCATTTGTGAATGCTTTAAAGAGCTATCTCATTTTTAAAAGTCAAAATAAAAGGAACCTTTTTAATTCTCAACTTTAATAATAAAAGAAGTTAGAGAAGGCTTTACTGAAACAATAATAAAAGCTAGTAAACCAAAGAAAACATTGTATAACACATCTTTATTTGCAATAAGTCTTACAACATTCTAAAGAACATGGTTTGTTTACCAAATTAGAAAAGTATTATTTTGATTAATCTTTGATAGAATTTATAGTTTAATTTACATTGTCTCAATTGCAAATGGATCTAGCTAAAGTTTGTACAATATTAAAATATTATGAGCATTCACACCTTTGTCGATGTTTTTTCTACAAAACAAATTCAAATCATTTTACATGTAAAGGGTTAACATTTTGATAAATCTTCTACTTGCTCTATATTTCCATGTTCAACCAGATCTTTTATTATTTTTTTGCTTTTTACTTGAATGCTTGAATTTTTTTTAAAAATTATTATCAAAACAAAAAAAAATTAATTAATTAACTAGTGAATTAATCTTAGTACACATGTTGTTAATTTATGGTTGGTAAAATTACTGGGTTGTTTGGTTATCGTCATGTAGGTGTAAGTGTCATGTAAATTGTAAATCATAAATTACTACTAAGTGAAGAAACAAACCTACAGTAAAATAAATAATTTCTTTTAATTTTATTAATTAAGGTAATTAACCACCTTAAGTATTAGCTTCTTTAAATCAATATAGTGGTTGACGGTGGCCCGTCATCGCGGCCAGCTGGCAGGATGCTCACCGGCTCAGACGAGCGACTGGACGAAGTGCCAAATAAGGGAGGTACTTCAGGTACGGACTGATGGTGATCCGATCGTAGATCCGATCGTCCAGACCAACTACCCAGGGTACGAAGGACAGCACGCGTGGGGAGGCGCATAAATGTGACAGGCAGGACTCTGTCACCAGGCGGTAGACCAGTGGGAGAGCGCCACCTGTAGCTAGGGTCTAGCGGTAGGTAACCCACTATATAAGCCGGAAGGCGGGTAATGGGTCGGGGTCTTTTGGAGTCAGGTCTGCGTCTTATATCTTGCTTCACTATCGAAGATAGTTTGTACTTAGGCAGGCAATATATATCCATTTCCCTTCTATTCACCTCCAAGCGGGAGATCCCCGCTTGCCCGACTCCTGGGCCCGTAACACTCTCTGCCCAGTCATCTCAGTAGGACTTCCCTTTTTCTGTACATGGACCCTCGCAGCGTCCGGGTAGAGGCCATCCAATACCTTCCATTACTCCTGAGGTAAGGCCCAGCTTGCCGGCCGAACCACCGGGGGTTGGATGTTCTCAACAACGTCCTGGCGACCACCGTAGCTTCCTGAGAAGCACCACATCTGGCCTGCGGAGTCTCCGACGACCATATAGCTATTTAATACTTTATTTCTTTTTTTTAATAATTCACATGAGGTGAATATGTAAACATCACAAGTTTAGTAAATTTAAACCATATGAATATGTAAACATCAAAATTAATTTTTCTTAAATTAAATTATGAAGAATCAGACAACTTAAATCTTTCAATGTTTTAGACTTCACATTCCACAATCTTTCTAAATTTATTCCAGTAATATCTCAATTCACCAACAACCTTGTGAATTAAAATCATTTTTAAAGTTTAATCAAACATGTTTAGAAAACCTAGGACTTTGTGGAGTGATAGTCAACCATGTTGAAACGCATACTATATCTTTCTAAAAAATGATTTTTATAACAATAATAATTGGAGTAATTATTTGTTTGCAATAACAAAAAGAAATCAAAAACAAAGTGCCATGCACTATTAAAGAACTTTGTAAGTCAACTGCAGATTTTGATAATAATGAAGTTTTTAAAGGACCAATAGTTTAATTTAAACAGATTAAAATTACATATATTAAGTGGTTATGTACTCAAAATCATTATATTATTCATATAAATATCCTTCGTATATTGAAATATTTTTGTTATTTTTTTTTGCAGCGGTCCTTTCTCAAAATAATTACAAGTTGATAATGGAGATATACATTGTACTGTGCCCATTCACACCCACCCATATACATAACATAGGTTTAAGGAAGTTAAATATATTTTAAATAAATTTTATTTACATATAACACATAAATAGTTTATTTAATTTATGTGTGATTATATTCACACTTGCCCTTAACACATATCTCAAGTTAACTTATATAAACATGTTCACACTTAAAACATAAGTATCTCATTAGTTCGAATAAGTTAAATAATCTAAATCACATTACATAAATTTAACACGTGAATCATAAATTTTTATGTTATGTACGATTTATATAATGTTTATGTGCAAAAGTAATTTACTTTCATATTTTAAGATAAAAATCACACATAACATTAAATGTATGTGCAAATGAAAAATACATGAATAATTTACATATTTTTTCCTTCGATATTACAATGTACGCAAGTATTATCTACTTGTTTTTTCGCACTTTAGTGAAGTACTCTATTAAAATGAATATGCGAGACGTCATTTCAAGTATATACTAGTAGTGTGTGTGTGTACTATCCAGTGAATATAGAGATGTCTAGCTACATATACATAGATAACTATGTATTAAGTAATATAATATAATTACATATGAATGACATGTATGTGTCTCTATGTAATGGGCATAAGTGTGCAAAGAGAGAGAAAAAGAGATGTTGCATATATTGTTTCAGCTTATGAATATATAATATATATATATATATATATATATAATGTGATGTAATTAGCAATACTATAGCATCTATGAATATTCTTTTTGTTTAAATCCAAAACACGATATTTTAAAATGCATTATATAAATATTGATAGATGCTGTTATACTTATAAGAAATAATTATGGATTAAAATATTCATAACTTGTGCGGTTAGAATATGCTTGAATATATTACATGTAGAATCAACACCGTTAGATCGTTCCTCCTGCGTAAAAAGACTCAATTTGTTATGAGTCCTAATTACATTTTAAGTATGCTAATTAGCAAAGAAATAACTTACTTTCAGTAGGTTCCGATGGTGCCTGGCACAATTTTAACAGGCTCATTTAGACTCTCTCTAGCACACACACACACACACGCTACACACATTACACACACACGTACGTACTGGAAGTAGCATTGGCACGTGCACAAGAATGAATCCCCTTACTGCTTCCATCTGGTTCAGGATCATCAAACACCAAGCACAGAGAATATCGTAAGTACCTACAAGTTCACACGCACGCACACACGTCAGAACTTACCGGAGGTTCTCTTTCTATAGGTACTGGAGTTACATTCACAAACTTGTAACATTTGAAAAGAGATATTAATATGTAATTATTCACGAGGATATTCTCTTACCCCGGAACTGGAGCTACTACCCGCTGCATTGTCAATAGAAACATGTTAGTAAAACGATTTCTCTATGTTTATCTCCAACTTAATCTTAAACAGCGATTGATTTCTTGTGTGTGTGTGTGTGTGTATGTGTGTGTGTGAGAGAGAGAGAGGTTTTATATATTAAAAAGAATTATGTATATAATTTATAATAGATATGCCACATTATTGATAGATTTACATATTTATGTATTATTTTTAAACACCATATATAATTGTAATCACTGATATATTGTAATATATAGTTATTAGATGTATTTTATCACAGATTTATATATAAAATTATATAACACAGTGATATCGTATCATTTTGTTGATATTTATTATAATTGAAGCGTTTAACATACATATATGGTAAATCTTAACAACCATGACGAATTGAATTTAGTTATCAATGTTCTTTCTTTATTACATCGTATTTTCTTAGTATCACATTTAAATGTATATTGATGTAAGCTATAATCTACGGTTTTAGGTATGCGTCTCTCTCACATAGTTTTTGTATACTTACCTATATAATCTGCAAGCATAATCCCACGTATCTATGTGTATATATACGCTTATAGTACTGATATATTTACATTTGTCAATTGTAACTGTATTTTAGTAAACTGGTTTAGGGTTTAGGGTTTATATGGATGTATATAGGGTTTAAATAACCTAAATAGGATTCGTACCTGAGATTAGAAGCCCTAAACAGAACCCTCATAGCTTCTGGCTATGGCGCGCCTTCACCTGACTGGTAAGTGTAGAAAGAGAAAGAGGAGAGAGAGATGAATAATTGATTTTCAGTTAGGAGTGCTGAGGGACTCACGCTTCTCACTGGTCCCCCATTTGACGATGCCAAGTTGTCGAGGTAATGTTTTATAATACATATTATACAGTGTGTGTGTATATATATATATAACAATTTTAATTAGAAACATTGTCTATGTCACACAAATGTACTGGAGGATCATACAGCATATAGATATACACTTGTGGCTCTATTCTATATATGGTTTCTATATAACAGATCGATATTTGTATGCACAAAGTATTTTTTGTCTCTCTACAATATTATGTTACGTGTATGTAGAATTCCTTGCAATGGTACTACATTTGACAAGACTGGAAGCAAATTGGCCGTGATATGCCCAACAACAGTAGTTGTCTACGATGCTGAAACCTGTCACGAGATTAAGACACTCCCAATTCAAGGAGCTGTTTCAATTCTGTTTTCACCCTGTGGCACGTATTTACAGGTATGTTACTTATATATATATATATATATATATATATATATATATATATATATATATATAATTTATTTTATATTTATATATCTGTGTGTGTGTATGTTTTGCACACAGGCGTATCACAGAGCACAAGGACAAGAAAATAATACCGGAATCTGGGATGTGGAAACGGGGATCGCAGTTCTGCACTTCTATCAGAAGATCGTAACCAAAAGCTCTTGGTACGCACCACAAGCGCGCACACACATTCATATTTCTTTCTTTGCAAATATATACTTACATGTGCACATGCACACATACACGTACAAAATATACAATGTATAGATAGCTTACTACTTGACGACACACACACACACACAGTTTAATTGACTTTGAATCGTTTTCTCAGGCCTTTGATACAATTCAGTGACGATGAAACGGTTGCTTGCCGTGTCGTGACAAGTGATGTACAGATATTCGACGGTCAGGATTTTAGCAAGGGGATCGTGGATCATCTACGGCTGCCAGGATTACAATCTGCTCAACTTGCTTTTTCTCCGCCCTCATTTATTGCCACTTACGTTCCAGAAAGCAAGGTTTGTACAATCAATCCGTGTATGTATGTGTCTATGTATGCAGACGTAGATCTATCTCTGATATATAACCTTTATACACACGCGTATAATGTATATTATGTATGCCTGGGGATGCCTTTGATGTCTTCCCCGGAGAGGGATGTAGTGGGATAACACTTAAACAGGTAAACTGTATGATATATTGTTACTGTGCACTATATTATATATTTACTTTATTAGATTATCATACGATTATAGTATGCTTTATATAATATCAAGTTTTGTAATATTTATGCTTATATATATTGTGTTTTATAGGGGCAACCTGCAGTGGTACGTATACACACAAGACAAGGAGAGGCAGTAGCAAGGAGAAGCTTTTTTAAGTCGAGCAGTGTGAAGATGCTGTGGAATCTTGGTTCAACGGGATTATTGGTCATGGCATTTTCCGATGATGACAAGTCTAATCAGAGTTACTATGGAGAATCGAAACTGCACTATCTGAAGAGTGATGGTAGCCATGAAGGCACTGTTCCTTTGAGTAAGTGTGTGTGTGTGTGTGTGTGTCGATGTATTGTATATCTGTGTTACCCAATGTTCGAATCACTTCGTAGTAAATGACTGAATAAAACTGTTAAGAAGCTATTGAACAATTTTTCAATCCTATATTTCTCATAGCGAAAAAATATATAGGTAACATGTTTATTTCGTAAATAATATAAGTGACAAGTTATTTAAGGATTTTTATTTATATACAGGTAAAGAAGGGCCCATTCACGATGCTCAATGGTCACCAACAGGGAAAGAGTTCATCGTCGTTTATGGCTGTAAGTTTAACACACACACACACACACACACACACACGAACACATTATGATCTAATTACAGGCACAGAGGTACCATTCTTATTCGATTGTACATATAGATTAAAATATGGATTATATTTATTAGATGTGATATGGATATATTTAATAATATGTAATGATATATTAATAACGTTGACTTTAAAACTTTGTTAGTTATGCCTGCTAAAGTAACTCTTTTCGATGTAAATTGTCGACCGGTGTTTGAGTTCGGATCAGCGCCATTCAACACCGTCAGATGGAATTCATTTGGAACCTGTATCCACCTCTCTCTCTCTCTCTCGTATGCATGTGTGCGTATGTTAGTCTTCTGTTGTCTTTGAGGATTTGGAAATCTACCCGGCGACATGGTACGATGTTATCTATATGTTATATTGATGCGTATATACATTTAAGTAACGATTAGATCTCTATTAATATGTGAGCTTTATGTGATATGTTTATTTAACATATGTATATATGTATATGTATGTATATTGCAGAGTTTTTGGGACAGGAGTACCTTAAAGTTAATGGGAAGCACCAAGGCTCCTTGCTCAGTGATATGTGAATGGTCGCCTGATGGACGGTTGATCATGACAGCATCGACGGCTCCGCGTATGCAAGTCGATAACGGGTACATATGTTGTGTGTGTGTGTGTAGACACACACGTGCGTCTTATAGTTATGTATAACTGCAGATAGTAGAACTGACTTATATGAATGCATATAAAACTAAACCTCATAGGTAATATTATATATCATTTGTTTACAGGATAAAGATATTCAAGTATACAGGTGCTTTTGATGATAAAAAGATAATAAGTTGTATCAGGTACGTGTTTGACAATGTTTATGTATGTGTCTTTGTGTGTGTGTGCGTGTGTGTGCGTGTGATAGTTAGTGTGTTATCAGGTTGATTGAGGCAGGAAAGTATACTGAAAGGCCAGCTTCTCCCATTTCTACTAAATCAAATGCCCCACAGAAAGTACCCACAGGTATATTATTTGGTTTAATTTGTAGTATTTCATAATTTGAACCTATATGAACAATTAAGAGTTTAGTTTAAGGTTTTATAATAAACTAAACTAATAGTAAAGTAAATGTTCACCATATAATATGTTTACTTTAAATTCCCCAGTTACAAAGCCTGCCGCATATCGTCCCCCACACGCTAGCATGGCAGCTGCAGCTCGTGCTCAGGTCTCTCTCTCTCTCTCTCTCTCTCTCTCTCTCTCTCTCTCTCTCTCTCTCACTCACACACACACACACACACACACACACACCACACTCTGAGACACAAAATCTAGGATCTATAACGTGAATGCTTTTATACGTTAGTGTCTTTTCTGTAACTTAGTTTGTATTTGCTGTTATACAAGCATAATGTATAAACAAACAGTTGTTTTCTTGGCAGCTCTTCGGAGAAGACCCCGAGAAGCAAAGGTATATTCTTTTATACTATATTTAAATATATATGACATTTTTGTGCGATTTATCAGTGGAGAAATTAAGCAAAGCAGCACTTAAAAATAAAAAGCGCCGTGAGAAACAGAAACAGAAGGTAGAATCTTCCCCAACTCTCCATCTATCATTATTCATATTATTATTTATTACTTTTTAATTGTTTATCAAGCAGGAGGAGAATACCATGGTGGTAATTGATGAAAAGCCAGCTGCGTCAGGTATGTAGAGCGTGTGTGTGTGTGTGTTGAGAAGAGAGTTGACAGTTCCTTTTTGTAACAACAGGAATAGTAACAAGGTAACAGACTCTGAAGAGCCAGCTCCAGGGAAAGTAACAAGGTAACAGACTCTGAAGAGCCAGCTCCATCAGGTAGTTTGACTCGTGTTGTGTGTGCGCGCGCGCCCGCGCATAGGCACTTACACATAGTGTCGCTATTACATTGTGTTTGTCTGAGAGAGAGTAGGTTAAAACTTGATTAATTACAAATACTAAAACCAAGGAAATAAATATGTTGTGCAGATTAACCCCAAAGGTCTTTTTAAATTTAAAATCCTCCAATGTATAAAAATAATTAATATACTGGAACCTAACGAGAGAGAGGATGCAATCATATGTACACGGTGTGTGTTTGGTGCGTGTGTGTAATGTGTATCGGTGTAATTGCATTGGTTCGGTGGTAAGGGCGTGCATTTTTATCTATATGTCCATTATTACTTTAAAAGAATAGTGTTTAATATATCAACAGGGGATGACGTGAGCAAGAAATTACGAGCGCTAAATAAGAAACTACGACAGATAGAGGAATTAAAAGGCAAATTGAATGGACAAAAACCCACGGAAGCACAGCAAAACAAATTAAACCAAGAAGGAGACCTTACGTAGAGATGAAGAAATTGGAATTATAAGGTATTTAATTAACAACGGTAGCATTAGTAATAAAGTTTACTTAATTTTGTTAGTGAATAATTTATTCTTATTCTCCAAGAATATCTTTACTAAAGAATTAATTGTTGCGTTGTAATTGTTATATAAGTGTATACTTTGGTAATTGTATTAATTAGCAAATTTCTGTAGTGATTTTGATTAATTAGATTAGAAGTTGATTTTATTTGATATTGTAACAACATAGACTTTGATTATATCGAAAGCATAGGAGAAGCTGCCATTTGGCATCATAGGATGCCAACAGGTGTTTATATTAGTTAACTCCTTAATCTGAGGTTAACAAAGGAGGGGATGCATTCTGTGGTGGCATTAGGAACAAGTAGACATTTGGTAGTGCATGCAAATGGAGGAGGTAAATGCGATAAGGGCAACAGTGGCAATAATTCCAGTTCTAACATGTCGGTTAAGGGTAGACAAGGGCTGTCGGCTATGTACAGTCGGATTGTTAACCGGATCATGGAAATCAGGATGCAACCGGGGAAGAACGGGACGGAAATTGCTGGGAATCCTGTGATAGATGTTGGGAGACAGGAAAGAGGAATTGCTGGGAGTGTCGGGGGGCAGGATGAACAGGTAGCAAAGGTCGTGGACGATGACGTGGATCCCACAGTGAAATGGGAGCAAAGAGTCAAGGATGTTAGGGCTGAAAAGAGGCGTTTAGCAGTGGTTAATCCTGGGTTTAGCTTCTCCGCTGCAGGATTGTTGTTCCCTTACCACTTGGGTGTCTGTGAGTGCCTTCTCGAGCACAACTACATAACGGTATGTGTTTTATTTCTTACTTATGTACAAATTATATATCATTTTCATTCAGGATGATACACCACTGGCTGGGTCATCGGCTGGAGCACTTGTATGTGCAGTATATCATGTGGGGTAAGCTTGCAAGAGGCCTTCCTCGCAACAAAAGTTTTAGCTGAAGATTGTCGGCTCAATGGGACTGCTTTCAGGCTAGGGGTAAGGAAGTGTGTACACGCTGATCTATTTCTATATATACATATATATAAAATATTGAATCGTTTATAACTATGTAACAGGCTGTGCTTAGGAAGATGCTGGAGCAAGTGTTGCCTGAGGATGCTCATTTTAGAGCGAGTGGAAGAATCAGAGGTATATCAGATTTTATATATGGATGTTGTATAGCATGAGCATGTGTTGTGTATGCAATATTATTGCCCATACATATATATTCCTCACGTGTTATATATACATTTATATACATATTTATGTAATTAATATGATTTACTTGCAGTTGCAATCACGCAGGTGTTTAGAGTGCCAAGGGGACTGCTTGTGGATCACTTTGATTCCAGAGAGGATTTAATCGATGCTTTGGTCACTTCATGTTGGATTCCTGGGTATATTTCATTGATTCATTATTTAAATGTCATGGTTAATATTGTTAATATTGATCTCAGGTACCTAGCACCTCGTCCTGTTACCATTTTTAAAAACAAAGTATGCATGGATGGAGGCTTCACATTCTTCATGCCTCCGACTGCTGCTGAAACAACAGTAAGTATTTGTGCGTATAGACAAATGGAACAATGCATGTGCAGATGTTTATGTACATACGCCCTCCCTATTAGTATAGCGACGCTGGTATTATACTCCAAATGCGTATACATGCACACGTGCATATATATATAATATATATATATATATTATATATAGAGAGAGAGAGAGAGAGAAGAGAGAGAGAGAAATAGAAAATGGTCTTATATGATCAGTATTTGTTCATTACACTATGTACGGATTTCTTGCCTTTAGAGAGAGATGACACTGTTGCATCTATATGTATGTCTTTGAAGTTCACACACCCCATCTGTCCTTCTGCTGTGTGTGTGTGTGTGTGTGTCACAAACAGTTAGTTCATGGTAACATATACCACGATCAGGTGCGCGTGTGTGCCTTCTCTGCAAGACAGTTGGGTCTACAAGACATTGTTGGCATAAGTCCAGATTGTAATCCTGAGAACAGAGCCTCAGTAAGACAGGTACTCTTATTATTATTTAGATTTAATGTAGACTTTATTATAATTAATATTAAATTATTGTTAGTGTTTAATTAGTTATTTTAAAGTTTTTAAAGTATTATTAGTGTATTAATAATATTTATGGTTTTATTATGCAGTTTTTAATTGGGCTCTAGAGCCTGCAGGAAATGAAATGTTAGATGAACTTTATAAGGTAGGCTACAAAGATGCTTTAGTATGGATTAAGGCAAACCCCATTGATAAAATTTAGAAATTCAAATCAATTACGAAGACAACAAAATATATGAACAAAACATTCTTTGGATATATGCACCTATGTAATAGTTTAATTTTTTAAAGTAACTAAGTAGCCTATGATTATGATATCTAAATTATGAATTTGTTATTATTATTATATGCATAATTAATCAATTTTTAAAAGATCTTATAAAAACTTCTTTGACTGATTTAAAATTAACTATAAACAATGATTCTCTCTCTATTGCATACATACAATGGTTCATATGTCTATATATATTTATTTATAATGTTATAGGTATATGTTACATATATTATGTAGTAAAAGTACTTCATGTATTTAATATATGAATTAAAGCTTGTTATATTTATTAATAAAATAGTCTTATAAGATTTTACTGTAATGATAAATATATCAGATGTTTTAAAATATTTTTATTGTACTATTGTGGTTCTTCTGTTTTAGAATTTGAAAATGAACAATAAAATAAAATAAAATAAAGTACAGTAATTATAAAATATATAGCATATGCAATATCTATTTTCAAGTTATCTCCACACTTTGCCTATACATGTACACACCCTCTCTCTTTATACATGTGTATAACACATATAATATATGTATGGAATATAAAAAAGAATTGAAACCGTATACACCAAATATACAAGGTACAAGGTATTATTATTATTGATTAATATATACTTATAATACACATCCTAACAGCAGTTCAGTTTGAAGTGATCTAGTTGGCAATACAGAAGAGCTCCACAATGCCGCAGCAACAACAACGCAGTAAATGAAATAGATAAACACATTAATTCCCTCCTCAAACACAATTAGAATGATTAACCTTGAGTTTAACAAGAACTTGAGCCTGTATTCCACGCATCGGTTGTCTTGTTTAGATTCACATTCCACTCTTCATGTGTATTCTCCAATGCTTTCTCAAGTATTATCTGGACTATAATTACTGGAAGTTTATCAGTCAGATCGTTGGAAGCTCTTGCTCGGCAACAACGACGGTGACAGCCATATAAGTTGTGAATATATAATAAACTTATTAAACACCAAGTCCACCTTCGACAAGCTCTCGACTGTAGCATTACAAGCCGGCCACCAAAGCCGTGGACACACACGCGCGCGTGTGTGTGTGCGCTTTCAAACTTGTAGAACAGTTTTCAAGTCTTTTCCATGTAAAAAGAAGGAACGTATGTAACATCCAAGCCGTTTATACAACGTTGCATGTACTACATACACACAAAACAGACAGACGTAATAACTCACATGAGCAATAGTTACATTAGGCGACAAAATTGTATGTTCAGCCTAATGAATTAGTGTATTTAACACAGCATAGGCTCGACTTAGATGCATACACACAAAATGGCAGTTTTTCACTCCCTCACAGTTCATCCCAAAAGCTTCAAGGATTCGTTTAGTTACAGAAGTATGAGGTCTATGAAGGGTCTTGCCCGGTTTCCATATATCACAAGCTCGGCAGCTCAAGCTAAAACACGGTATACCACGGGGTTAACCATGGTTAAACCGTATATTCAGCTCACACGCCTCGATAGACCGGCGGGTAAATGGCCACTGCAATGGCCATATTTATGGTAATCAAAGTATATACTGTACATATATATTGCGTTAACCTTCATACTTTATAAACAGGTCTGTAGCTTTCGCTACTGCACCTGAGAGTCTTCCTGATATCAAGTTGCTTGGAGTGTTTATTTTATGGAATATTCTCCTGTCTTCCACTGGGTGTACCATAAATGATATATTTGATCGAGATTTTGATAAGCAGGTATATTATTTAATATGGCTTATTTTACACTTACTGTTTTATATTTTTCAGGTGGCAAGAACAAAGTCTAGACCCCTTGCTAATGGGAGTTTAACTACAAGCCAAGCTGCAGCTTTCTTTGGGCTTGAAGTCTTGTCCCTCCTGGCGTGCAGTATGCTCTTTAACAATACCACCACGTAAGCGTTTAACTGAGACTCTCTGAATGTATAACGTTGTTTGTTTATTTAGCTGTCTTTTAGGAGCTGCACAGCTTATTCTGGCTAGTGCATACCCCTTGATGAAGAGGCTTACATACTGGGTAAGTGCGTGGGTGCGCGCGCGCGCGTGTTTTAACACTCGGTAAACAGCCTCAAGCATATCTGGGATTATGTACGAGTTGGGCTGTTCTTTTGGGATGGTCCGAGGTTACGAGGGGAAACTTAAACATTTCAGTTCTCCTGCCTCTGTTTCTTGCTGGTGTGGCTGGACAATAGCGTATGATACAATATATGCACACCAGGTACATGCTTTAGAATATACTGTGTGACACTGTGTGTGAACTCATATCCTTGCTTTGTGAAGGACAAGAAAGATGATGTTAAGGCGGGAGTTAAATCTACAGCTATCTTATTTGGAGATAATTCTAAACTATGGATAAACAACTTTGCTATTGCAACTGTGGCAGGGTTTGCTTTGGCTGGGTACAATGCGGGCATAGGTGCGTACTGAGAGAGAGAGAGAGAGAGTCGTTAACTGAGTTTGTGAATGCAGGGTGGCCATATTACATAGGAGTTTTGGAGTAGCTGCTCATCTTGCATGGCAAGTATATACAGGGGACTTGTCAAAACCTGAGGACTGTAAAGTCAGGTGTGATATATGTATATACATATAGTTGTCCCTGGTATATACTGTACTAAGTGTGTGTGTGTGTGTGCATTTTATTAAGCTATAACGTGTACAGGTTTGTCTCAAATAAATGGCTTGGTGCGATCATGTTTAGCGGGATTGTTGCAGCCAAACTACTCTGATAAACACGTGAAATAGTTTCAATAACTTTTGGACCTAATGTACTATTCTGTTAATTGAAATCTGCCCCATTATTCAACAAACATATAGGAAGCTAAGCCTTATAGAGATCATACATACAAGCCTGCGTGACAGCTGAAGAATGGACACCACTCAGACACCACTAGACAGGTTGGTTCTAGGCTACCCCAAATGGAAGAAACAAGACACCATTTTCACTACTTTGAAGAAATGTGCTCACTCGAGAGACTTGAGGCACGGGAAGAAAGCACACGCAGAGGCAATCCCTAACGACTGCCTTTGGATATATCTCTTGCAAACGCTCTTCTCAACATGTACTCCAAGTGTGGAAGAATGGACGACGCGAAGATGCTGTTCAAAAGATGAGCCAACGTGACATTGTCTCGTGGAATGTACTGATACATGGATACGTGGAGAATGGGGAGAGCCAGTTGGCTATTGAGATGTTTGAAAACATTGGGAAGGACAAGGATCGGTGTGTCCCAAATGCAAGGACTTATACAGCAGCCATCATGGCCTGTACTTCCTTGGCAAGGAAAGACCATAACAACCTACACAAATGGGCTGAGAAAGGGAGGAATATTCATTCCAGAGCACTTGCAACTCATTCGTGCAACATTTTCGTGGAGAACACCTTAATCCGCCTATACTCAAAATGTCGCATGATGGTGCTTGCTTGTGAGATCTTTGACAATATGGCTCAGCGTGATATCGTGTCTTGGACTACCCTTTTACAGGGATATGTGGAGAATGGGCAGTACGAGATCGCATTGGAGGTATTCGAGAGGATGACCAAGGTGCAAACAACTGATAGTAGAGCGTATACTTCTGCTCTCATGGCTTGTGTGGGTTTGGTGAGTAGAAAATGTGAGGGACTGAAGTGGCTAGAGGTGGGAAGGATATACATGCAAGAGTGCTAAAAGATAGATGCTCTGACACTTTCACGGAGAACTTGCTGGTAAATGTGTATGTGAAATGCGGATGTATGGTGGATGCTAGAGAAGTATTCGATAAAATGATCGAAAAAGATGTAATTTGCTGGACAACTATGTTGCAGGGATACGTGGAGGATGGGGAGAATAAAGAGGCTTTAGAATTGTTTGATTCGTTTCAAGGGTGTGTTCCAGATGCTAGAGTCTATGTGTCCGCTATCATGGCCTGTGCAGCATTGGGTAGTAAACGAGATGAAGGAACTGGAGAATGGCTAGCAAAGGGGAAGTGTATACATTTTAATGCAGTGAGAATGAAGTGTTGCAATAATTACGTGGAGAACGCACTAATTGACATGTACAGTAAGTGTGGAAGCTTGGTCGATGCTCGTAACGTATTCAATGGTATGGTTGAGAAAGATGTCATCTCCTGGACAAGCATGATACAGGGGTACGCTGGGAATGGAGAATGTGAAGAAGCGTTCGAACTCTTTGGTGCTATGGAGTGTGCACCAAATGAGAAGACGTACATTTCTGTGCTTGGTTTAAGTACAGGCTTAGCCTGTGATTTAACAAGAGTTAAGGCTTTACATGCCGAGGCAGTGATGAACGACTGTTGTGGAGGTTTTCTGGAGAATATGCTTGTCAAGGTGTATGCACAGGTGGGTTGTATGTTTTCGGCTCAGAGCGTATTTGATAGCATGTGTGAATGTGATGTTGTGTCGTGGAATGCTTTGATCGATGGATACGTGGAAAACAGGGAGAGCCAGCTGGCTTTGGAACTGTTCGGTCGTATGGAGTGTGTTGCAGATGCCAGGACGTACGTAGCTGTACTTAGAGCGTGCACAAGTAATGCTTCCAAAGAGGTTCATAAATGGCTCGAGCAAGGAAGACGAATACATTCTATAGCGATACTGAGATGCACGTCTGATATTTTCATCGAGACTGCACTCATCGATATGTATGCCAAGTGCAGGAAGATGGTGAATGCCAAGCATGTGTTCGATAGCATGAGTGAACAGGACGTGCATTCTTGGGGTTGTTTACTCCAGGGATACCTGGATAACGAGGAGAGCAAGTGTGTCTTAAGTAGTATTTCCTCTATGGACGTTGCAAAGAGCGTGTCGACGTATGTGTGCGCTCTCACAGCGTGCGGGACAGTACTGGACATAGAACGTGGCAAGGCACTGCACAACGAGATTAAGAGGTGTGCTTGTGAAACTAATCCGTCGGTTCTGAATGCGTTAATACACTTCTACGGTAGATGTGGTGTGATGGAGTGTGCAAAGAGAGCGTTTGATGCTTGTCCATTGAAAGATACAGTGACATGTAATAACTTGCTAGGTGGATATTCCCAACAAGGTGACTACAGGCGTGTTACCGAGTGTTTTCAGTATATGAGGGATGGAGGGATACACCCAAACGAGGTTACTTTCACACATGTTCTGACGTGTTGTAGTCACTGCGGTTTAATAGAACAAGGTATGGATTATTTTAACAATATGCAGAGTAAATATGGAGTCATTCCGGATAATATACATTACTCATGCATGATTGATTTGTTAGCGGAGGTAATGATATTAATGGAGCATTATTACTTGTGAGGAATATGCCTTTCGAACCGGATGGGATTGTATGGACTGCGATCTTAGGTGGGTGTCATAAGTCCAACAATTTGTCATTAGGGCAGCTTGCATGTGAATTCTTGTTGAGGCTTGAGTTACAAGACACACCGGCCTATGTGTTAATGGGAAATATCTACGTATTTAATTCATAATCCTCTTTGGATTGTATATACAAAATGTACGTTGATAATCTAGTTGGCAGGTGTCTTGCCACTAATTCAGCTGAGCTAGGGCCAATATGAAGCCAAGAGTTTTGTCTTTAAAACTCAGGGGAAAATATATTTTAATCTGTATACTATACCTATTTTGGGTCATACACCACCCATGCACGTGCATGCACGTATACACGTTGGTATCTTTAGGTATAAAAATGTGTTCTAATAATGCAGTATTTATTATCTACCCATAGTCTTTTGAATGCTTTTCGTGTGTGGCACATCAACGATATATTCCATTTGTGTTCGCTTAGAATTTCAAATTTACGGAGAGACTATTTATAAACTATATATATTTTAAAATTTATATTATATACATCGTGTACACTTTTAATTCTACTTTAATTTGAATATTATATTATTATACATTATTAAATTTAAAATTAGAATTCAAAATATACAAGGGGATTTTTTATTTTCAAATATAAATCCCACTATTAAAATTAAAATGATTATAGTTTTAAAAATTATTACATTTTAAATTTAAAATTATTATCGATGCTATAATGAATTCATTACTAGCGATTTAATTTAATATATTTCATTGTTTTTGCATTGCTTAAACTAACTTTTGAGCTGTTTTTTTTCTGTAAATTTAAAATAAGGTTTAAAATTAATTATTTATATATTTTTTTATATTTTACAATTTAAATATGTTAATAAAATAGCATATCATGTATTATAAAGGATTAAAAAATTTAGTCATAAAACATGAAGGCAAAAAACAAATTAGATTCAAAATAACACTAGTGAATTTATTACGATATTACATAAACACAACATAATGAATACATTTAATATTATAAATTTATAAACCCATGTACTCAAAAATTTCAGAAAATATACATTTAATATTAAATTTATACTAAAGGCATCACCGTGTATTATTTAGACATTTTAAGTGTAAGTTTATAAATTTAATATATTTTAATTTTAATATTAAATTAGCAATGGAATTTATATTTGAATATAAAAATCTCACTATTAATTTTAAAATTATAAATTAAAATTAAAATCTAAGAATATAATTTTAAGTATGTGCAATTTCAAGAATATAATATAATTGCACATACTATTATTATGGAGTTTTGATATTGGTAGGATTGGTTTTTAATCTGGACCATTTGCTCTTGTATATAAGTTAGGGTTGTTGGACTAATGAAATATATACATTACTATATTTTGAGCTCTCACGTTGACGGATATGAAGGGCACCTCTAATTGTCCCTATGGAGTGCTCAAATTTGTGTATTTTTTGTAAATCTTCTTTATCTTTTGAAGATATAACTTCTCCATTGTCTAAATATATTCTTTCTTTGTAAATTTTGTCTTTTCTTCTTTGTCCATGGATACACAATATACAAATCCTTCATTTATGGAGTAACTATTCATGTAGTTGTTGGATGCCATATGCAACTAAACAATTACTTGCAATTGATGATGGCATTCACAGCCCAAGGTACTCCTCCTGTTCCTACTGCAAATCCTCGCGTTTGGCCGGATTTCTTTCATAAAAATCCTAGGGATGATGTGTACCATTGGTTCACCGTAGTCGCCAAGTATCATTCATGTGACAGTGCTCAATGTTTACACGAGTTTCCTACTTGTCTTCAAGGGATGGCATTGCAATGGTACAATGGTTTGGATGTTGCAACTCGTGGAGATTAAAGTATTATTACAGAGATCTTTATGTGCATTTGGGACTGTGACGATGCTTTTCAACAGTTGCATCGTATTCGTCAGGAGCCATCTGAGTCGGTAATGCAATTTGGTGTTCACTTTCGGAGCCTTTTGCTACGTGTAGAGCCTAACATGTCAAAACGCATCAAGTTAGGTATGTTGTGGCCAACACTTCGTCAAGACCTTGTGAGGCTTGTGCATGCACTAGCTCCAATGACTCTTGACGATGTTTTAAGGCTAGCACAACGATATGAGTCATCACGTCTCCCATTTGCATCTTCACGTTCTCTCATTCCATTTCATGTTGGGGATGGTCCTGCTCCTAGGTTAATGCTGTTGCTGCTCATGTACCAGCACAAGGTTGGGCCTGTGGACAAGGACGTGGATGTGTAGTTTGTTGTTGGGCGTGTGATGAGGTTGGACACATATATTGACGCTGTCAATGGTTTCCCTATTGGCGTCCCCCATTTCGGGGTGGAGGCCTTCACGTCAACAACATCTGATTGGCATCGTTGAAGTGGAAGGTCTTGATGTGGTGGATCTTCCGGAAAATGATGAATTACACAAGTAGAGGGGTTCCTCGTGCGAATAAATTAATGACCCCTCTGTCTTTCTTTCGGGAGTATCATCAAGGGGTTCACTCAACACCAGTTCATCCGGTTTTTACTTTTCAAACTTGATTTAATCACATGCCACATTTTGTTTTCTTTTGGTGTTGGTGGATACATGTTTAAATTTATCTTTTATTTTTCAGTCTGTTGCTACACATTGTAGTCTTCATTTGCGTCGTGTGGTAGAACCAATCTTCATTTTGTACAGCAACGGACACACTCATGCTTGTTCGCAGAAAAAGTTTGATATTGTTGTTTATGTGGACAATCGTGAGCTTAAACTACAATATTTACAGGTGGTGCCGAGTCAAGCTTTTCACCTTATTTTTGGTATGGATTGGTTGACTCGTAATCATGCCAAGTGTGACTTTGAAAAGTCTCCCCCTTATTTGACTCTCCCTCATCGTTCTTACATTCTTTTTACTTCTATTCCACTTCGTCCATCTATTTTCACCTCTGCTTTTATCACTTTTGTTTTACCCTTACTTCCAACTTCATGCTCTTCATTTCCCTTTCTGGATCCATTAAATGATCGTCATGTTGTAGTCATTAATTAACTTAAAAAGGAATATGTTGATCTTTTCAACTTTGACTTGTTGTTTAGGGCTAAGATTGTGACATGTCACTCTATTCCAACTAGGGATGTTAGGCCGATCAAGGTACACGTTTGGCGGCGGTCACCAAAGGAGCTCAAAATCTTACGAGCGAATATTAAGGAGATGTTGGAGAAGGGTGTTATTCAAAAATCTCGAAGTCCTTGAGCGTGCGAATCTTATCTTGTGACGAAGTCGGATGAGAGCATTTAATTCTACATCGATTATCGCTCATTAAATAATGCAACCATTTCGAATGTTACCCACTTCCTCATACTGTAGATCTTTTGGATCAACTAGGGCGAAGCTGCTGGTTCACCAAGTTATATCTTGCCTCTGAATATTGGTAAGTTCGATGGCTGACATGGACATTTCCAAGACTACTTTTCAGACACCATTTGGCTTATACGAGTTCTTGGTGATGCCTTTCGGTTTGAGCAATGTTCCAGCGACTTTCCAATGTTGATGGAGAAGGTTCTCTGCAATATGTCGAAAATGACTGCCGACTTCATTGATGATGTTTTAATCCACTTGGATGGAACGTGGGAGGAAATGTCGGTGATGTACACAAGGTTTTGGATCAGTTAGTTTGAAGCTAAAGCCATCTAAGTGTGTATTTGTCCAAGAACACCACTTATCTTGGTTATCGCATTTCCCGTGAAGGTTTGCAAGTTGATCATGACAAACTTGTTATAGTTTTGAAGTTCCCTACGTTGAAGTGTGTGAACGATATGCAACAGTTTAGGTTTTTGAGAAGCTCTATGCCTACTTGCATGGTTCTTGGACATTGTTAGAAGGTAATCATGCAACAATTACTTTTATTGAAGAAGAAGAATTTGAATTAGTTGTACTACTCGGTGGGCCTTGAAGCTTCAAAATTTACGATTTCGAGGTTGTTCATTGCCCAGGGAGTTCCATGGCTGATGCTGATGCTCCCTTTTCCACCTCTCTTTCTCTTCTTTTGCCCCTAAGGAGCTAGTTGTTCCAGCATCAGTGAACTTTTTAAACGAAGATTTTGTATCATTAGCAACTGTTATGCTTGATGTTCAATGTCTGCAAAATGCAGAGTTGGATTTGCCATCTTTGGATGAGGTTTGGGAAGTTTAAAAAATTGAACCATGGATTCGAAGCTTTGTGATGGGTTTGAGAATCCTGCATCACTTGCTGATAACTTACATTTCAGGCATTTACATTCGCAATATCGCATTCAAGATGACCTTCTTTATTTTGTAAGGGCTGATCCAAATGATCATTTACGGTTGGTAGTGTCTTCAGTCTTCGTTTCACACTTCCTCCACGCTTACCATGACTCTCCTATTCTCGACGAGCACATGGGACATTGTCGTGTGATGGAGAAGTTGCACAGATCTTTCAATTGGCCAAAGTTACAAGGAGATGTGATTTGGTATGTGTGTAGTTCATTGTAGTGCCAAGCTCGCAATACTTTCCTTTGTACTTCGGAAGGACGGTTGGAGTCAATTACAGTTTCTCGTCCGTTTGAGTTTGTGACATTTGATCTGATGGGACCTTTTTCGTGGTCGACTGCTGGCAATAAGTATGTTATTATTGCTTCTGACTACTTACTCATTAAGTAGAAGTTGATGCTCTTGTTAATGCAATTGCTTCTGTTATTAATCAGTTTCTCCTTAATCAGGTCGTGTTTCAACATTCTTGTCTGGAGCGAATTCTCTCGGACAATGGTCCTGCATTTATGGCCATTCACAAGTGCTTATCATCCTCAAATAGATGGTTTGGTGGAACGGCTTGTTAGAACATTTAAGGGAATGATCGCGAAATATGTGAACTTTCAACATTCAGATTGGGATGGTTATCTGCGTCTCTTCGATATGCTTATGCCATTGAAGTACAAAGTTCCGTGGGTACTTCTCCATGTAAGCTCTTGTATGGTCATGACCCAGTGTTGCTGATGGAGTTGGGTCTACCTTCTTGGTTATCGCGAGCTGCTGATGCTAGGTCATGGAATCGGTATCTGACAAGTATTATTTCATTGGTTTGTGTGGAATCAGCAGAACATTTGGGCCACGTATAAGTAGGACAACAACAATGCTACAACTCGCACCATCGTCCTCCTGCGGAATACAAGGTTGATGAAATGGTGTTGGTTCATTTTCCCAAACTTACGGTACATGGTTTAATTAAGAGTCTCCTTCCTCAATAGAAAGAACCGTATCGAGTGCTACGACAAGTAGGGCTTACAAATTTATCAGGCTCGGCACGACATTCAACCCGATCTTCCAGAGATTGTACATATGCACAGTTAAAGTGTTTTGTGCAACATGAATAAGTTATGCCGGTTACAGATCCACCAATGCCTCCTCCTAATGTTCTTCTAAATCTAGGCCCATCTACCAAATAACCCTAACCAATTTATATTCTTCCGAGAGGAGGGGATGATGTAAAATCCATGTATACGGCTGCATGTGCATATACTATTATTAGCATAATGATTTTGATAATGTCAAATTGGTTTCAACATGGACCACTCGCTCCTATATACATTTTTAAATTCCAAGTTCTCACAATATAATATTTTAAATTAAATTATATAACAAATGGTTTAAGGAAAACGAAAACATACTCTTTATTTACTTTTGACTTGTTGAAATGAGTATATAATATTCATATTACTGGCCTTCCTACGCATCAAACACAAATTAAGTTTTAATCTACCTTTTGTAATATAGAATAAGTTTTATAAGTTTTAAAATAAATATTTGTATTCTTAAAAAATCTTTATATTCCATAATTTAAGTATGTCTTGATGATTTATAATAAAATATTATAAATCGATCAAATATTAATGAAAAATCAAATTAGGTTAAATGTAAATTAAAATAGTGATAACATAATAACACAAGATTCATGGTAAGGTAAACTCACTGTAGCATTTTAAATGTAAATTTATAAATTTTAATTTTAAATTAATAGAAGGATTTACATTTGAACATAAAAAATTTATTATTAATTTTAAAATTAATAAAAATTTGATTTAATGAAATACAATATAATATTTTATTTAATATTTTAAATTAAACTTAGAAAGATACACTAGTTTTAAATTGCATAATGTAATAATGACTGGCATATATTAATAATTTTGCTTATGTGCGGAGATACGAATAATTCCGTAAGGCTCGTTGACTCAATATAAAGTGAAAACTTTTTATAAGTCATAAAACAAAGGTGAAGTCTGTAGCACATGCCAGATTGTAGTTATAACAAATATTTAGATGTAATTATGTAAAACTGTTCTAGAACTGTGTTGTGTGTGTGTGCGCGCGGGGACAACCCCAAAGCAATCAACACACGCACACCCCTTCAGGAAGCAATGAACTCGTAAACACACACACACACACACACATGTTGGGAAAATCAGCCGGTACTTCGGATCCACAACGGAATGTCTCAGAATATTTAATATTGACTTTTACCAACCTCAAGACAGTCCAGTTATATGTATTGATAATATTTGATCATTTATTGATTATAATTATATATGATAAAATATTATAACCATCTCAATGTTAAATAAAACGTTCACGTATAGATTAAACTATTTAATTTTTCCATATATATTATAAAGAATCGGATTCCTATTTAACAATTATGATAACAAAAAAAAAACACGACATACTGTTTAAAATTGATCCAAACTTTTATGCATATCTCTCTCTCTCTCTCTCTCTCTCTCTCACACACACACACACACACACACATACAAAGCTAATATATATGCATGTGCACATACAACTTAATATTATTATCGCAACCAGCAGCATACATACCAATCCGCAGTGTATCCTTTATAACTAATGGACCATTCTAAACTCACCAAAGCTACAAACCTTCATACGCTTAGTAAAACCTGCATACAATATACAACTCTTACACATGTATCTATCTATCCGCCTACAAACACACCCACGCACGCACGCACGCACACACGCGTATACATACATACACAACCTCAAGTGTACGAGCTGAGCTTTTTGGGAGTGGCAACAATGAGGGGAGCCTCAGGTGTCTCAAAACTCTCGTGCATGAACTTGCTCTCAACAATGGACTCCTCCTTAGGCACAACAGTGTAGCAATAGCAGCTCTTCAATCCCTCAGCACCCTCGTAACACTCGTGCTTCTGCTTCACCCTGTTGAAGTCCCATATCACTGTGTACTTACCGACTGTTACTACCAAATGGTTCTCAAGCTTCTCCCCGCTTGTAACCTGCCAAAAAAGAAAATAAGTTATATTGATGCATATATATATATATATATATATATATATATATATATGCGTGTACGTATGTGTATGTTGTATTGAGTGTTTATGAATATACATAAGCTAATATAGTTGTGTATCTCACACTCGAGATCTGGCTGCATATCACACGTTCTAAGTTTGAGACACACCTATATGCATCTACATACGCATTATATTCATACGTCCGCATCTATATAAATATATCCGCATATACATACATGAGAGAGAGAGATTACCCATGAGAATTGTCCACCATGGAACTTTTGCTCCTTTCCAGCGAGAAAAGCATCTAGTGGGGTAAGCTTGAGAAGTCTAGGTGGTGCATTCCTGATCCCATCCTCCCAGAGAATCCCGTTTTCATCTTCCCATCTTTATCCCGGAAAACAGTGCTAAGAAGAACCAAGTACGTGTCCGTGGTTCCAAGCACCCATTTCCCGTCATATGTCACGTCTATGCTCGTGATAGGGGATCCCAAACCTGGAAATGCCGTCTTTGCCTGCCTGTAAACCAAACACACACACAGATATCAGTATCTAACATCAAATCAATATTATATTGATAGGCTGATAATATCTACTTAAAAACAGTCATATCAATAATGGATTTTTGCGTATATAAATGTATATGTATATTATATGAGCTAACATGGTAGTTGAAATACAAGCTTCAGTTTTATTTATTACATTTATCTTATAAATACTTGTGTCTGTGTCTATACATATGGAAACAAGAATATACCTCATCGAAGATGTTCCATATAACCGAATCTTTCCGTCCTTAGAACCAACTGCAATAGAGCCATCACCAGCCGCAGCAAAGCACAGAAAATTAGTCCCTCGAGCAAACTCATGGCCCTCCGTCCAGTCAAGAACTAAAGGGCCATCGTCCACATTAACCCACCGTTTGCCCTTCAAAGCCCAGTTAATCCCATGCTTTTCCCGTAAATCCCATCGACAAGCTTGTTATCGTCTAACCCGAGAAATGTAGATACGGAAGCATCCAGCTGTGCGTCTTTGCTCTCTGTAGTCAAGTCCTTAATCTGTATTGGTGTCCCGTCTTTCTCAAACTTCCACTGAGCCGCCACCTTTCCTGCACACACACATACTATATGTCAGATGTGCATAGCAATATGTATCTGTTAACACAAGTGCATACACAACGCTTACTACCGCACGCACACTAACTTGCCAGTTTCAAGATCCAGCTGCTGGATGCCGGAAGCTGAATTTTCTTGTTGGGACTCATGACTATCATCTGCTTCTCAGCTTTCATAAGAATTCCCTTCTTCGGAGTCCCTGAATTCTTGCTCGTACTTGTACCATCTTCAAACCGTATACTCGAGCTAGATTTCTTGTGTAGACCTAGTTGTACACAATATGTATTATACATTGCCCGTAATGCAAAGCTAGCATATATATATATATATATATATATATATAGAGAGAGAGAGAGAGAGAGAGAGAGAGAGAAGAGGAGAGAGACAGACAGACAGACAGACACACACACACACACACATTTCTATTGTAGGACCTGTAGCCGTGTTTTCAAAGACTTCTACACCCGTGCTGCTCACTAAAAAACTGTTCTCTAGACCCCCAAGTGTTATGCTTTGTATACCCGACTGTACTGACTCGGTGTATGTCTCCTTGACGGCTCCAAGCTTTAAAAAGCATAACCAATTTTTAAATGTGGATAAAGAACTGCTAATCTCTCTTATATATATATATGTGTGTGTGTGTGTGTCTATACCTGTTTCCGATCCTCGGCTTTGATCGGTGGCGGCTTAAAATCTGGTTGAGCATCCTCCCAAATAGTTTCATCAGACTCCTTGTTAGAAGAATGCCATCCAGCAAAATCTTTTCCATAAACTTTCAGCTTATTCTCCTCATTAGCTTCAAGTTTATAAGTGTTCTCAAACAAACAGTTCCTGTACTCATTCACAAAGTCCTTGTACTCCTCCACATTCTTAAGCTTGACTGCCCAAACACCTACACAGTATACTTAGTCTACAATGGTGAGAATATATAGATATATAGTATGTATGCGTATTATCACTGCACGCACAAGTGAGTGTGTCCGTATACAGTTCGCAAATTTGTTTTGCATACATCTATAATCTATAATGTATCTGTATGTGTGAATATGTATAAGACTTACCGTGATAGATGAAGTCTGCTCGCAACTGGGCATCACTCAGGCGCATTTGCAAGTGATCATCAATACAGGCATGGATCTGCTCGCCAATGTCAAGGAACCACCTCGAGAGCTCCTCTTCTTCCTCGGACTCTTCATCTTCATCTTCTTCGTCTTCACTGAGCTCGTTCTCCCGCACGAACCTCCACTGTGCCTGCTTCTTGACGATGACCCATTTGGCAACCTCTGTGTTGCCTCCAATGTGCCTGTAGAGCTTACAGATCTGCGTAGCTTGTGACGAATCGTCCTGGATTGAGAGAGATTGGAGTTTATGACCTAAGATTTCTTCGTGATCCGCACTGGCGCCATCTTCTTCCTGCTCCAGCCGCTCCTCTCTGCTATGTGACCCTCCCATGGGAAACCTAAAACCCCCACGTTCTGCCACTTGGACTAAATGCCTTAACCCTAAACCGACATTGTTAAATATTACACCCGAGTATATATTCTTTTTTATTGAACAATGGGAGCCTTTGTTTAGAAAAAACTGTATAATCTATCGTTGTAATGTACAACAACAGTATCTTTTATGAGACTAGGAGGCTATTCGTTTGGACTGTCATTTTATATTAACAAATTATGTTAGCAAACTCATTATAAGTACTATGTCTCACATATAACCTAAATTATATATGTTTAATATATATATATATATATGTGTGTGTGTGTGTGTGTGTGTGTTTGATTTTCTTCAGAAAATATGTTAGGGAAGGTTAAAATAGATATTTTGTATATATATTTTTATAATCGATGGTACAGAATGCAATTAATAATGTTTAAACTGAACGGATTATGATAATTAATTAAAACTTAGTAATTAGCAAATACTAAAAACAAAGAAAAAACATGTTTTTAAGAAAATTTATATATACCAAATCACGTATATAGATGAAGGTCTTTTTAATTTATATCCTTTGAATACTTATAAATTCATTAAAAAAATAACTGAATTAACTATAAGTAAGGGATACTAGAACTTATCCTAATGCTTAGTAGAGTTTAATAGGAAAGATTAAACTGAATATTCTTAATATATATATAAGCAGATTTCGTATATTTTAGGGTAATGGCACCTTGTTAAGTTTTGGTCAGTAATTTTTAAACATATTTAAATTAATATTTAAGAGAGTTTAACTAAATTATCTTAGCATATACAAGCATATTCTAACATAATTTTTATTTTTTTTAAGAGAAGCTAAACCAAATTATTACGATTGATTGCACCTTGCTAATTATATTTTAAAATTTCAAAACGCATTTAAATTATTATTTATGATTAAGAATAATTTAAGAGAAGTAAAGTAAAGATGGTGATTTTAAATATGCTTTAATATTTTTAATTTTTCCCTAAAAAGTTTATAAATTGAGTTTTAAATTGTTTTATGTGTATATATATTAGTGTTTCTATAAAGTTTCAAAATAAATATTCATGTGTTCTTATACAAACTTACAAATACTTAACTTACTATTTAAGATGGAATATTATATTATTTTAAGGATGGAACAAACAAATAAATGAAGAAACCATTAATAAATTAAAAAAAAAAATAATAATAACTTCATTTAACAATGCATTATACCGAATCATCAATAATAATTCATTAATGTATTTATTATAATTTCAAATTGAAAATGTTTGTTTATAAATTATAATATTTTAATTTTAATAATGAAACTTATATTTGAAGATGAAAAATCCCATTATAAGTTTTTAGATTTTAATTTTAAAGTTAGTAATGTACTTAATATAATTAAATATAATAATTAATTAAAATATATTTGAAAGTGTGTGTTATACGATGTTAATTAAGTAATATAATAATGAATATAATATAGAATTTAATACATAAAAATAAAACAATATAATATATAATTTAGAACTAGAAAAATACAAACATGATACATATAAATGAAATATATTATTATATTACTGTTTTAAACTCATCAAAAGTATAAAATATGTTAAGTATAATGTTTTTTAATATTATTTACAATCATAAGTATGAACATTTTTTTTTTATGAATTAATAAATAAATATCAAACTCTATTTAAAAGCTTTTACTCGATTAAGAAATTTCTCTTTTAAGTTGAATAAATACATATTTAATATAATTTTTAATTTATTTATTTAAATTTATAAAATTTATAATTCTTAATTTATTCATAAATTTATAAAACTTGTCTTTATTTACACTAAATAATTTTTAAATAAGGTTTGAAATCATATTAATCATACTTTTTTCTAGTTTTAACTTCTATATTCACTTTAATTCCATTAACATATTTTAAAAGTATGTTTTATATAATTAAGTGTGTGTGAAAAAAACAAAATTGTTTTAAATAAATTATATATATATATAATATATATATATTAATATATACAAATGAGATAATGTATATAAATAACAAATGTATGTACATATATATACACATTTATAAGTTATTGATGTTGCATAAGGCATGTGTGTGCATGTGTAATGCTTATTATATATTACATATACAATAATTTGTTTTACATAAAGCCTTTTAAATATAATTAATTATGCATATTCTACAAAACATTATAATGAAAGTTAATAATTAAAATTGTTTTTTACAATGACATACTTAATTATTTAAAAGACAATAAAAATAACATTGTGTACAATTTTATCATATATAACATATTTATTTAATTAAAATATAAAGTTAAATGATTATATAATTATGTTATATAATTTAATAAACTTGAATTATTTTATTTACAATATATTATGAATGTTTTTATTTAAATTTCAAAAGTATAAATGTCCCTTGTAATACTTGTTTTGACACATTTAAGTTATATTTATAATATGTAAGAAGTTGTTAATATTATAATAATATTTTTTTACCATATTTTTAAAGTTCTAGCATTTTTAAATACTGATATATAACTTTTATTTTATTTTCATGTTCACTCTATATTATTTTATAAAATTAATTTTAAATATAAATCAAAATTATCAGTCTTGATTTTGAATATATTTCAATTATCAATTTCATATTATACAATTTTATTGTATTTAAGTCCACAATAAGCATTACAATTTAGTAATTAATTTTAAAATAATATTTAATAATATATATTAATTTTAATAAGACACATGACCAATTTTATTATACCTTCAATTTCTTAAAATTACATTTTAATTCTTATAATACCACATGATATAAAACATTAAAGAAACATAGTAAATCTCATATTCACTCACGTCACAAAAACATATTAAACATTATATAAAAAGTCTTTTAAAATGCTATAAATTTTGATCCATATATTTATTTCATGTTTTTTTTAATTCATATAACTAAATCATGCCTTATTACTCATATTAAAATATATAATTTATTAAAAATTAAATAAAAAATGTTTAAATACAGATCTTTTTATTATGAAAATCACCATTTGAACATTGATAACACATTCAATTTATTATATTTTGACATTAATTAAAAGGTAACATATGTATATTTTCAAGAAATGAATAATTTAATTTGAAATAAAACTCTAATATAATAAGGTTTCTTATTTTTAAATCACACTCTTATGGTATATTATAAATTAATAAATTTTTAAAATTGTCAGGACAAGTCTTATTACTAATTTTATTTATGCATTTCAAAGTTAGAAAGATTTTTATTTTAAAATTATATATTAAATATTTTAATTTAAACCTATTTGTTTAATTTATAAAATAAATATTTTTTATTTAATTATAAAATTAATGAGATTTTAAACAGTAAAATTATATATTAAAACTTACATTTGAAACGTTGTGGTGAATTCTTATGTTGTATGGGTGTAATATAACGATGTGTTTAACCTAATTTTACTTTTTGCTTTAATATCGATCAATTGACTTATTTTTTAATCACTATATCTTTTATTTATAAACTACTAAAACATATTTAAGTGACAAAATACAAAGATTATATAAGAATATACAAATATTATTTTAAAAAGATTATGTTAAATTTATTCCAAACTCAGAAAGTGCCCAAATGCGAGCCAACAAACTGGCAATCACAATGTAAATTAGAGAGAAAACAATGTAAAAAACAATTTCCAGAAGGGAATCAAATTCCCGGAAAATATTTCATGTAACCTAAATCTAGGGTTACAAGTAACGGATCACTTTTGTACCATTTGTGGGTTTTTAATATGACATACAAAATTTATATTGTTAATATTAAAAATAAATTTAAGCTGAATCGAAAATCTATTTACAAGGTGGTACTTATTTGTACAGTGTTGGCTACTTGTGAATCGATGTGGCATGACTTTAAAATGACGGTTATAACATGCTATTAATAGAAATGCATTTACATAGAAATGACACGTCGACAGTTCAATATAGCAAAGCGTGTGCATGTGGGGGCGTGTGTGTGTGTGTGGTGTGTGTGTGTGTATATATTAATGGAGATATGTACATGTATATAATGTACTCCTGCTTGTTTGGACGTCGAGGGAGATCAGACGATGTATCTATTAAAATAAATGACCAACCTTCCTCTCGGCTACGAACTCTTTACTGAATGTAAACAAAAGAATAGTTAAAGAGAATCGAATTGGTTATGTCGAATTGTATGTGTAAATGTATGGAAGACTAACAAGTGCACACACACACACACCAATGTAAATAAAGAAAATAACACAAACACATATACATGTATAGACAAACCAGCCTGTGTAGATGGATGCATGTCAGACATATATATGAAAACCTGAAATATACACTCCCTTACGCATCTCTCTCTCATACACACACATATTGTGCACGCATGCACACAATACACGTAAAAGACAAACACAAACCTCGTTTGACAAGTTGTTTACGGACAACGGAGTCCATCATACACTTCAGTTCCCTGACAATTTCAGAGAATGTAGGCCTTGTTGACGGCTCAGTGGCCCAGCACTTCTCCATCAAACACTTCCACTCTGGCTCGCAGTTTCCAGGCACCTCTGGCCACATTCCATTTAGCATTACACCAGCTGCATTTATAAATGATAATCTCTCTCTCTCTCTCTCTCTCTCTCTCTCTCACACACACACACACACACACACACACACTTGTGATACGATTATTTTCTAGCTATGTACTTGCTTACCCATTATTTGTCCTGGGTGAAGGTCAGCATAAGGCTGTTTTCCTGTCAAGAGCTCCCACATTATCATGCCAAATGCATATACGTCTACCTGAGAACATAAAGCGTAAACATGTCTTAACACACACACACACACACACACACCTTCTCAGTAACTTTTGCTCCACTAAAGAGCTCAGGTGCCATCCAAGCAAGTGTACCGTCACAAGCAGGCAACATTGTGCTGTATTTTATCTTGGAGAGGCCCAAATCTCCGACCTAAGAAAGTACTGTATAATTAAAAGGTCTAAACATTTGAATACTGGCTAGATACACGTACCATATGTGTTATATGTATTATTCCTTTCTTTTGTACGAGACTGTGTTAGTTGCACTAAAGACAACTACGTACCTTGCACACTGGTCTTCTTTTCTCTCCCATGAGAGACAGGAGCAAATTATCTCCTTTCAAGTCAAAATGCACGGTGTTTTTATCATGCAAATACTGTATTCCAAAAGCAGCGTCTGTGATTATAAGCATCCGTCTTGCATAATCTAAAGGCCTGATTTAGGTCAGTTAACAATATGTACAAGGCTACCATGTACAGATATGAACGTGTGTGTGTGCGTGTGTGTATGACAGAGAGAGAGAGGACATATACTAACTTGGTGAGTCGCTGAAGGAAGCTTGTGAGGGATCCACAAGTCATGTACTCGGTAACTACAGCATGCATGCCGTTATAGTCAGGTACAACCCCGTAAAATGAAACGACGTTGGGATGACGTAATCTAGCCAAAGCGCTCGCTTCTTTCCAAAAGGCATCCGCCTAAATCGAAATATAACACAACACACACACACGCACGCACACACACACATGCATACCACTCTACTCTTCTCCGAAGCAGACCCATGAAACAACTGGGGTTTGATTTGCTTGACTGCTACAACAGCTCCCTTCCACTTTCCATGGTACACAGTAGCAAATTGGCCTGAGCCAAGTGTTCTAATCTCCTCCAAATCGTTAGATTTGATTACCTATAGAATACATATACGTTAGTATAAAATACATATACTAAGATTAACAATACCTGCAAGTTTAGTTGAAGAGCAGTTCTTTCAAGTCAGGAACACTGCTTACTGAAGGTTCAATATATGATTCAGCCATATGTTCAATTGGATGCCTTTCATCATCTATACTGTCTATAAAACACATAAAACCATATATGAATCTCTAAGTGAAATGTCAGTTCATACATACATACATACATACATACAACACACACACAACACACCACACACACACACACACACACACACACACACACACACACACACACACACACACACACACACATATATATATATAATATATATATTATATATATAATATATATAATATATATATATATATTATACAAGAGAAGAATTAAGAAAAGTTTACCAAGGGGTGCCTCCTCCTGCTTGTTGCTTGATTCGAGCTCTTGGGGCTTTGAGCACTCTGGAAATTACATGTCAAAACATCTATGTTAATACAAAACATATAAGATTGTTACCATTACGTGTCACTGCCGCCTGCTTCTGCTCGTTATTAGACTTGACTTCCGAGCATGACGAACATGTTATGAATATGTTTATATGATGTAGGAGTGTGCTATATAATAGCAATCACAATCACACACACACACACACACACACATCCTGTAATTAATTATCACGATTACATGGATATATGATATAAACTATATAGCTTAAAAATACCTCTCTCTCTCTCTCTCTCTCATACACACACACACACACACAATGCAACACCGCATAATACTTCAATATATAGAATATATAATAAATGTATGTCACACACATATGTATAAATATATTCATACCTATGAACGTACGCAAAAGCTTCTGCCTTGCTGGCTCAATAAGTGTTCTAGGGGCACACACTTTTGGGCGAGAGTCCATCTCCATTAGTGTGCTCACAATTCCTTCTGGTGCTACAATATTATATATATATATATACAATCTCGACTCAAACAATTTGCTACAGAGACAGACAACATTTTGAATGACTCGTAGTTGTTACATATATATGCTTTAAACCGTATAGGTATGTGTATCAAATACATATAACAAGCTCTCTCTCCTCCCAACACACAAACACAAACACACATATAATGAATAGCCAAGAAACACTTCAATCACTGGTATTAGTAATTTTTCCGAGTACCCATTATATGGGTCGATCGATCTCATACATACATTACATATAAATGTATAATATAACAAGCGCCACACACACACACACACACACAATACCTGGCAGAGGAGGCTGCTGCTTGGTAGTATTTATCTTCATTCTTTAGTTTATCCAAAAAAAGAGTCCCTACCTTGCAATTGCTCAATAGGGTAAGGAGAAAATAACACAAAAAATATTTGGGGAAAATAGAAGTTTATTAAATTATTTAACGAATCCAAATAAATATTATTAAAAAACAGCCAAATCATACTATGTACACATATGCCAAGAACCGTTTTATATATATCGATATATTCATTTCAAAAAAAAAAATCATTATTATTATACGTATGAACATATGAATATGTATGTATTACATAATATTACTATATGTTATAACAAATTAAAATGTTAATTTTAGGAAATTAAAATGAACTTATAAATTTTCAGAAAAAATGTAAATGTGTATATATACGTATCACACACACATGTATATATTTATATATAGGTAAAGTTATATATTAAAATATTCTGTAAACAGTATATATGCATACGATATAACAATTACATGCCTAGTGTGAAACATGAAATGCAGCTGAACTTTAATTAAATCTAACTTTATTTAATTACTGGAATGTAATGTTGTTTATATACATTTACAATTATACAGAAATAAAATTTAAACCATATCTATATTTTAAAATCCTCTCCTGAAGATTAACACTACTTGAAATAAACTATGCATAAATTTATTAATTTGATTAATCTAAAAAGCTCATCATTTATGTTTTTAAGGTTTGATTGAAATAGTTAGTCGGCATATTAGAGATTCTACTACATGTTAATAATTAATAATTAAAAACTCATATAACATAATCAATTTATTATATTGAATATAAATTAAAATAAATATGTGATTTCTGTCTTTTTTTGATTGGGTAGTGCAGTTTATAACAGTATGATAAGTAAAATTTTAGAATGCATTAAAAGTGTCCTATATAATTGAAAATGCAATGGATTAGCCTATAATGTTTTAGTTTTATTTAAGGTTATTAAGATGTATTTTCACTAGGGTGAAAAATAAATTTTCAAATTAATTTCTGGGGCAGAAAATAATTTATTAAGTGGATGATATAAATAAGATTTTTGTTCATTATGTTTTTTTTGAAAATTATTGATATTAACATATAATTTTGACAAATATTCTAAGAATATTATAAAGGATCATTTTAGTAATATTGATTTTTTTGAAAACATATACAAGTATTACATTTTAATTTTGCACTAACTTTAGCTTCTTCAACATAAAATTACATTATAAACACGCATATAAACCATTTATAAATTCTATTTTTACAAATGTTCAGCGTGGAAACAAAGAAGTGGAGCGGATCACAATGTGAGTTATTTCCCTCTTTAATTATGAATTATACACTTGTATGCATCCATTGCATTTATGGTGTATTGTGTAAATATTTATTAAAATTTTAAATAGTTAGGCATGTGAACATGTTTATATTGACTTATTTGCATAGACTTATTGGTGAATCTTAAAATTGGTTTAAGTAGGGGAACAACTTTGGTGATTCTGAAACACTTGGGTATAAAAATATTTATAAATGATATTGTGTAGTAATTCAAAAATGTGAGTTTTTTTTTGTAAAGAGATTTTAAATAAAAAAAATTTGAACAACTTTGAGGTATTATGACACTTATCCAACTCTTATTGAGTGTTTGGGTATTTGAGTATAAATTTACATTATATTGAACATAATGTAAGTTAATACATGAGACATCAACTCTATTGAAAAAGTAATATTTTAGTGTTTGAGTGTGGAGTTACAATTGTAAAAGTAGTATTTTGATATTTGAGTGTGGAGTTATAAATGTATAAATGTATTTATAATGTCAATACATATTATTATATAATATAAGAGTTCCAATTGTTATGTTATGTTATCACGTTAATATTGACATGTGATATATGTCATTGAAAAAGTGTATTTTAATATTTGAGTGTGGAGTTCTAAATGTAAATGTAAGTCTTATATGTATTTATAATGTCAATACATACTATATACAAAATTGTTATGTTACGTGATATAATATAAAAGAATTGTGATAACATCGAGAGAGTAATATTTTGGTATTTCCATATATAAGTTTTATATGTGTTTATAATGTCAATGCATGTTATGTAATATAAGAGAATTGTGAACATTGAGAAAGAAGTATTTTAATATTGTGTGGAGTTCAGATGTAAGTCTTATATGTATTTATAATGTCAATACATACTATATTAAAACTGTTATATTATGTTATCACAATATATTAATATTAATATTGACATGTGATATACAAACCCACAATTCTTTTATTAAAAGTCAAATGCCTTGTCCATTAGACCACAAAAGCTAGTTTGTTAAAATTACACTAGATAAATCAAACATATACTTTTTGACAAGGCATACTTAAAACATCTATAGACTTGTTACATAGAAGAACCTATCTAAATTAAATATATTGGGACTGAAATTAAAATTAAAATTAGATAAAAATTTAAATCAAACATGATTAACATAATATTGAATTAATAAATAAAAATTGCCATCTTAATTCAATTTAAAGAGGGTTTTAATTTAAACATGTTCTACTGTAGTGTACATGTGATAATACACAGATGAATGGGAGCTTTGTATAATATAGGGAAGACCATACACCCTAGTTAAACCCTCATCCTGGTTTTGACTTTTGTAGTAAGAGATAAGCAAATAACACCCCATACTTTAGCTTTTCCACAAACACTTCTTTTGCAGCAACCTTGGCTAAGGCCACATTTTCATGCAACTTACATGTATTGAGTAGTGTAACCCACTCAATATACCTTTGTTTATATGGACTAAGCTCCTTTGCATCTCCAACACGCCCAGCTCGTCCTAGAAGATCAATCATACATCCATAGTGTGCATACAGTGATCCCCAGCCATAGAGAGGAAGAATTCCCTACCAGTATGCAGCAACCCTGAATGACTACATGCAAAGAGGAGGCTCATAAATGTGACATTGTTCGGTGCAATGCCTTTTAAATCCATCTCTAGGTACCAATTGAGTGCTTCTTCATTGTTCGCTCCCCGAGCATACCCAACAACCATCGACGTCTATGTGTACACGTCCCTCTTCTACAACTCCTCAAAAACCCTCTTCCCATCGTCAAGCTTCCCACACTTCCCATACTGTATTCAAGGTAGGAACACTGTCTCGTGGAACTCAATTATTGCAACATATGCCCAATCTAGGTGTATGGGTCCGGCCCGAAGTGGGCATATCAAGGAGGCTGTTCGTTTCTTCCATATCATGGACCTCGAAGATATCAAGACAGACAAAGTCACATTTGTTAGTGTTATCAATGTGTGTGCGGAGCTTATGGACTCATCACTATGTCAAGTTAGAGAGAGAGAGAGATTATATTGTTCTTTACTAGGTTGTACACGAGTGAGTGGTATCTAAAGGGTATAAGGAATATCTCACAGTTGGGAATGCACTTGTGAACATACAAGTGGAGACTAAGGAAGCACCCTCAAACAAAAAAGTATTTATTAATAATTATATAATATATAATATAGAATATTTTTTAAAATATTTTATATTTAAAAAAAGAATGACATGATTAATTATTAAAAATCCTTAATTAAAAGATAAACTCTGAAGAATATATTACATCTTTATTACTCTTATTATCAAAATTCATGTATTTTCTTATAGCCTTGATGAATTTAACATTAGAATTACTTCTTAATTAAATAAATTTAAAATATTAATCATTTGGCTTAATTGCACAAATTAATAAAGATTTATATATTCAAAAATATATCTTTTAATTTTTTAATATACAAATTTTCACCACATACCTCATTAACCAATTCTACAATTATTATTCTCAGTCATTCGTTCTAGCTTTTTACTCTTCACTAAATCCTTTTACACATTTATCTCTAGTATAACCTCAATATTATTCATCATGTAAAGGAATCTTCTCATGTCCCTAATATTTTCATTCATTAGAAAGACAAGCATGTGATGATCAGTCCCCAATTTTAAAAGTCAATGTTGTACAATGTTTTGAATGCATTTAAGAGTTATTATTTTGGTCTTTACTTTCAATGTTGCTTTAGAGATAAAAGTGATTGTCTCATTCTACGTTTTTAGCTTTAATAAAACAAAATTATAACTGTGTTAAGTGCTGCATATGCAGCCTCACAAAATAAAAAAGCATTTGAGTAAAGCAAGTGAAGTGAATTTTCTTTATAGAATCTATGTAAATCTTTTTGACAGAGACAAATGTCCAAGTAACATATTAGTGCATTTATTCTATTGGTTCTTCTAGATAGGTCGAAGGTGATTAAGTATATGGTTGCTATAATCTGGTTAAGCATTGTCTTTTTAGGAGTATCATCAATTAAAAGAATCTAAAGGCTGTTTTCCACAAGAATCTTGTAAATGTCTAACTTTTCAAGAATGTACTCATCCATTTTAAAAAAGATTGCTAATATTCTCAGCATATTCTTTGAGTGTTGAGGATGAGCAAGAGAAAACAACTAGAGCCTAAGGTAGAGAGGGTTGTCGCACTAGCTTAAAATGAAGAGATGGATGAAGCTGACTCAAGTCAATCCCTAGGGTTAGACTCTAATTGGCAGAAATATACATGGATGCCCTTAAACAAACTTTAAGGGGATGTTTTAGGGTTGAAAATCGAATCGATAATTTCCATTTAGATTCCAGCGGTTGTTGCAGTATCAAATGTTCCGCAACCGAATCCATAGAAAAAAAAAAAAAAAAGAAGCATGATTCAAAATCAAGTTTCTCTTGATTAAATTCTTTGATAAATGAAGATGGTAGTGATCCTAATAAGTTTAAGCTGATCAAGCCTTCGAATTTTGTGGGTTCAAAATATTACAAAGTTGTAAGGGAGAGGCTAAAACTTGGTGGCAAATTGTTGAAGATGAACGAGGATACTGAAACAGTTAGAGACGCATTAAAAAAAGGATCAAAAAGCAATATATGCTGGATGACCTTGGATTGCGCTTGCATGCTGATTGACAATTTATAAACAAGGACTTGGGGAAGCCCAATGGACTATGTTTATCAATTTAAAAGTGTATGACAATTGGATCAAACTTATTACAATTATAACATTTTAGAGCTCCGCTTATGAACTGTGGAGGAGCAGACTTTGAAGTTGGGTCCTTGACTTGCTAAGGTGGTGGTAAAGCTAACAATTTTTGAGATTCGATGGATCTTATTGAGACATGCCATAGGCAACCTTTTGAGCTACTCTTGACATAACTTGTTGGTTTGTACCTTAGGATCTCCATTCAAGTCTTATCATTTAAGTTAACCATGAAGCAACTTCGAGCTTCATCATTATTCATGTTTGGGAGGCATTGTCATAATAGTTAGATTATTTCAAAGCAATGGTAGCTGAGGAAGTTGCTAAACTTGAAACGCTTGAAGATTTAGAAAAATGAGTCAAAAGAGGTAATGTTTTGTCAAACATAACTACCTTGTTCATAAAACTGACATTTTACTATATTTGACAGAAAGGATACAAGGGATTGAGTTCGAATAATAATCAATATTGGAGCAATATACAACTTCATATTAACTAATCTAGCTTGTTAATTAAATTTGAATGTAACAAAATGAATAAAGTAAAGATCAATTTTGGAAAAGATTTTAAAAATATTAATAATATAACAAGGGTAGTTTTTGTCCAAATTAAAAGTTGAAAGGCTAACCTAAACTTAGCTGTATTGAATATGACAAGGTTTGATTTCATATTGAGTATAGAATAGTTTCATAAACAGAAATGAGGGGAATCACATTTGCAGCAAATAAAAAGAATATTGAAAAAACAATGCTTAAAATGAAAACGGTAACTAATAAGGATTGGAATCCTATATTCCTTACCTTAACATAGTTATGTAAGGTGGTTAAACATCGGGAACGTGTATTTCTTGTAATGGTTTTAAATATTGGTGAAGTCAAGATAAAAGATGGTTAGGAATTTGTTTCTAGCCCCATTTTGAAAGTCTTAAATAAGTTTAGGAACATATTGCCAAAAGACTTACCACTTGAGCTACTTTTGAGTCGATGTGTGGATCATATGATAGAGATTCTGCCATGTGCATCTCCTCTAATAAGAACCCTTTATCGATTAAATCTTCAAAATTGATGGAATTAAAAAGACAGTTGATGAAATTAATTAGTCAAGGACATATTCGGCCTAATCAATCACCATATGGTGCATCAATTCTATTTATAATAAAAAAAAATGGTACGATGCAAATGTGTGTGGATTATTAAGAGTTAAATATAATAATTATCAAAAATAAGTATCCTCTTCCGCAAGTAGATGATTTATTTAATAAATTATCGAAAGCAAAGTAAATTTTTTTAAAAATTTTGAGATTTGGGTACCATCAGATTCGGGTTATAAAAAATGACATTAAGTTTTTAATCTTGTTATTCAGATTATGCAATACTCCAACAACTTTTTGCACAATAACAAATGATGTGTTTAGAGACTATTTAAACAAGTTTATAATGGTGTATATTGATAATATTTTGGTTTTTAATTCAATAATTAAAAAACATATAAAACACTTGGAAAATGTGTTTTAAAAATTAAGGAAGAACCAGTTGTCTGCTAAAGAAAGCAAGTGTGTATTTAGTTAAATCAAAATTGATTTCATCGAACACTCAAATCTCAAGTGGAAGGTTGCATGAATTCAAAAAAAAGTCCAAATTATTACCAAATAGTAAATTTAAAAGACGTACATATCATTTCTTAGTTTAACAAAGTAATCATAGATTCGTAATAAATTACTCAGAGGTAGAAATGCTATTGACAAGAACATTCCAGAGTGGCGTTGGACTCCAGAGTGCTAGTGAACATTTGTCAAACTTATACATTATGTTTGGAAGTGGAAAACAAGTTAACATTTTAGACATACACGAGTATTTTTGGATACATGTGATGCATATGTAAAACATGTGTGTATTGTGAAGTACATACAAAGTATGGCTATGTATCTGCAGATATGGATAGGTGTACATCCATTATAGACTTGCAGAATGTCAATTATCAATGCATTCATGTAGTACGTGTATAGACGTGCTTATATACACATGTACACGGATGTTACATCTCTTTCCGTATATATACATATATATGCCTATGCACTCTACATACGACACCCTAAAGACGTGTCATTGCGTGTAAACATTAGATATAAAAGTACAGATGTATACAGATACACCTAGAGAGAGAAAGATTTGTGTTAAAAGAACACGTTTGTATGCAAAATAAGTTAAACATAATAGAAAATGACGACACTGACCTAGAAACAGAGCGACAAGGCATGTCCTCTCTGCTCCTCCTTCACTTTCGCTATGCCACCGGCTAGACACTCTGCACAATACCTGAAAATGGGGATAAACACTCATGTGAAATGGTTAATAATCAGCATGTGTATAACTTACATATACAATGTTACACACACACACACACACATTTTAACGGGTAATGAAAGACCATTATAACAATAATAATGTGGATAACTCCTAAACAGATACACTTTCTTTCATATATCCGTATATATGCAACACACAGACACACACATCCAAGTATGAAGTCGTGACCTGAAAGACTAATTTTTATACTCATGATATACTCAAAGACTGTTTTTAAAATGTCGTTTAGTGTTTTATAAGTTGTACTTCATGTGCGCATGCTACAGGAATGCTCAGACTTAATGGTCAGGCCTTTTTGCTAAATGGGTGTGTAGAGTTGGAGTGCGATTAGAGGGATACGATGACCATAAAAGGTGTATAACTTAGCTACAATAAAACAATTTGACTTTCCGGATCACTAACTGCACAGACGCGTGGCCTCGGTGAGACAAAGTCGTCCCTCCTGAGATGGATTCACAACTTGACCAGCAAACAGAATCAACCGAGACAGTTGATCCTTAATAAAGAACAAGAAAGGATGATCAGCAACAAAGTCTGTGGTCCTTAACGGCCCCTGAAGAGTGTACCGGCACTCCCCCAGTGATCCTGCGACATCATAGCGCAGCTCTGAACCCATGTCAGTTGCAGATACAGCCTCAGTCCCTTCTTCATTAACCTCGACAAACGACCCGGTGCTTGCTACCTTAAACCTGGGAGCTTGAACCTTCCAATGTTCACAAACTGTATATCGCCCAAATAGTACTCAAGACCCCTCATCAACTCCAGAATGACACTCCATATTCCACTTCTCGCCCTAGGAAGCACAATGTACATGGAAAAAGCGCTAACTCCCTGGTAGAAAAGCTGGAGCACCTGGAAGCTCGGGTAGCTTGCTACCCTCATCCGTGTATTATACAGTAAGGTCATCATGGGACCCTCACCTTCCTAGTGCCTGCGCATAAAACACTGCGTTCCGTGTAACAAACCTTGAGAATGGGCACCACCACTGGCCTTGAACTGGATTACATTTGCCAGCTGCCCTACGTCAAGGAGCGGGAAATGAGCAACAACGTTAGGATCAAGTATCCAGAAAGGTCCAGGAGCCTAATCGCTTCTTCACGAAGGATGGCACTTGCAGGGTCGATACAAGATTAGAGCTTCCAATCCCCAGCCAGTATGGACCAAGAACAAGATCCAGGAAATATGGCACCCTGAGTAACCCCAATCAAACAGCTTCGGCTGTTCTTTCTGTTTCTGCTGTTCTTCTGCTCTTTTAGTTGTTCTCTTGTACTTCTCAGCAAGGACCCTGGCAGCCTTCTTAGCAGCCCTGGATTGCATTTCGAACTGCTCCTGCTCCAGGAGACGGCGGACGGCAGCCTTCCTTGCAGCGGCCTCGATCTTCTTCTGGGCGATCACAGCACGTTTCGCCCTCGACCTAGATTCACCCAGCCGTGGCTCCTTAAGCTCCAGGAGACAGTCCGGCCTCTCCTCGACGTGCATTCAGCCCTAGACTCACCTTCGGCAGACGGATTCTTCATTCCAGTTCCTACACGCCACACCCTACCTAAAAGGGTAACTGGATCCGACGGCTGAATTGAATTTGGGTTGCCGCTTGTGTGCGTTCGAAAATCTCCTGTAGAAGAGTGATAGTGTTTTACCCTAGGTGGCTATCTAATTTCCCAAATTTAATTAATCTAGCTGAAATATTACTTCTCTATGAATCGTGTGTGTGGTCTTATATAATATTACTAAAGACTGATATATTTTGAGATGACTAGATATATATAAATGTTATGAAACAGTGAGCTGGAGTATATCCGTCCCTGCATAAACACGGTGTATGTATACATTATTATATTTAATAACCGATTCTTATTTAAAATTTATTCAGGAGATAGTACATGACCAATGAAAATTATACCACAAGATGAGACTCTCTTATGATGAATATAAATGGGTGATCGGCAACAAAATCTATACGTAGGGTTGGTGGTGGTAGTGCGGCAGACATATGAAAATTATAAGAATGTTCCCCTGCTGCAGCTTCAGTTCCTTCCTCATCCACCTTGAAACACACCTGAACAATCTTAGAAATGCAGAGACCAGATGAAATCCCTGAAAAGTCTGCCAAATCTCTTCAAAGGGTCTCTTAAGACCGAGCATTTCCAATCTGCAACAAGTCTTCGCAGCAGCTTCTTACTTTAAACTTTGGAAGTGCAAAATCTCCAATCTCATACATTCCGAAACAAAAAGGTTCCACAAGGCATCAATCTTACCGAGCTTACAAGCTAACTTTGGAAGCCCATCCCTTTCCTCAGGCAAGACAATAAGCATAGAATACTTGTTGTTATTATATCGCATGTAGAGCACCTTACAATCGTCATATATGGCAACCCGTCTTCTACTTCCACACTCAACACCCATCATGGGGACCTCAACTTGTTCATTGTTTAGTTTGTAAAATGTTCGTAGCTTCGTCCTTGTTTTGTCGAATGGAGTTTCCCAGAGCCCTCTAAAATATAAAACATTCAAAAGCAGCAACATTGTTTGTGGTTCTAATGGATTTTTATTAATTCTTTAATTAATCCTCTTGTGAGCTTTTTACAGATATTTGGAGATGGGTTGCCTGAAACGTAGATTTAGTTCATTATTTGCATACCTGAGTAGCGAAATCAACTGAACGAATAGAGATATCAAGATCCCGCTTGAGGAGCTCCTTATAGCTCTTTTCAGTGTTAAGATATTGATTAATAGCAAGTCCTTGACGAAACACTACACCAGCATCTTTCAAGATGTGCTCCTTAACAATTTTGCAAAGGTTGAGAATGTTTTGAACATCTACATGCAAGCAATTGGCAATCTCTTGCAAAGTTTCATTCTTAGCACCGAGTGCAGTCACCAAGAGGGAAAAAGTTGTTACTATCGGACTCATCACAATATTACCATTCAAACCTCTATTGGAAATCTGTGTGTATAAATCGAATGTAAATTGCTGCTGCTTTTTTATCTCTTTCTTCAAGACATCCATAAGACCTATAAACCCTTCCTAAGAATATTGGTTTATAATCCTTTAAACTTCAAAAAGGTGACTTTAATAATTTTAACTCTTGTGTATATTATTTATATTTATGCGTATATAAATAATTGTAAAAGAAAAAATTATTGTAAATTTAATAAATCCTTTATTTTTTTATTTTCTTTATTAAAACATTTTCTTTATAACAATTAATATTGGCTATGTATAAATAGTATTATAATTTTCATAAAAAAGAAAATTCAAGTAAAACTAATTAGAAAAATATAGTTTAGAGTTTTTAATTAAGTTCATTTCGTTTATCAAAATATTTTAAATTACCGCTATTTTGTTTTATTAAAGTCGCTTAGCGTGATAAAAATTTAATTTGCAAGATGGGATAAGAAATATAAATATATATTCAATAAAATTTTAGGCATGTGAAATGTATTGTAATAATATTAGTGTGATAATGTCTATATTCTTTACTTTATATATACTTTATAATAAATATTCTTTATTAAGGTATAATTAGGCAGAGTGCAATAAAGATATGTATATGTTGAAATGATGAAACATATTATAGTCTACTTTTATTACACATCACATATACATATCATATGTAAATATACTTATTGTTTCTTAAAAAAGTTTATATAATACTTTAAATATTAATTAAGGTATATTCTAAAGATATATTTCTTATTTTATGTATATTTGAATATTCTAAGGTTATCACTTTTAATGAAGGTTAAATCTAATCCATTTAATTAAAATATATTATTAGTTCATGACATCTAATATATTTTAATTTTTACGGTTAGTAAACCTAAGATGAATATGTTTGAAATTTTATATGCGTTGTTAAAGTTTACTTTGTAGTTACACGAGGTTAAATTCTACTATATTTCTTTAAACTTCTTGTATAGGAATATATATTAAATTAATAAAATGCTATACAAAACATTAATAATAATCTACGTTGCTTTTAGAGTTCATTTATCTTCAAGAGTGGGTAGGAGACGAAACAATAGAGAAAGCAGAGAGATCTAATGCTGATGTACTTACAATAAAGTATGTTAGTGAAATGTACCCTACAATATTGCATAATTTTTATCCAAGCAACCATGTAAACATAAGATATTTTAAAATATTCAAAGAGATTTTAAAGGTCACTGTTTTAAAAACTGGATATATTAAAAATATTTTATAAAAAGATTAGAATGAAGTTCCAAACATTCTTATTCTTCTTTCCTCGTTTCTTGTTAGCTTGGTTATAATAATCATAATCGAGATAGTTTAATTATGGTGTAATGTCTTTGGTTTTCCCAGTGCTTCTGTTATAACATCCCGCTTCTCCCCCTGTAAGTTCTTATAACAACATTATAAAACCATATATTAAGAACATTATACATATATGTATACAGATCATTATATATATATAATATATAGATAGATAGAGAGAGAGAGAGAGAGACATTATCTAAGTATAAAATATACTTTTGAGCGAGCACCAAACAACACACGGACATACACGTACCTTTATTGCATTGACTGCATTGTGTGTAGTTGCATTTACTATCTATTCTCTAGTTTTGCGTTATCTACATGTGTACATTAATCAAGAATACACCAAAGAAAGAAATATAATGCACACACACACACACATATAACGTAAATATATATATTTTTTTTTTTTTTTTTTCTTGTATAATTTGTATATATGTGTAATATATTGCTACCTTTCCTCCAACTCCGATACAGAAACCGTCTGACCAGCTCTTAAACCAGCTGCATTCTTCACTGCTCCCTGAATACTGGAACAAGTTAATATACAACCATACACATACACACACATGTCGCCTACATATGCTGTAAACACTGCACATCCCAAGATAGCTGACTCTGACTAAGGCAAAGAAGTAGGCAAGACATTAACTGCATGCACAGGTATTACACAATACTCCCATGCTGTACATGTCTATTTTGGCTTTCCTGTATATAATGCAAAATGAAATATAGCAGATTATATGAAACCCACTCCCACCCCCACTCACCACCAACACACAGGCACACAACAAGCACACAAACTAGATTAATTATTTAAGTAAACTAACCGTTGCTTATAAGAAATTTTCAAAATGTTTCACACAGGTCTGAAAAAAGACCATACCGATTATTTTAATTGCATATATGCATAGATACACACGTTTACCTTTATATGAAACACGTAACACGTATATGCGTGTGTATACATACATGCAGGTAGTGACATGTGTATATGTACGTATATGAAATAAATGATAGATATTTTGTCTAATTAATATATACATGTGCATTCACGCACAGTACGTGGATGTGTATATGCGTATGTTGATATATTGTTGTACATATTCTACAGTGTTTAAAACAATAGATGTGTGTGTATCCACATGATACACTGATAAATACTGCATTGATTTGTTTAAAATATATAATTACATGTATGTTAATTCCTTAATTTTATAACAAGGTTAATAAACTTAAACGCTTGCAGTAGAAGCAACCGGCATAATGAACGCTCCCACTGTCCGTGAACCGACTAGCTTGATTCACACGCACAAGCAGACGCCCGCGCGCCGCGCACGCACACACACACACAAGGGGAAACTATAGTTATTTAGAAAGGGTAAATCTTCCACTGGAGTCTTTTTGTGTGTTTGCCCTTTCCAGTGTGTTGGAGTGGGTCCGTGCTCGATAATTTTCCCGTCACTTCATGACCAAGAACAATTGGCACGGGAAATGGCTGATCTTTCTTGATCACGTGTAGGTCTGAGTACATGCTAGCGCATACATAAGTAAATAAATAATATTTTATCACAAAACACACGCACACGCACGCACATATATATGTAATACACTTACACCGTGAAATCAATAAAAACGTAAGGAAAAACTATTTAACTGTGTACCTTCATATATATTTTCATATGTCTATGTTATGTGTCATTTGTTTGTTTGTTTGTGTGTGTGCGCACGCGCGCGTACTAATGAGTATATCAACATCCGGTTAGCAAAACACAAAGGATTTAACATATGTATATACAACTGTAGAACATATAAAATGTATGCATCTGTGTAAAAGATGTGCATAGACATGCATTCTATATATAGAATCACGTGTGTATATATATATTACATTTATATACACATGCACTCTGTATATGACATCCTAGAGACGTGTGAATATCTGTGTGCATACACACATATATACAGACGTGTGTACACGTTAGTGCAAATGTATACATACAGAGACACCTAGTATTGGAGATAATCATATAGACGAGGGAAGAGAGACGTTTGTATGTAAAAGTAAGTAAATTTAAATATTAACTTAGGTTAGACAGGATAGAAAACGACGACACTGACCTAGAAAAAGATTTGGCCACTGCGACATATGTCTGGATGCGGGCGCTGAAGAGCTTCCACATGAGATGAACGTACCGCTCCAGCTGTTTCTCCACATCCTTTACGTATGGTCGTCCCTTCTGCCGCCCTTCCATCACCTGCTTTCGCAACCATCTGCTGCTACCACCGGCTATAGACACTCTGCACAATACCTGAAAATGATCTCTCTCTCTCTCTCTCTCTCTCTCTCTCTCTCTCCTCTTCTCTCTCTATATATATATATATATATATATACATACAGTTACTAATCCACATATGGGTGTATCTGTATCCGTCTGTACTTTTATATTTCTAAAGTTGTATTGTGTATCCATACGTGTGTGTGTTGCACATTTGTGTATATATACATACAAAGTTACACACTTATTTAATGAAAAATACTTTAAGCATCATAACAATAAAATTCAATAATTATAAATTCAAACAGCTTATTTGATATGTGGAAACAGAGTTGTTCCATAGCATACATATATACAATTGTAGAACAACGCACACACGCACGCACAATTACCCAGTATGTAAGCCTCTTCATAGAGGGATATGCACTAGGTGAGACAGCTAAATAAACGAACAACGTTATACACTCTCTGGACTCAAAGAGTCTCAGTTAAACTTACGTGGTGTTATTGTTAAAGATCATACTGTACGCCACAAGGGACAAGACATCAAGCCCAAAGAAAACACAGCTTGGCTTGTAATTAAACTCCCATTAGCAAGGGGTTTAGACTTTGTTCTTGCCACCTGAAAAATATAAAACAATAAGTGTGAACATAGCCGTATTAACTGTTTATCAAAATCAAAATCTCGATTATTTATAGTACACCCAGTGGAAGACAGAAGAATATTCCATAAAATAAACACTCCAAGCAGCTTGATATCAGGAAGACTGGGTGCAGTAGCAGCTGTATACGGGAACAACGTATAAGTGGTGAATACTCTTGACTGTACTATTACAAGTTTCCGGCCGTGAAACTTGTAATAAAACACACATACACAACACACAAACACACCAAACTTTTAGAATAGTTTTCAAGTCGTTCCCATGTCAGAATAAGCAGCCAAGCTGTTTATACAATGTTGCATGTACTACATACACACAAAACAGACACTCACATGAGCAATAGTTACATTTGGCGACAGAAGGTAGGCCATTCTATGGTCCACTTCCTCCTAACACAGAAATAAATAAACAAATAATGAATTAGTATATTTAAGCATAAGCTCGACTTAGATGCATACACACAAAATGGCAGCAGCTTTTCACACCCAAATATCTATGTATATGGATCTGATTGATAAACTTCCAGTAGATATAGTGCTGATAATACTTGAGAAAGTACTGGAGAATATAAATGAAGAGTGGAATGTGAATCTAAACAAGAGGGTGCTTACAACCAAGGCGTGGGATATGTGTTACATGGACCAAGAAACGCATACTGATTGGCTCAAGTTCTTGTTAAATTCAAGGTTAATCAAGTTAATTAGATTAGATGTGTTTGAGGAGGGGATAAAGCATGATAACGTGTTTATCTATTTCATCCACTGCGTTGTTGCTGAGCTGCCATACGGCAGCGTGGAGCTCTTCTGTAGCAATAAGTGTTGCCAACTAGATCATTCCACACTCAACTCCCGCTAGGATGTACATTCAGTGTGTGAAAATGTGTATTATGAGTATATTATTAATCAATGAATAATACTGTACATTCTACTTGTTAGCTTTGCGTGTATGGCCAGATTTTTGATAAGTGTACTGTTAACAACATCGTTAATGGCTAAATCCCCCTTCCAATGCACCAGCACTCTCAACCTTTGAAGGCAACAGTCTCTCTCTCTCTCTACACACTGAATAACAGAGACTGGGAGCACATACACACGCAATACACCTTGGGCGAGCGTGTAGATCGATGTAGAATGCTTCTACAGAGCTACATGCGAGTGTGTTCTATAGCATCATAACATTAACAAACACCACGTGCATACACAATCCATCACGTGGTGCGTGTGTTAATGTTATGATGCTATAGAAAAGACAAGTGTGCATGACCAATGTGTGTGTGTGTGTGTGTGTGTGTGTGAGAGAGAGAGAGAGAGAGAGAGAGAGAGAGAGAGAGTTGATAAACTGAGAAAGGAAAACATTGACACATACACACAATGTTGTGGATACACAGTCCATGCACACTGGGTTTTCTATAGCATCATATACTCAGTCACTCTCACTCTCTCACAACACATGCGACCTTGTTTTAGATATATAGACACATTGACAATAGCATGATTGTGTTTTATAGATATCGATGAGATGAATCTGGTGTATACATACAGAACTTTCACACACACGTATAACACAGATGAATGTTATATTACAGGCTAACATACCCAAACAAAAGAGAACTTCGGATAAATATTTGCACACACTGCAAATATATATTTACACTTATTTGTCTTTTCTAAAACATTCATTATGAGAAATACCATACCATCCAGATGTGTATATATACACATATATCCATTTATCGTTAATTTTACTGCTGAAGTAATTATGAGAAAATGGAATTAGATATTAGTTAGCAATCAAAGAGTTGTATCTACATAAATGGTTTGCGCTCCTCAGTGATTTTCAACCCCATGTACCTGCACAAACAAAAACCCATCATACATCCATATACACACATACTGGACACATTACCTTCCGAACATCATGAAGGTGGCTTGAGGGTTAGTCCCGGGCAGAAGTCGAACACAGAACCATCCACAAGTCGCACACCCTCTACTCCCAGTAGACGGTACTCAGGATCAACCGCCTGACCAACACGGCAACTACCATGGTAATGCCACATGGTAACAATGTTTGCCTTGCAGTAGTAACCAAGAGTTTCATTCAGGAGAGCCGAAGGCAGTAAAACTGACTTACGTGCGGCAACCGAGACCACTCCACCAGATGGCAAAGCCTGGATACCGAACACAAAAGGCATCATGCTCTTGGACATGAGTAACTCTTCCACCTTGTTCAGCCCTCCAATGCATATCTCCAGGTCGACCGGGTCTTGGTAGTAGTTGAACGTCACCAGTGGATTGTCGGAGATATCGGTGGTGGCGACGCACCTGTCCAGTGGAGCGAGGGCCATAGGCTTTCTGGAAGATGACACTGCCTTGCAGGTTCTGGGGACCACTGAGAGACTCTATGTAGCTACCGAACGAGGTAATACCGGCGACTTTAACGAGAGATACCTCCACTGGAGACGGGGAAGGCACGTACAGCCTTACCGACGGATTGTCTGCAATATCCTTACCGACGCCGGGTAAGTCGACAACCACTTTGACGCCCATCTCCTCCAGGTCCTTCCTCGGTCCAACCCCGCTCAACATCAGCAACTGAGGAGTTCCCACTGCACCGGCGGACACGATTACCTCACTCTCCGGTTTATCGGTAAGGCCGACGGTAAACCTCGTTCCCAGTGTGTCCGTGAACTCTACTCCCACAGCTCTTGGCAAAACAGGACGGCCCATTACAAATCCGTACTCGGCTACAAAAGGAGATAACATTTAACACATGCACACGCACTCTCTCTCACACAACGTACCAGGGTTTTGAAAGATGATCTTTCTAACAGTTGCATGGAGTAGAACTTGAATGTTGTTGGGATTTGCATAAGCCAGCAAGTCGGAAGAGGGTCTTCGAGTGCCTTGATCATCAAACAGCGAGCCGCCCGTCTTGGTTCCCTGTGGGTGCTCATAAGTTACACCGTTGTCCGGCGTCACACCGATCTCAACTAAACCCTCGTGAAAAGCTGTCTGGAAAGGACCCAGTGTTGGCTTGGAAACGACCATGTTTTCAACCCATGTGTATGACTCGTTAACCCTAGCAGGATCCAGACCTAGCTGCTCTATCTCAGAGGGTGGTGCACGGTCGTAAAAGCCTATAAACCAAAGCCAAGTTACTCTCTCTCTCTCTCACACACACACAGACACGCACACGCACACACACCTGCATTGATAGTACTTCCACCACCTAGAACTCTTCCTCGTGCATTAACCACGCCATCGGTGGAAATAAACGACTGAGAAGCTGGATCTAGAAAGGCAAGGAAGAAATTTTCTTCACGCATTACGAGTGGGTTTTCGTATGGTGATCCACCACGCTCCAGTACAAGAACTTTGAACTTGTCCGACAGTGTTGCTGCTAATGCACAGCCTGCAGTACCGCCTCCAACAATGATATAGTCGTATTTCTTGTGTGGGTCGATAAAACTCGATTCGTTCATGAATGGAAACTTGTAAGCTAACAAAACAAGGATTAATAAGCACTAGATTGAGAACATAATATAAATGTACCAGTAGTGAGAGAGAAGAAGAGCACAAGAGTGACAGCTAGACTGAAGTAGCCTGCCATTGCCATTGCTCCTTCACCTGTTTTGGGATATCATGGAGGGTGTGCTTATATAGTACCATTAATGAACTGATATTGGCTTCTGCTTATGTTAAAATTGACTTTGGAAGCTCTGTAATTAGAGTTTAGAACAGTTAATGTGTTGTAATTACCATGGTAACTAGTTAATATACCCCGTTTAACTTTGTATAGGAGCATAATTCAAATTTTAAAATGCTCAAATTACCTTTAGTCATATTTTACCGTTTTTCTTCCTAATAACACACAAACGTGCAATGTTATCTATATAAAATGATAAACATATATACCATATCGGTTATATTATATATCACCAAATAACATTACAAGTAGGTTGATGTGTTATTAAGCTGGTTAATAATAAATTTCACTGAAGGCTAATTTGAGTATTTTCAAAACTACCTAGATAATTTGAAAATTATATAATACTAAAGGGTCAATTTCCTTTTTATATATTTTAAATTAAATATAATTTTATAATTTTACTATTATTAATAATATTTATATTGATGTGCAAAAGAGTTACTTTGTTAAGGTGTATGTATGTATTACAAAATTGTATGTACGTGTGTACGTAGTAAACTTATTAAAGTGTTTTCTTTTCTTAATTAAATACCTACTTTTTCATGAAAGCTTGTATTATTCCTAAATGTTTTGCATGTGTGTTTGATATTCATATAACAACATCTACGTAAGCAGAGTGCTTTTATATGGAAATACGTTTACGCTCTCATACGTACCTGACGAACATGAGTTGCGATTATCACGGTAGAAAAGACATCAAAAAACATATTCATAATTAAAGATTAAATTATATTCATAATTCATATTCCGTTATCTCATGCATAGCATCCAATTTTTTATACATCAAAAGTATTATATATTATTATTATGTCTAAAATACTTTTGATAAATAAAATACGAATATACTGTTTTAAACGTGTTTCTAGGGCTCCTGAGAATGGTAACCTAGGAGGATTATGCAGCCCTACTAGGGAAATGCACCTCCATAATTGAACTCAAGCAAATTCATGCCAGGTAAAATTTTAATAATTATATACAACATTTAAACATATATAGTAGTAGTAAGAAAAACCAAGTTAATATAGTCCTCTTTCTTATAATATATATATAGGAGAGAGAGAGAGAGAGAGAGAGAGAGAGAACAGTATTGTTATTTCATTTATTGTTTATGTAGAATCTCGGTCTGTCGGCCTGGAGATGACAGGAAACGTTACCTGGGAAACCTGCTGGTTCAAACGTACGGGAAATGTGGCGCGCTAGAGCAAGCAAGAGAAACATTCGAAAGGATTTCAAGCAAGAATGTGTTCTCATGGACGATCCTCATGTCGGCATATGTACAAAATGGGCAAGGCTCAGAAGCCATCCAACTCTTAAGACACATGGACTTAGTGGGTGACAAGCCTTCCGAAGTGACACTTACTGCTTTATTGGGTGCATGCTCATCTGCTGTACAGGGAGAAACCATACACGGTAGATTCACAGACACATCCGATACAGTCGTGGCAAACTCAATCATTAACATGTATGCAAGATGCAAAAGAGTTGATAGGGCAGCTGAAGTGTTTGATTCTATGTTGGTGAAGACTGTTGTATCGTGGACAATGATTATTACAGCAAATGCCAGCAATGGGCATTTTGAGCAAGCTATGAAGCTCTTCAAAACTATGAATTTGGAGGGAGTAGAACCCAACAAAGTCACGCTTACTACAGTTCTTGGAGTTTGCTCGAGGATTGGAGATGTCTTGGAAGGAAGAAGAATTCATCTTTGGATCATATCCATGGGCTTGGAACTTGATCTTGTCGTCGGAAGTTCTCTAATCACATTTTATGGGTAATGTGTGTGTGTGTGTGTGTGTTTTGTTTCAATGGTTGTATATTATGCACATAGGAAGGTGGGACTTGTTGAGACTGCACGGGTATTGTTCAACCGGATGCAAGTGAAGAATAACGTGACATGGAACTCTATGATTGCAGCATATGTAGAGCATGGATATGAATCTGAAGCTATGGAGCTCTACAAGGAGATGGAGAGGGTGCTAACTACAGATGTGCTTACTTTAAGTAGTATACTGGGTGCATGTTCGATGTTAGAAGCTGGCAAACAGATGCATGCAGTTATTATGGCCCGGAAGCTGCACTTTGACCGTGAAGTTTGCAACTCACTTGTTAACATGTATTCCAAGTAAGTATGTGTATGTGTATGATATGTATATGTGCGTGCCTGTATATGCCAGGTGTGGTAGCGTGGAGGAAGCAAGGAGAGTTTTTGATAGAACTCCGTGTAGAAATTCTATTTCGTGGACTTCGATGATTGCAGCTTATGCAAGGTGTGAGAATGGAGAAGCTGTGCTTGATATGTTTCGCAAGATGGACCTGGAAGGCGTTGAAGCAAGTGTGGCCAGCGTTGTTTATGCGTTGCAATCATGTACAGGGGTATGTTTTCTCAACACTTTGTGTGTGTGTGTGTGTGTGTTATTCAGTTTTGTTGCTTGCAGGATTCAAAACGAGGTCTCACCCACGGACAAGCAATTCACTATGCAATATCTGGAAGCAGACTTGAGCACAATGTAGAAGTCCCAAACTCTATAGTTGACATGTATGCGAAATGGGAGCTTAAGCACAGCAGAGGCACAATTCTTCGATATCCAAGGCAGAAACCTTGCCAATGCAGTGTCATACACCAACGTGATATCCGCGTATGTTAGACAAGGAAGTCCTAAACAAGCTCTGAAGATGGTCAAGTTAATGGACCATGAAGGAGTTAAACCGGACAAGGTTGCATTCTCAGGGATCCTTCAGGCATGTGCCTTGCTAAATGAGCCGGTAAGAGGGCGCAGCTTTCACACACGAGCAGCTCACATGGGATATTCCAACACAAATACTGTGGGAAACACTCTGTGTACATGTACGGTTGCTTTGAGCAAGTGGAATATGGGGAAGATGTTTTCCTTTGTCTTGGAGAGTACAGAGACGGGAACTCCTTCACGGCTTTGATATGTGCGTATGCCAGGAACTGCTATATAAACCGTGCATTTCACATGTACCGGGAGATGAACTTGGAGGGATTTGAACCGGGGAACTCCACGTTTACGGGGATTTTACACGGTTGTGCTCACGTTGGGAAACTTGTGAAGGCCATTGAGTTGTTCATAGAGATGCAAGGAGACTTTGGGATTGTTCCCACTGCAGAACACTATGGTTGCATTGTTGATGCTCTGGGCGGATGGGATTTATTGAAGAGGCAGAAGAGGTGTTGGAGAGTATGCCTTTTGAGCCGGATGCTGTCGCGTGGAGATCTTTACTTGCTTCCCATGCTAGAATTCAACATGGAGCTGGTGAGTGTGAGCTGATTAAACTTACAAGATTAAGTCTGATATCGAATGATTTGAATAAAGAATATCCCGCTAGGGCTTAGTGGGCATTTTTAGGGCTGTTGGTGTCGACTACATTGATCTCGTAAGAAATGGAGGAATCCAAGATTGTTGTGAACACACTTGTACTGTGGGTTGTAGTTATTTCTAGAACAGGATATGAACTACCGAGTGTAGAAGCAGCCCCATCACTTCAGAGTCTGCAGGATGCCAACTCACTCATGGGCTTCAAGTCCCAGATATGGAGCGACCCATTAGCATCCATGAGCAACTGGAAACTAGATCCTCTTGTTGGTCACGCCTGCTTCTGGAACGGAGTTAACTGCACGGACCTTGTTGCTTACCGAGTTAGCTCTCTACAGGTATCACCAAGGTAACATTTCTTCATATGCATTGTATTTTACATGTAGAGACTATAACGTGTGCGTGTGTGTATATAGCTGTCTGGGGTGAATCTCATTGGACCGCTCTCAAGCAACTTGGGAACCCTAACCGAGCTCCTTGTACTCAACCTGTCGGATAACGGAATCACGGGCTCCATCCCGATTGCACTTGGACAATGCACAAAGCTTACAGTCCTGGATCTCAGCAGGAACTCAATGACTGCTTTAGTTCCTAATGCAGTCGGTTTACTTACCAGCTTGGTCCAGCTGTACCTCAACCGCAACCAGTTCATCGGACCCATCGGATTTGCATCCACGTTGGTTTCTCTCAACAGAGCTCTCCTTAGAATACAATAACTTTACCGGTTACCCATTCACTGCACTGGCTAAACTCGACAACATAACATACCTCAACTTAGGCTTCAACAACTTCTCTGGAACTATAGACCCAAGTGACATCACTCACTTCAATGGAAGTCTGGAACAGCTCGTTCTGGCCGGGAACCTGTTCCAGGGACCGATACCGTCGTCCGTATCCTACCTCACCAATCTCGAGGCACTCGACTTAAGCAACAACAGTTTCATTGGGTCGGTTCTTCCTGAGTTCCAGTACTGCATCAACCTCACATATCTCAATATTAGTTACAACAACCTGAATGGGACTATCCCAAGAGTGCTAGGCAAGCTACAGTCACTTGCAGTACTCGACCTGACTGATACTGGGATTGGAGGGGACTTAAACTCTGGGATCCCGAATTGCACCGCTTTGACACAACTACGGCTTAGTGCAAATTATCTTACTGGGAGCATTCCCAGTGGGATTGGGAACCTGCAGCAGCTGAACTATCTGGATTTGTCTAGTAATATGTTGTCAGGCACCCTGCCTCCAGAGCTTGGTTCTCTGCCACTTTCTACGGTCAACCTGTCTTCAAACAGATTAAGTGGACCTCTTGTGGACATGGCCTGGAATACCCTTGTGTTTGATGCCTCCAATAATAATCTCACAGGGGCTATTCCAGATAGTTATGCATATCTGCAGCTACTCCAGGTGTGTGTGCGTGTGTCTGCGCGCGCGCGTGTGTGAACTAAAGGGTTTGTGTAGACTCTATTGCTCAGGAACAATCAACTAAGTGGCAAACTTCCGGTTGACTTGGGAAAGTCTCCGACCCTTCAGGTTGTAGATCTCACAGGTATCTTAATGAAAGTTTGGACACACACACACACACATGCAGCACTCATGCGGTCACCATGAATACAGGAAACAATCTGACAGGCAGAATTCCATTAACACTCGCGGGTGCAAACATGAACATGTTTAGTGTTTCGAGCAACTTTCTACAAGGTGAAATACCACCAACAGATGTAATGATGAGATTCTCCCCGAATGCTTTCCTTCCTGGTAAGTTGACGTGCGTGCGTGCGAGTGTGTTAGAAACATTTATACGACATGTGTATGGCAGGTAATCCTGAGCTGTGTGGCAAAGTTATAGAGAAGGGATGCCCATTCAAGGGTTTCCCAAGATGGGCAGAGATTATACTAGGAATCTTTCCCGCTGTTATTGCTGGGCTTCTTTTGGCTCTTCTAATTGGGTGGTTATTTCCACGCGGTGATATATCGGCAATAAAAGTCAGAAAATGCACCGATGACTTCAATAATGCCAACCTTATTGGTGTTGGATGGATGTCAACTGTGTATAAGGGAACATTACCAGGTCTCTCTCTAAATAATCTGTTTAATGAACACAAGTAAGAGTTGAGTTTTTGTTTCAGTGGTAAAAATGTAGCAGTGAAGAGGTACCGTCAAGAGTATTACAAGGAGCACAACTTTGAGCTTGAAAGAAAGCTCTTATTGGATTTAAAACATCCAAATATTGTCAAAGTTTTAGGCTCCTGCTCAAATGGACTCAAGGCATTGGTTCTTGAGCATATTCCTAATGGCAATTTGGATATGCACTTGAAGGTAGAAATACATAATTAGTATACATTATATACAGTTCTTGCACTCTGCAGAATTTGTCATGGGAAGCAGAGATTGGATATCGGGGCAGGTGTAGCACAGGCTTAGCATATCTTCATGGGGAATGGCAATCTCCACATGCATTACACTGCGATTTAAAGAAAACTAGCATTCTTTTGGATGACAAGTTTAATCCAAAGTTAACTGATATCAGGCTGGCAAGCTCTATTGGAAGCTCTATTACTGAAGGTTCCCTCCCTTATCGACCACCAGGTGAGGTGCACGTGTGTGTGTGCGTGCATGTGTATGTTAAAATGGACTCATGCGTGTGACTGAAAGACGAGCAGAATACACATTGCCACCATTTCCTACGACATCTGGAGACGTGTATGCTTTCGGAACCCTGTCGATGGAACTGCTAACTGGTGTAAAAGCTTCAAACAGTGGCCTTCTTCAATGGAGCGTGAAGCAAGCGTACCCGCACAAACTTGAGTCTGTGATTGACTCCCAAGTATGCATTGTGTGTGTGTGTGTGGTGTGTGTGTGTGGTGTGAGAGAGAGAGAGAGAGAGAGAGAGAGAGAGATTTTGTGAATGATCATTTGCAGATTCTTGATGGTGCTTCCCAAGAGCAAATAGCAATGTTTGCAAAGATTGCTGTCCAATGCACTCGTGACTTGCCTGGTGAACGTCCCAATATGCAGGACGTGCTTAATATGTTTCGCACTGCCTATGGAACTCCGATACGGTACACGCACAAATACCATAATAAGCTCAAACTTGTTTAGCAGTGTTTGTCCAGCACTAACGATCTTTAATAAGTGCAGAGTATGAGAGATCTGTGGTCTTTTCAGCGTGGTTGATTGTCGAATTGTATACATATACCGCTAACGAAAGTGTCCTTTTTAAAGTTAGTGGATCAGTTCAGCATCAATGGAGCACCAAGTTAAACTTAAGAACAAACAGATCATGCACACACACCCACAGGCATACATATATGCACACATGTACCTCTTGAGAGTGTTGTAAACGTTTTGACCCAGTCATGACGAAATTTGACCCATGCACTCGCTATTTCTTCATAAAGGCTCATCTGTAAGTAAATATTAAAAATGCCAGTAAACGCTATGTACGTAGTATACATAGATAAATAGAAACGTATATATATTATGATATGCATGTTCAGTTGAACTATGTAAATTAATCATCAGATATATCATTGATAATTTATATATTTAGTCGTTGTATCAAACACAAAAGTATAATGTAAATACTATATCACACACGCGTGCACACAACCTCTTGACTTGAGAGTGTTGTAAAAGGAGGTCAACCGGGTCAGTATTAGCTAATGACAGTTCAATTAAGTTTTCCCAGACAAGGAATATCCCGTCGAATCTGGAGAAACAGCACCTCGAATATGCATTTCTTCCACACTTGGTTTTGTAAAAGATCCTCCACAAAGTATAATTGATCTGGACATAATGTATATAAAAAACAATGCATATCTATATGTTGTGTGTCTGCATACGTGTATATACATTTATTGTACAAGTATCTATGAAATACTTGTCTATTATTATTATGCTGTCGTTTTATATATACATATGTGTGTGTGTGTCTCTAAATATATTTATGTGCAGCATGTTGTTTGCTTGATAACCGTGTTTAGTAGCAACCTCAAGTGGAGCACGGGATGTTATCACTACGGCACCATCCTGTGGGCATGGTATATTCGTGCGTCGAAGCATGCAATCACATCCCCCTGTAAAATATGTATATAAGTGCGTACAGAACGTGTATGCACTTATATATGCATTCGACATAGACACACACGTACCTGGTTGGACAAGCTGCGTGGATACAGCAAGAGACGAAATTGCAAGAATGTGATCAAAGAGGGAAGGAACGGGATCGCATGAACTAATAACACTTTTTCCAGCCAACACATCCCTTACATAATAACATCGAGCTGGACAACGTGTGTGTGTGTGTGTGTGTGAGAGAGAGAGAGGAGAGAGAGAGAGAGTTGATAAACTGAGAAAGGAAAACTCAATCTAACGTGTATTCACTGTTGCCTTCAAAGGTTGAGTGCTGATGCATTGGAAGGGGGAAAAAGCCATTAACGATATTGTTAACAGTTCACTTATCAAAAATCTGGCCATAATAACATCGAGCTGGACAACGTGTGTGTGTGTGTGTTTTATTACAAGTTTCACGGCTTTATTGGCCAGAAAACTTGTAATACTACAGTCAAGAGCCTGTCAAAGGTGTTTATATTCACCACTTATATGTATGCTGTTCCCGTATATCACATGCTCGGCAGCTCCAGCTAAAAGATTAATACTTTCGCTACTGCACCTGAGAGTCTTCCTGCTTGGAGTGTTTATTTTATGGAATGTTCTTCTGTCTTCCACTGGGTGTACATAAATGATATATTTAATCGAGATTTTGATTTTGATAAACAGGTATATTAATTAATATGGCTATTTTCACACTTATATTTTATATATGTTTTATATTTTTCAGGTGGTAAGAAACAAACTCTAAAGCCCTTGCTAATGGGAGTTTAAATATAAGCCAAGCTGTAGTTTTCTTTGGGCTTGATGTATGCTCTTTAACAATACCACCACGTAAGCGTTTAGGAGCTGCACCTAGTGCATATCCCTTGATGAAGAGGCTTACATACTGGGTAAGTGCGCGTGTGCGCGCGTGTTTTAACACTCGGTAAACAGCCTAGGATGGTCCGAGGTCACGAGTGGAAACTTAACATGTCAGTTCTCCTGCCTTTGTTTCTTGCTGGCGTGCTGGTACAAGGTACATACTCTATGTGTGTGTGAAGGTATCCTCGCTTTGTGAAGGACAAGAAAGATGATGTTCAGGCGAGACAGCTATCTTATGTGAATTCAGGGTGGCATATCTCATCTTTCATGGCAAGTATAAGTATATACAGGGGACTTGTCAAAACCTATCATATAGTTGTCCCTGTGCATTTTATTAAGCTACAGGTTTATCTCGGCTTGGTGCGATCATGTTTAGCGGGATTGTTTAAGGATAAACACATGAAATAGTTTCTATAACTTTTCCTGGTCAGCCAAACAAATCTAAGAGCAACATCCAGAAAATACAACCTGACTTTGCAAGCAAAAGGATAACGAATTTTGCATTTTATCCTGCATGGGCAACGTACATACGTCCGGACAAGGAGTGGAAAGCCATACATAGGCACCACGTTTACAGAAATCCCCTGATGCTGAACCTAGACTTCAGAAGTCGGATTCTTAAACAACCAGTGTGCAGCATGGCTCATGAACCTAGACTTCAGAAGTCGGATTCTTAAAACCAGCGTACATTGCTGCACACTGGTACCGTGAGGGAGAAAAGAGATTTACCTGAAGGAGTGATGCAATGGTGACGTGTATACACAGCACACATCTGTATATATTCACAAAAACCAGCCTGTGTACATATATATCGCAATGATGAGTTATACCTGCTTTTTTCCTGTAAATTATAAGTATTGCTTTTCCTGTAAATTTTTTAATAAATGTAAATTAGAGTAGAAGTGTTTATGATACTCTTTGAAAATATCTGTTTTTTTTTACTAGAAATTTCCACATACTTTTACTATTACAGTGATTAATTAGTGTTTTAGTTGTTTTCTTAGTAAAAACATTTGAATCTATATTTATACGTAGTTCAGAACGGCTTATTACAGAAATATTTAATGGTTTGGTGTATACACATAATCTCACTAGAATGATGTTCTCATTAAAGTTACATGCCACCGCACAGCACACATAATGTTTATGTATATGTTTATGGTCTTACGTATCATATACATTTGCAAATCACTTGGATAAAGAAGCAGTTTTGATCCATATCGACCCAAGTTGCAAAGTGTACACGCGATACATTGCAATAGGGAGAGGCTTGATAATTTAAATCATATGTGAAATTGTATTTGTTAAGTATACACTTGTATGCATTCATATGTACTTATGATGTATTATGTAAATATTATTAAAATTTTAAATAATGAGGCATGTGAACATATTGATATGGACGTATTTATACAGATTTATTGGTGAATCTTAAAATGGTTTAAGTGGAAAGGATAATTTTAGTGATTCTGAAATATTAATGTTCAACATGGAAACAAAAGTTTCATTGGAATTATTATCGATGGAGTGGATCACAATGTTAATTATTTATCTCTTTTTAATTATGAATTAATTTAATTTATATTTAACATAATCTTGTTAATTGAGTGGAGAGCGCACTGACATTTAGAAAACCACTCTTTATTATAATTAATAATGTTATCAATTGGGTGAACAAAACATATATTTATTATAAACTTATACAGTTACATTAATATTTATTTAATATACATAAAGTGTGTGTATAATATTGTCAAATCATGTTATGATTTTGTATCATATGAGAATGAGAAATTAATTTTGAAGTGGCTTTAAGTCAAATAAGTATAATAAGTCAACACATTTACAATTTACAACATATATTAATAGGCATTGCTATGTCTTTTAATGTGTAACATTTATACAATGTTACAAGAGACAATGAAGTGACATTGGACTTATATATTGAACCTATGAATAATGAGTCTTATATATATGTTATATAAGCAAAGAAATAAGTATATTATATTTCATGTACAAAATAATTGTATGTTCAAGAATTAAAATTGTTATGTCATTAATAAGATTCTTTATTTATAAAATTTATGTTTAAGACTTAAAATTGTTAAGTCATTAATAAAAATTTCATCTACAATGTGAGTACCACCCATTCTTTTCCTTTGTCATAAAATTTCACTAAGAATTAAATCATGTTCATTCTTACATATGTAGAAAAGATATAATTCACATCCAGAAATTCAGAAACACCTTTAAACATTCTAAAACATCTTATCCTGAACATTTCGTTTCCATAGGAAATTGTAATAAAAATGTTTATATGTTGTTTAATATGGACGAGCCATATATGGGACTACTTAAAACACCACAATTTAAAAAAACTTAAATATTTTAAATTTAAAAAATTTTAAAGGGCGTATTCTACAAACTAACTAAATTTAAATACCTTTAGTATATTTATTAAAAGCAATTAAATATATAATTAACTATTTATTATTAATTTATTATATTTAAATGAAATTTATAAATGGTTTATATGCGTGTGTATAATGTAATTTTATGTTGAAGAAGCTAAAGTTAGTGCAAAATTAAAATGTAATACTTTAAAACATATACGTTCTAGTAAATTTTGTTACATTGAATATATTAAATTCACCGGTTGCTACACCTCCACCTAACCAATTTTCCAACACGAGGGTCCATGGCCTCTTGAACACACAAGTAATGTAATTGAGTTCATTAGTTAGCTATTGTGTGACACTGAAATAGTTTATCACGAGAGAGAGAGGAGAGAAAGTGTAACGCTCCTAACACACGTGTATAGACACGCACACAAGATCTGCCAACTCAAACCCCCAACCAAAGAACACGTGGTGTTCTCCCCCGAGCAATACGCAAACTTGCAATATCGTGTGCTTAACACACTAGTACAGTACTTTTTGCTAGTACCCAGCTCGTCCTAAGGACCGTGATCACCCTAAACACTCTTGTCCCTTTTTATATCATAGGCCTATATCCTTTTTATTTATGGACTCTCTATTTATGGACTGTGTACCTTTTATGGGACTTCCAGATCTATGTACACATGTCATTAGTATATTCTTGAATATTCCACCTAGCAGTTATGAGTCCTTTACGTAAGTCTACTTCCTTACATTCCTCCCCCTTTTACAAAGATCTTTGTCCTCAAAGATCGAAGAACCAAATTTCAGTGTGCACACATTAACTCATATTACCACGTCGACGTTTTGGAGGAGCATCATCAACTTGCTCTGGAAGTTGATCAACTGCTTGGGCATCTTTAAGAATATCAATCCAATATTCACCTCGGATTAAAGCATTTTTCAATTGGCTAACATGAAAAACAGGGTGTATACGCACCCCAGCAGGCAGCTGTAATTTATATGCAACATTATTGATTTTCTCAATAATCTCAAATGGACCAGCATACCTAGGAGCCAATTTATCACATTTACCTTTGCGTAGTGCTTCAATAGAAGATCTTTTATAAATCGAAGGAAATATCACTCGAACATAGACTTTATCACCCACATGAAAGTGACGAAAAGAACGATGCTTATTAGCATACTTGGCTTGACGATCACGAGCTTTAAAAAATATTACGTCTTTGAAGAATATTCTCCAAGTGTGTTGTTAACTCACAAGCCTCGTTATCAGCCATACGTTCTTTCCAATCTATACCAATATCCAAAGAAGTACGAGGATATCGTCCAAACATTGCATAATAAGGACTCATAGAGGTAGAATCATGCTTACTATTATTATAAGCAAACTCTATTAAGGGAATATATTTATCCCATTTACCTGGGTGATTACCCACAGTAGCTCGTAACATATCCTCAAGAACTTGATTAACTCTTTCAGTTTGGCCATCTGTTTGTGGATGATCACCACTACTAAGTTTAAGCTTAATTCCCAAACCTCGAAAAAAATTAAGCCAAAAATCACCAGTAAACTTAGTATCTCGATCACTAACCACATCACAAGGCATACCCATGGTAGGAAACACCTCTGACATATACAAACGTGCTAAGTCCACAGCTTTAGCATCTTTTTTGAGTGGTAAAAAACGAGCATACTTAGTTAAACGGTCAACTATAACCCATATTTGCTCATGCTTTTGCTGTGTCTTTGGCAAATGAGTAATAAAATCCATAGAGATACTTTCCCAACGTTCATGTGGAACTTCTAACTGATGCAATAAGCCAGGCTGTGCAACTCGCTCAGCCTTAACTGACTGACACGTAGTACATGTTTTGATATAATTACATATATCATTCTTCATATGTTTCCAGTAAAACCTTCGTTTAACTAGATCATATGTTTTCTTTTCACCCAAGTGTCCAGCCAGCGGGCTATCATGCATCTCAAACATAATACGAGAAAGTATTTCTCTATCCTTAGGGACATATAATCGCCCCTTATAAAATAACATGCCATTATGCACGGTATACGGCTCTACAGGCACAGAAAGCAATTTTCTAGCTTCCTGATCCTTAGTTTGAGCAGCCAGAATGTATTTCACCAAGGGACTATGCAACTTGGATACAGTATTTAAGCATTTAACACGTGATAATGCATCTGCCACCACATTATGTTTACCTTCCTTATATATTATTTCCATATAAGGAAATTCATCCAAAAACAATTTCCATCGTGCATGGCGAGCATTTAAATCTTTATGTGTCTTACAATACTGCAGTGGTTTATGATCGGTATACACCTTAAACGGCTGGCCATTATGGAGATAATGTCTCCATAACTTTAATGCATGAACTATAGCCAATAGTTCCTGTTCATATGTGGAATAACGTTTTTCCACATCACTAAGTTTTCTGCTTTCATAAGCAATTACATGCCCATCTTGCATGAGTACAGCACCGAGTGCTGCCCCACAGGCATCCGCATATACCACATAAGGTTTTGCATTATCTGCTATAGCAAGCACAGGTGCTTCAGTTAACAACGACTTAAGCATTTCAAAGCTATCGTTTTGACTAGCTTCCCACACAAAGGGTACATCATGCTTAAGTAGGTTTGTTAAAGGCAAAGCTACCCTTGAAAATCCAAGGACAAAACGTCTATAATAATTAGCTAAACCCATAAAACTACGTAGTTCATTCACATCATGTGGAATTGGCCAGTTTTTTACAACTGCCACCTTTTTAGGATCAACTTTTAATCCTTCAGAAGAAACCACATGACCTAGATATTCTACTTCGGGTTTAAAAAATTCACACTTAGACATTTTCGCATATAATTTATGCTTACGTAAAACTTCTAACACTTGTTTTAAATGTAACAAATGTTCGGTAGGAGTTTTACTATATATTAAAATATCGTCTAAGAACACTTGCACAAATTAGTCACCCGCCAACCTATTAAAATACCATCCACTCGTGGCATAGGATGTTTATTTTTGATAGTGGTCTTATTAAGCATACGATAATCAATACACAGTCTCATAGACCCATCTTTTTTCTTAACTAACAACATAGGTGCTCCAAAGGGAGACTTACTAGGTCGTATAAAACCTTGAGATATAAGCTTTGAACTTGCTTTTTAACCTCAAGTTCCTCTAGATGAGTTAATCGATAAGGACTTCGAGAGACAGGCTTAGTCCCACTCTCAAGATCAATTTCATGCTCAATTTCTCACCTGGGGGAAGCCCCTGAGGCAATGTATCAGGAAATACATCTGTATATTCCTTTAATATATATTGCAATTGAGCATTATACAAGTCCTTATTCTCACGTGTTGTAAGTTTAACACTTAACTTTGAAGTTAAGCAAGAATTATCGTATTTGACATTTTCAGCTATGGATTTCTCTTAGCTATAACTTTATGACAATTTGGCTTGCAAGTAAGTGAATTTAGGGTTCTAGGGTTAATCCTAATGTGAACAGGTTTAGCATTAATTACGTTTTTAAGTTTAATGAGAAAATAAGGTATGTCTATCTCTAATAACTATATTACCATGTTCATCTAATATTAAAGGACGTACCTGAACATGATTGTTATCGATCTTTGAAGCATCCTCCATATCACACACATACACCAAATAACTTGCAGTGGAATTCCTTATTGCTCGCTTCATGGAAGTTGCAGAAAGTAACTTACTAAGAGAAGTATACTTCCTTCCATGCCAAACTATCTTGGAACTATTGTGCTCCATTGAAACTTCATAAGTATTCCAATCAATTACTGGTGTCATCTTTTTAAACTAAGGCATGCAAAGATGATAGAATCATTAGCAGAGAGTATTCATAAGAAAATAACTTCTTAAACTCCTCAAGTGAGTCCACCAATCGACCACTTTTTCTCTTTTACACTTACACGATGCCACCACTTGAGTGCATCTCCTGTCAAGGCAAAAGTTACTACATGAAAAGCTTCATCTAACGTAAGGCCTTGCAGTTCCACTAGCTTTTCAACGTTAGCTAGCCAAGCAATAGCTATCACCGGCCCGCCACGGCCATCAAAATTCGGCACAAGCCTCTTTTCAAAATGTTTGAAGAGGAACCCTTCAAACCACAAACTTCTGATAACCCCGTAACTCATCACGGAAAAAAATCAAGACCCTCATGAACATCTTTCACAAATGTCTCCAGAGTGGATTTAATACGAGCAAATTCAGCAGTAAGAGCTTCATCAGTCCACTCATACTCTGGAACAGAGTTGTTCCCTTCTTCATGTTTAACTTCCATATTAATTTCTTCACCTTTCTCTGCCTCAATCACTCCAGGCACAACCATAGGGTTGTCACTCATGATCGTGTGCCTCCGATACCAATTGTAACGCTCCTAACACACGTGTATAGACACGCACACAAGATCTGCCAACTCAAACCTCCCAACCAAAGAACACGTGGTGTTCTCCCCGAGCAATACGCAGACTTGCAATATCGTGTGCTTAACACACTAGTACAGTACTTTTCAGTACCCAGCTCGTCCTAAGGACCGTGATCACCCTAAACACTCTTGTCCCTTTTTATATCATAGGCCTATATCCTTTTTATTTATGGACTCTCTATTTATGGACTGTGTACCTTTTATGGGACTTCCAGATCTATGTACACATGTCATTAGTATATTCTTGAATATTCCACCTAGCAGTTATGAGTCCTCTACGTAAGTCTACTTCTTTACAGAAAGTTCCTCCGGCTTGTTAAGCAAAGTCCCTGTGTAGAAGTGACCCTCATGCCACGTGTGGGAAAATCCTTAAATAAGGGTTTTTATAGTGAATTTAAATGGTAACTCCATAGGAAGACCTAGGTACAAATAGATCATTAAGAGTGGGAGTAGTAATACAATCAATCCTTACCAAGAGTAAACACATAAAAAGCTCACAGAATACGAAGATATGGATGGTTTAGTTCTAAGAATCTAACTCAGTCACAAACACATTAAATATAAAAAAAATACCACTACAACCAATGTAATAATAAAAGGAATAGAGTGTAATCATTATGTAGTCATCCTCGATTCACTCGCACTCGTAATATGACACACACAGTTGTAACCTTATTCAGACACTTTTTAATAATTATTGTTTTTGTATGTTTCCCGTAGAGAGCAAATCGTCTGATGGTATAACATCCTACCAATGTGGACTGCCCCCTGGGAAGTCCACGCTTGGACTAGAGTTGACCAGCAGACCACGCTCTCGATAGGCATACTATTGAAAAGGGGCTTGGGAGAAAGATGTTATATGAAATTACGTGTGCGCTCCGGCATTACTTCTTGGTACTGCCCGTTCTGGGCGTATGAGTTCCACGAGGCTGTGTTGATGAGAGGGCCGGCTTCATAGGTCATGCCGGCATACGCGGTTATCATAGTGGTCCAGGAAATGATCTTGCTTAAGCAACATGTTGTAGGAGAACACGTTGGGATATTCGTTGGATTCAAATACTTGTTCCCCTTCTGCGACACGACCAGCCACTGTATGAGAAGATTTGTCATTAGTTGCCATTCGACCCGTCTTCCCCCAACGTCCTGCACCTGATATATGAATGATCCCTAGTTTCAATGGCAGATACAATGGCGATTGGGCATCCACTGAACATGTCCGAAGGGAGAGGGTGTATTAGACGATACAACAGGTCAAGGTAAACAGACCTCAGGTTCATAGTGCCGGGAGACACACACGATGAGACTAAGCAAGACTGGGCAGCAAGACTTGTGACCAAGAGTGTCCGACCTGGAAAATGAACAAGTCAGTACGATCAGAGACAAAAAGAGCACGAATTCTTCTACACATTTTCTAAGAGACTCGGAAAGCCTCCAGCAACTCTCAGAAATCTCTTAACTACGTATCACTTCTTATAAACTCTGCGAGGAAGCAGAGATCCTTAAATGCTGGGGAAGAAGTATCCAACAAGTCGTCTTGGCCACTCACAACAAACCCCACAATTTGCTCTGGAAAAGACGACGTGAATTGTCCGTAGATGTTCGGATCACCATCGGGATCAAGTGGTAATTAGAACAAACCCCACCGGGCATAGTCAAGCTTCCGAACCTCCGTTGATCACTTGAACTTTACCTTTAGTTATCCTTCTTGCCGGTAGTCACCTGGGCATCTTGAGCAGATGGTAGACGTCTCGCTCTGGATCATGAGCTTGGGGAGCACAAGTCAGCAACTCTTTGGCTCTTGCTGACGGGCCTCTGGGGTTGATGACCGAGCTTGTGTCCGTTGTCTAGTTGTTGTGTCTAGATTTTGTGTCTTTTGGGGAGCAGCAGCAGAGGGACTGGTTGGTTGAGTTCAACACCTGGGATATAATTAGAAACTAAGGGAGGATAAGAAGAACGATATTGTTGCGCACAGCATATACATAATTAACAAAAGCTAATAAATATTCTTTACATCAACTAGCAAATAATAACAAAAATTAAAACACTTAAGAGCTCAAAAAATTCTTTAATATATTACCATAACTTCAAGTCAGAATTTTGTAGTAAGATTAATTTTAATTATATAAACAATAAAAACAACATACAAATAAACACATGCACATGTATTTCAACACAAGTTCCAGTTATAAAACTGGACAGAATCACCAAATCTGGCAGACAAAACCTCCTTAATCATATTAGCAGCAGCCCTGTTTTTTAGCCATAACTATGCCAAACCCTCCACCCCCAGCCCCAACAAGCTTATACCCACAACTCAAGTGATCAATCTCCGGAACATTCCATCCACAAGTGTATTACTACAAAATGGATCTAACTCCTGGTGTATATTCCATGCCTCGTACATTATCCTCCCTATCTTATCTAAATCACCTTGGATTAACGCTTGCTTCCCAAGCTTAGCGAGCTCTATAAGACGGTCGATGGAAGATATGAGTACTGCATCTCTTTGTAAGTAGCGCGTTACGACCTTCTGTAACACCATATGTGCCAATCTCACCTGGTATGCAAATGTACAAGTTAACCAATGGGTATATACATCGTACATGTATGTAATCTACGTATGTTGTATCATAAACAACTTACTTGTCCCGTGAATACCAAGAGCATTCGGTGTTCAAGTTCTTCTTTCAACTCTGGTGAGACATGAATACTCTCCACGGTAAACTTCAATGGTTTTACTGGTCTGCTTGTGGTAAACTTTATGCCAGGGTATATACCACCAACTTGATCTTGCCAGCCACCACCGGTCCCCATGAGCTGCTCTAGAACTAACACAAGTTTAGCAACATTGTCATCGCTGGAATCGCCCTTATTTACTTCTAATAAAGCCTTAATCACAGCAGCTGCCAGTATGCTTGATGTGCCTAAACCACTGCCACGTGGAACATTAGCACTGGTGCTTATCTCTAAACCCCCAGTTGAATTCGACCGTTGACTCCAGCCCGTCACGACTAGAGCAGCTTTGACTAGACGGAATGGATCGTCTTCGCCAAATGGAGGGTTCAGATCTGCTGGGTTCTCTATGAAACACGTATTATCTGCGTCGTCGTGTAAAAGAATGCCTGGTGAATTCTTCAACACAACCTGGAAAATCATTTTCTATGTTGATATGCATGTTTGTGTGTGCAATCTCTCTCTCTCTCTCTCTCTCTCTCTCTCTCTCACACACACACACACACACACACACACACGTAATGTCTATATCTTTACATGTGAGGTGACGGGTGCAGTGTTGTTGAGCAGGACAGACATGTTCAGAACACAGCCAACACGCTCAATGCTCCACGGAGGAGTGTCACTCCACCCTCCTACAAAATCAACACGTACGGGTAGGCTTACGGTTGAATGTATGGGGTAACACAGCTCTTTCCCAAGCTCACACCCTGTATCTAAACAGTGTTTATATATGTCTGCGTGTATATTATGTACGGTCTTTATACACGTGATTATGCATGCACAATACGTGCACACACACACCTGTAAAAATGTGTTGAGAAACAGCAGCGGCAGTCTCCACAGCAACAGCTTCAAATGCATTAGTCTCATACAAAAGTGCAGACCCGATTTCACCACATGCTCGAAGTAAATCAGCTCTTGCTTGGTGTACTCTGCTTGCTGGAACCGACGCTGATTCTGCATACATGGTGCATGTTATGCTTTACATGTGTGCGTCCTATACACATACACACACAAGCATGTACACCCACCTGTTGAAGGAAACCTTGACATAATGTCATGGGTTCGAACCTCGTCACTAAGAAACATTTCTCTACCCAATATGCTAAAGTTTCTGTCTGTGATACCTTCACCAAGGCTGGACTTCGCAAATTCTGCTGCAACTCCTATATATAAAATACTCATGTTTTATTATTATATGTACACACACACACGCGCAACTTACTAGCTTGGTGATTGGTCATTTCAGCATGCATTCTCTGGAAATCAGCCAAATTCTGAATATCTGCGAAACTTATACGTTTTGCATTTTGCCAACTTCTTAAGGTTTCTTCATTGTACACACCTCGCATGAGCCAATTAGCAAAAACCATTCCATATGTTACTAATAACACAAAAACAATTAAAAAAAGATTTATTACAATATAAACACTAAAACCCTTGAAATTTCCCTACATTTACTTTTTGCGTGTATATAATACAAATGTGTGTGTATATAGGATAGTCTGTGTGTATATATATATATATATATATTATATATATATATATATATATATATGTATGTATTTATGCATATCTATATATGTATATGTATGTATGTATTAAAGACTAACTTTCGGTCACTGAAAAGAGTTTAGCATGCCACAAATCCTGCGGTTCATTCTGGTTCCACACGTAGTCCAGGTCAATCTTTAAACTGTTGAACAAGTCCGACCAGGTTCTTCCACAGAAAATTCCCCCTTGGTCAACTGTTAGTTTTGGATTATCCCTAACACCTGTATCAAAATAATTATTTATATGCAATTATTAATATTATTAATTAATACCGCAAAAGAGAATAACTCGGTCAAACTTGGTCTTTAGAGGAACTTCCCATATACAATAATTATCTGGAATATTTATGAAGTAGCTTCCCTCGTCGTGAATTCCTGTATCTAAAATTGTTATTCCTATGCTAAATACACACACGTGTATGTGTGTTGTAAAGTATAAATGCTATATATATATATATATATATATTTAAATTTTACATATACTAAAAACACAAATTATATCATGTTAGTTTTTTATATGATACATATTATAGAACATGCTAATGTTTTACTACTAATATTATTTAATAATACTGTTAAATGTAAATAATAACACATACCAAAGACTATGCATCCAGAACCAACTTTGACCCCACTGGATAAACTGCAGTTAAAAACGAGGCTCTTCTCACCAACATATGAGTTTTTACCAATCTTCGATGCGAGAACATTCGAGGAATCTGCTAGAAAATTGGAATCTTCTTCAGTAATGAAGGTAAACTGCCTGTGTGAAACTTGTGTAGAACTTAAGTGTCCTAATATTTCCTCAGAAGTCCCAAAATGAAGAAATTGAAGATCATCTGTAATGTAGATACATACATTCAACTAAACTTCCTATATAGGTGCGTGCGTGCGTGTGTGTGAGAGAGAAGAGAGACTTACGAGCACAATAATGGTAGAGCTGGTCAACACCAAGCTCGTTGACTAAGAGCTGACCGAGAGGACGGGTTTTGACCCAATCATGACGCGATTTGACCCATGCACTCGCTATTTCTTCATAAAGGCTCATCTGTAATTAACTGTAAATGCCAGTAAACTCTATGTACGTAGTATACACAGATAAATGCATTATACTACCGATACATAAACATAGAAATGTACATATTATCATATGGATATTCAATTGAACAATTTATATGTAAATTAGTCATCATATATATCATTGATACTTTATATATTTAGTCGTTGTATCAAACACAAAAGTATAATGTAAATACCATATCACACACAGGCGTGCACACACACACACAGGATGTACCTCTTGAGAGTGTTGTAAAAGGAGGTTAACCGGGTCATTATTAGCTAATGACAGTTTAATTAAGTTTTCCCAGGCTTTTCCAACAACAAGGAATATCCCAGTATCCAATAAGGCAGTCGAATCTGGGAAAACAGCACCTCGAATGTGCATTTCTTCCGCACTTGGTTTTTGTAAAAGATCCTCCACAAAGTATAATTGATCTGGACATAATGTATATTAAAAAAACAATGTGGTGTGTGTGTGTGCGCGCGCGTGCATAAGTGTATATTCGACAAATACATACACACATATCATATTATATATAGACACGACAGCATGATATCGATCTTATAGACAAGTATTTTATATTTATGTGCACCATGTTGTTTGCTTGATAAATTTGAAAGTATAACTCCGTGTTTTGTAGCAACCTCAAGTGGAGCACGGGATGTTATCACTATGGCACCATCCTGGGGACATGGTATATTGGATGCGTCGAAGCATGGGATCACATCCCCCGTCATTATAAACAATCCTCCTACAAATATGTATATAGGTGCGTTATATACATTTGACGTAGACACACACGTACCTCGTTGGACAAGCTGCGTGGATACAGCGAGAGACGAAATGGCAAGAATGTGATCAAAGAGGGAAGGAACGGGATCGTCTGGGGATTGTTGGGAGAAATATGGGAATGGTAAGAATGCTTTTCCTATGGCATTTGCCCATGGAACTCTCTTCGAATCCCCTCCTGCATGAACTAATAACACTCTCTTTCCAGCCAACACATCCCCCTACTCGTGATATACACATGTGACATATGTGTCTAGGGAATACATATACACACGTACCTTTGCATTGAGATGGGATGAGAGCTGACGAATGGCGTGAAGAGTGGCTCCTCCAGATCCAATGCGGATGCCATGGGGATCGGGAACGGAGAGAATGAATGTGTTTGGTGAAATTGTGCCCCTTTGAATTGCTGCGTGGAGATGGAGCTGGTAGAGATTGGATTGTTGGGGACTCGCTGCAGTAATGAGAATTGCATCCCATGTTGGGAGCCGTGATGGGCACCTAACACTCACACGAATTCTCCTCCATGCCCTGCTCAGGCTATCTTCGTCCCCCTCCATCCCCTGCTCTGTTTCTAGGGCACAAAATTCTGAATTTTATATATATTCGAAGGCATATTCTAAGGTAAATGAATATTCTAAGAATATACCTCTGACCTTTTTCAGCTATATATAACTTAGGTCCTCTAGGTTTTATGTATAATAAGGGAAGTAATATGCCGAAGGAGCAACAGACACCAAGCTGTACTACAGCCCATATGCTGAACTCTTTAAAGACAATGGGGTATTCGCATCCCAAATTGCTCAACTGCAACAGCGGACTGTCGTAGGGTATCCTCCAGTGTCGTCATACGCTCCATTGCCCACACACGTACGGATGACCACTGGAGCTGGATTTGTAGCAGGAACGCTCTTCGGCGGTGTACAAGGGATTGTTCAAGGCGTGAAAGCTATAGAGCATGGGGATACCTTGAAACTAATGGCCAACAGGCTGCTTAACTCTTCAGGACATATGGGGTCTTCTGGAGGGAACAAAATGGCCGTCGTGGCATTGCTATACGCTGGCATGTCGAGCGTGGTTAAGATTGGGGATAACGATTTGCTTAACTCTTCTGTTGCAGGGTTTGCTACTGGTGTTCTTTACAAAGCTGCTGCGGGGCCTAGAACTTCTCTTGTCGCTGGCCTTGTTGGTGCTGTGGCTGCTGGAGGGTTCACTACTGCTAAAAAAGCTTTTATGAAATATGTACCTGCATTCTCAAGAAAGTCTCAAGTATAATTGATCACTAAAGAATTATATGTACAATTGACGTGTATGTACGTATGGATGTACGCTGTACATATGTCTGTGTACACACACAATTTACAGAAATATGTGTGCATGTGTCTGCTTGACTTTATACTAAACTGCTTAAAAAAGGACATTTTTATTCTAAGCTGTACATGTATACAAAATAAAATACACATTAAAAGATGGGTAGTTCTAAACAAGTTTAACATGACATAGCTTCATACTCACAACAAACGACTTATCATGGTGTGTGTGAGTGTGAGTGTGGAGGAGACATAATGTTTATATTTAATGTCAACTCCTGTCTACTCACGATCAAACCTCAAATGGTAGGAACTTTTGATAGGTAAATGTTCGAAACCCACATGGCGTATTTCTAGGATGAAACCTCTATGTTTGAGTAGGAACCTTTGAGTGACGAATGAAGCCGGATGCCAAGTTGTTCTCGATGTACTGGCAAAGAACCACCATGTTCAAACAGCTCTTGTCAAAGCAATTTACCATATATCTAGATAGGGTAAACGTATGAAACTACCACATCCTTTAATAAGGTAAATGTATGAAACTTCTACATTTGGGTAGGGTAAAATGTATGAAACCCACCACATAGAACTTTGAATATTATAGTATTTATAATGTTTATATTAAATATTCAGTTTGCGTGTTAAAGTTTTAAATTGAAGGGCTAACACATGGCAACATGTTTACCAGGTGGTCATTTAAAATACATATGTTAACAATGTTAAGTTTTCCAAAACAACCTTGAAAGTTTGACTTATATGTCCAAATAGACATGAGACTTAGCATCCTACCCTAAATCCCATAGAATGATTACCTTTCGAATCCCGAGTAAATTTTAGGATCCTGCCTTAAGAATGTATATAGGTTCATGCCCTAACTCCACCAAAGGAGATTGTCCCATACATACCCCATGATAGAGCTAAGGTATTGTCAATTATCCTTTAAGAATCACCCGTACAACCTCTTTTGGGCCCTGATCCACAACTAACCTTGTCACTTATCGCTTGAGAATCACCCTCATATGGAAGTACAATCCCTTTTGGGCCCTAATCCACAACTAACCCCTAAGGGTTTGAATGGCCGAGTCATACCCTATATACTTAGTGAGGACATGAATATGCACTGTAGGCGAACATGAATGTTTTATTAAGTAAATTCCTCAATGCTAAGTTTGAATAACTTTAAATACATAACATTAAAAGTGCCTCACAAATGAAATTTACTAACGAGCTTAGGTCATTCAATCCTTGGTTCTGAAGGAGAAAACCCCCTTTAACTGAGTATGCCAGTAGCACATCCAATTAAGAGACCTAACCTCCCTTAAGCAAAGGTCCAAGCTTAACACCCTAATGTGAACACAAGCATACTTGTTTGCTAGAGTATCCAACCCCTTGGCGTTAAATGTAGGAAACAACTCTAAAAGACATGCCTTAGCCATTGTACTGTGTACCATTTAACCTAATGTCATATCTTCATTTGACACTATCATACCATAACCCCTTAGATTCAAGAGTTACACTACATGCCACAAGCATGACTCTCAAATATCAACTTTAAAACCCCTTTATGATCTTCATGAAATTGGTAAAGAAAACATGTCAATCAAGATCCCATGCCCACAATTGAATAAGGACATGGATGTATCTACTTATTTATGAGTGTTACACCTAGCTCGAGATGAAGGAGAAGGCTGGACACATGTCTCAACCTTTGACATTAAGGGTAGGTTACCTCAAAGGTGGGACGTACCCTTATTGTTTGGAAGTTAAGTCAGCACAATATAGGGTTGTGCCTTGATGATACAAGTTAAAATAAAAAAATAATAAACTCAGTCATGAATACAACTACATACCTCTACATTGAGATGGAATGAGAGCTAATGAATGTCCAGATCCAATGCGGATGCCATACGGATTGGGAACAAAGAGAATGAATGTGTTTGTTGCTTGGAGATGCAACTGCTAGAGATTGGATTGTTGGGGACTCGTTACAGAGCTACTTAATATATATGATAGAACCCCCTCCCCTCCCCCTTTGTTTTCTTGTTTTATAAAATGAGCTAGCACAAAATATCATAATATACTTTGTGAGTTTAACCTAACAACCCCTCAATCGGTTTATGACAACCTTAGGGTTAGAGTGTTTTTATCCATATTTGAAATGTCAAACTTATTAAAACTAATTAATAACTCAACCAAGACATGAAAAACAAGAGTAAGAGTTTTTTAGAAGGTAAGTGTTACCATCACCTAGAGTTTCTTAAGGTATTTAGGGATAGTCGGCCAAACTACCCCTAAACATCTAAATACACTAATTGGGGTTGTTTCTCACTACATTTAAGGATTGTTAACATAATTTAATAAGTAATAACAATTAATTCCAAAGTAAAAGTAAAGGCCATAATAAAAATTATGATACTTCTTCTGCCTTTGAAAATGTCAATGTTCTTGTTGACAGATAAAACTAACTTTAAGACTTAATAATGTTAAAAAAAAATAATCAAAACTAACATATCACTTTATGTGGAGTCAGTAAAAAATTTATATAATTTTCATTACTCAGTGTTTTTAACCCTATCCGAAACACTGAACTCATTAAAGTTAACTAGGAACCAATTAAAACATGAAAAACGAAGGTAAGAGTTTTTTAAATAGAGGTGTTAGCTTTACTTAGAGTTTCTTACAAATACTTAATAATATACTCGGTCAGACCATCATTAAATACCCAAGTGCACTAAGTGGGTCTATTTTTTCTATACCTAGGGCTTATCTACATAATTCAGTATGTAACAACATTTAATTCTAAAGTAAAAGTAAAAGTCATAGTAAAAACTTGACACCCACTAGCCTTAGTCTTTATGCACCTCTTAGTCAAAACTTTAAGGCTTGGAACATCAATATATGGGTGTTTTACCTTTAAATCTGGAAACTCTTGTTAAAATAGAAGTTTATCATATTGACAACTTTGCAATTTTAGAAATACTTTGTACAGTGCTTTAACTTTGTGGTTAGCTTTGTCAATATGGTGAACTGAGTCTTCAACTTAATAAACTTAGTATCCATTACAGTCTTCAATTTGCTAAACTCATGCTTTAGTTCTTCAATTTGGTCTTCAGTTTAATAAATTTATATTGCACTAGGTCTATTGTTATCCAAGAGTTCTTATTTTTCCCTTTGATAATGATATTCTACATAAGAGGAGCAGTTAACAAAAGTGACTCGCAAATAAATGTATGCCTTACATCAACTTTATCTAGCTCATGAAATTCCAATTTGAAATGGCTAGGTAAACTATCCACTTTAGTTTTGTATTTTTGTCAGATGCCACAACTATAATTGCAGAATTTTTAGAAATATTAATATAGAAATAATAAATTGTATAATAAAATAAGTAATATTTCCATTGATGTTGTTGTTGTGAGATGCCACAAATGTAGTTGAGTATCATATGAAAATATTATCATGAACTATTTATGCGAACATACTCACATGATTTTCTTACCATAGTTTGTATTTGCATGTGGATTTCACAATCTAAGAGGAAAGATAATGAAATTGCGGTTATTAGTATTTTGACCCAAAGGGTTGATATGTGACAACACATGGGTACCAAATGACCTTTTGACATCATTCTCATATATGAACAACTAAGTTAGAGTGACCACCCTCAAGACCCCTAAGGATAACCCGAGTAAAAATCTTGTTGTAGGAGCATGTTTATAACCTAACTTCACTAAGGAAATATGCCCTACACATACCTCTTAAAGAATCACCCTCACCAGAGAGTATAACCCCTTTAGGGTATATCTTTACCCACAATTAACCCTTGGCGACGCTATACCCTAATTTTAAAATTAATACTTAATGATAACACGAGTGTGCATCATAAGTGGACCCTTAATGCTTAAGTTTGAACCATGCGAGTGCATGATGAGACAGCCCTTATTAAAGATCTTACGTTGTTTAACTCTGAAACACCTCCATTGAGATTGCCCTTAGCAAAGTGTGTTAATAAGCACACATAACCTCTCTTGAGCAAATGCACAAGACTTAACACCTTAATATTGCTTTGGGTGTTGTTTCGTACATCATAATGTTATAGTAAAACATGTATAAATTAAACATCTTGGAATTGGAGTTAATGTTTAGTTTAGAGAGCGTTTTTAAATAAAGGAGGGCAGGACATAGTAATAATATATATAGTTGGGATTATGATTTTTATTTAATTTAGAGAGGGTTTTAATTTACACAGGTTTAATTGAAATAGGTTTTATTGTATCTAGCCTAGTGTCACATGTTCATATGACATGATTTAAGAGTTACACCTAGTGCCACAAATGTGACTTGCATATGCTAATCGTGAAATCCCCCTTTATGAACTCGTAAGGAACCTTGTAAGAAAACTCTTCTATCAAGATTTCATGCTCATAATTAGAAAAGGGTATGGACAATACTCACATTGTGAGTCAAGATGCATATTATGTTTAATTGGTATTCTCAACTTAACATAAAAAAAAGTTGAAAACATATCTAAATCTTTTAATAATGAAACATGTACTTCAATAAAACTTCTCGAACGTGTAAATAAATTACCAAACAAAAAAAATTAATTAACTCTCTAAATGTGATGTACTTAATCACAAAAACATATATTCATCAACGCTAAAGGTAGGTTTACTCTTAGAGGATATGGTTTACCCCATGTAATTAAAGTTAAGACGGCACAAAGATGTGCCTCAACAATATAAGTTACTCTCATGTTAATAAGGAATTAGAAACCTCTCAATCTCTGAAACACTTATCATACTTATATGGTCCCACTCAGTGAATGTGAATGTGTGTGCGTTGTACGTCCATATATGAGTTGTTGTGTACATATGTGCGTGTCATATAAGGAGATCTTACGCTTTATAACTCTCTACACACACATACACACATGGACAGACCATGAAGAAAACAGCCCATGAATAGTTTCATTATATATATCAAATAAGATATTTTTATGTGATTGATTTATCTTTTAAACTTCAAAAAAATTTCAAGGGAAGTTTGATGCCAGCTCTCTATAAAATTTAAAATATAGAAACTTAACTTATAAATTAGTATAGACAGTGCACGAACATTTTTTATTTTCGACTCTCTCTCATGCATGGACATATATGGGTGACTTCTACCTTATATACCTAGATTATATGTGTGTGTGTGTGTATAAATTTTTAACGTCTAGTTGCACTCATTTCTGCAAGATGAAGTTCCTAATACTAGTTGAAATATATTGAATATATACTGCAAATATAATTTACTATCCTTTAAGGATTATATATATTGCATCAGAAAATATTATACATATACATAAGGTGGTATATTGTCATTCAAAGACCTGAGATGTTAAACAAAATGTGATTTAAATGCCACGGACTGAGGGTGATATGTTTGACACTTTACATATATTATTGATATACGTTAGAAAAATGTTACAAAAGCATATAAAGTTACAACACCTTTTCTAGGTTAAAACAAGGTGGAGTAGTAAATTGAAATCACGTTAAGAAGTGTAAACAATATATGATGTGAAAGTGCAAACCCTACATTTTGTTAAACAAAAATATTAAAAACCTCCATGCTTTTACTGCTGCAAGAATTAAACGATGATAAACTAATACAGTTGTAAGTGTGTGTTTTGTTTGTGATTGCTCTTTATAAATTTGTATATATTATGTCTTTACCTAAAATATAAACTTCAAAATAGAGAGGGAAAATTTATTTTATTCCAATTTATTATATATATATATATAATCAATGTTTTTTTATTTCAAATTGTGAGAGCTCGGAATATAGAAATGTGTATATCCATTAGTTCAGAAACCCTAACTTATATACAAGAGCGAGTGGTCCAGATTGAATCCAATCCGACGGCTATCAAAATCCACTACACTAATAATAGTATGTGCACATGCAGTCGTACACGTGGATCTTACATCATCCCCTCCTCTCGGAAGGGTGTAAGTTGGTTAGGGTTCTCTTGTAAACGGGCCCGGATCTGGAGGAACATCAGGAGGAGGCACTGGTGGATCTGTAGGTGGCACAACTTGTTCCCGTTGCACAAAATGCTTCAACCGTTGTACATGTACAATCTCCGGAGGATCGGGTTGAACGTCATGCCGAACCTCAAACCTGTGGCCCTACTTGCCGTAGCACTCGATACGGTCCTTTCCAGTGAGGAAGGAGACTCTTAGCTAAACCACGTACCATAAGCTTGGGAAAACGAACCAACACCAGTTCATCAACCTTGTACTCCGCAGGAGGACGATGATGCGAGTTGTAGCGTTGTTGTTGTCCTACTTGTACGCGGCCCAAGTGTTCTGCTGACTCTGCACGAACCAATGGAAGAATGCTCGTCAGATACCGATCCCATGACCTAGCATCAGCAGCTCGTGGTAACCGAGAAGGCAAACCCAACTCCGTTGGCAACACCGGGTCATGACCATACAAAAGCTTATATGGGGAAGTACCAATGGAACTTTGAACTCCAGTGACATAAGCATATCGGAGAGACGGCAGATAACCATCCCAATCTGAATGTTGAAAGTTCACATACTTCGCGATCATCCCCTTGAAGGTTCTGACGAGCCGTTCCACTAAACCATCTGTTTGAGGATGATAAGCACTTGTGAAAGTGTGGCGTATCCCTAATCGAGATGTCAAAACATGAAATGCCTCAGCCATAAATGCGGGACCATTATCCGAGAGAATTCGCTCCGGACAAGAATGCTGAAACACAACCCGATTCAAGAGAAACTGACCAATAGCAGAAGCAGTCGCACTAGCAAGAGCACCAACTTCTACCCAACGAGTTAGGTAATCAGAAGCAATAATAACATACTCGTTACCAGCCGTTGACCGCGGAAAAGGTCCCATCAAATCAAATGCCACCAATTCAAATGGACGAGAAACTGCGATTGACTCCAACCGTCCTTCCGAAGCACATGGGGGAGTATTGCGAGCTTGGCACCACACACAGCTACGCACATACCGAATCACATCTCCTCGCAACTCCGGCCAATAGAAAGATCTACGCAGCTTCTCCATCACCCGACGATGTCCCATGTGCCCGCCAAGAATAGGAGAGTCATGGTAAGCATGGAGGAAGCGTGGAATGAAGATTGAAGGCACCACCAACCGCAAAGGATCATCTAGATCAGTCCCCACAAAATAAAGAAGGTCATCCTGAAGGCGATACTGCGAATGTAAATGCCTGAAAGGCAAGTCATCAGCAAGTGATGTAGGATTCTCAAACCCATCACGAAGCCTTCGAATCCACGGCTCAACCTTTTGAGCTTCCCGAACCTCATCTAAAGACGGCAAATCTAACTCTGCATTCTGCGGACACTGAATGTCAAGCACAACAACTGCTGATGGTACGGAATCTTCGTCCAAAAAGTCCACTGAGGCTGGAACAACTGGTTCCTTTGGGGCAACAGGAGAGAGAAGGTGGAAGAGGAGCCCGAGAAAGAGCATCAGCATCAGCCATGGAACTTCCTGGGCGATGAACAACTTCAAAGTCGTAAATTTGAAGTTTCAAGGCCCACCGAACAGTACGCTCAAATTCTTCCGCTTCAACAACGAAGTGACTGCTGCATGATCACCTTCCAATAGTGTCCGCGAACCATGCAAGTAGGCATGGAGCTTCTCAAAACCCCAAACTGCTGCTAGACACTCCTTTTCAGTCGTGGAGTAATTCACCTCTGCTGGCTACAATGTACGGCTGATGTACGCAATGGGATGTCGTTGGCCAGGAACACTCGTACTCTCCTGCATCAATACCCCCAAGGCCGATGTCAGAAGCATCTACACGCAAGATGAAAGGACGGGTGTAATCCGGGTACGCCAAAACTAGAGGAGTCGTCAACAACTCTTTGAGATTTGCAAATGCCTGCTTGCAATCCTTAGACCAAACAAAAGAAGTCATTGACGATTTCAACACGCGCGCAATGGTGCAGTACGATCTGAAAGATGATCCATAAAATGACCCAGATATTGTACCTTGCCAAGAAAGCGTTGCACATCATTCACACACTTTGGAGTAGGGAACTTCAAAACTGCAACTAGTTTGTCAGGATCGACTTGTAAACCTTCACGTGAAATGCGATAACCCAAATAAGTGGTGTCCTTTGATCCAAACACACACTTAAATGGCTTCAACTTCAAACCAACTTCCCGCAATCGATCCAAAACCTTACGTACATCACCGACATGCTCCTTCCATGTCCATCCGAACGGATCAAAACATCATCGATGAAATCGGCAGTCACCTCCGGCATGTCGCAAAGAACCTTGTCCATCATACGCTGGAAAGTTGCTGGAGCATTGCTCAAACCGAAAGGCATCACCAGGAACTTGTACAAGCCAAATGGTGTCCGAAAAGCAGTCTTGGGAATGTCCATGTCAGCCATCGGAACTTGCCAATATCCAGATGCGAGATCTAACTTGGTGAACCAACGGCTCCGCCCCAGTCGATCCAAAAGGTCTGCAGTATGAGGAAGTGGGTACACATCTGAGACGGTTACCTCATTTAACGGGCGATAGTCAATGCAGAATCAAACGCTTCCATCAGGCTTCGTCACAAGGTGAGGTTCGCATGCCCAAGGACTTCAAGACTTCCGAATAACACCCTTCTCCAACATCTCTTTAACATTCGCTCGTAAGATCTTGAGCTCCTTTGGTGATCGACGCCGAACAGGTACCTTGATTGGCCTAGCTTCTCCAGTTGGAATAGGGTGGCGTGTCACAATCTTGACCCCAGATGACAAGTCGAAGTTGAAAAGATCAGCATACTCCTTCTTGAGTTGATCAACAACTACAGCACGACGATCATCTGATGGATCCAAAGAAGGAAAGGAAGAGCATGAAGGGAAAATGGTTGGAAATATGGGTGAGACAAAAGTGATGGAAGCAGAGGTGGAAACAGATGGACGAAGTGGAATAGAAGTAAGAGGAATGGAAGCAAGACGAGGGAGAGTCAAACAAGGGGGAGACTTTTCAAAGTCACACTTGGCATGATTGCGAGTTAACTAATCCATACCAAGAATAAGGTGAAAAGCTTGACTCGGCACCACCCGCAAAGACTAAAGCTCAAGCTCACAATCATTCACACGAACAACAATGTCCACTTCATCCCGTGAACAAGCATGAGTATGTCCGTTGCCGTACAGAATGAAGACTGGTTCTACCACACGATGCAAATGAAGGCTACAACGTGTAGCAACAGATTGAGAAACAGAGGACAAACTCGAACTTGTATTCACCAATACTGAAAGGAAAATGGGACGAGGCGTGCGATTAAAACGAGCTTGAAAAGTGAAAACCAGATGATTTGGTGCCGAGTGAACCCCTTGATGATACTCCCGAAAGAAAGATGGAGGGGTCATTAATTTATTCGCACGAGAACCCTCCTCTACTCATGCGATTCGTCGTTTCCCGGAAGATCCACCGCATCACAACCTTCCATGTAGCAGCACCAACCGGACGTTGTTGACACCATGGCCTCCATCCTGGAAATGGGGGACGCCAATCGGGAAACCGTTGACAGCGCCAATACGTGTGTCCAACCTCATCACATGCCCAACAATGAACTGCACGTCCATGTCCTCGTCCATGGGCCCACCTTGTGCTGGTACACGAGCAGCAACAGCCTCAACCTCCATCGGAACAGGTCCATCCCCAACATGGAGTGGAACAAGAGCACGTGAAGGCGCAAGTGGGAGAGGTGACGACTCATATTGTTGTGCCAGCCTCAAAGCATCGTCAAGAGTCACTGGAGCTAGTGCATGCACAAGCCCCACAAGGTCTTGACGAATGCTGGCCACAACATACCCTTGATGCGTTCTGACATGTAACAGTTAGGTTCTACACGCAGTAAAAGGCTTCGAAAGCGAACACCAAACTGCATCACCCACTCAGATGGCTCCTGACGAATACGATGCAATTGCTGAAAAGCATCATCACAGTCGTCCGCATGCCTAAATGCACGTTTGAAGATCTCTGGAAGAATATTCCAATCTCCACGAGTTGCAACGTCCAGAACCATTGTACCACTGCAACGCCGTCCCTTGAAGACAAGTAGGAAACTCGCGCAAACACTGAGCACCGTCCCACGAATGATATGTGGCAACCACAATGAAGTGATCAAACCAATGGTACACATCATCTCCAGGATGTCTGCAAAAGAAATCCGGCCGGATACGGGGGTTTGCAACATGAGTAGGAGGAGTACCCTGGACTGTGAATGCTGCCATCAACTGAGAATGATTGTTCAGTTGCACACGCATGGCATCCAACAACTGCATGAGTAACTACTCCACAGACAAGGGATTTGCCTGTTGTGGATTCATGGACGAAGAAGAACAAAATCCACAAGAAAGGAATAGATCTAGACAATGGAAAAGCTAGACCTAAGAAGACAGAGAAAATTGATAAAAAGACACAAATCCGAGCACTCCGTGGGGACAATTAGAGGTGCCCCTCACCTCCACCAATGTGAGAGCTCAGAATATAGAAATGTGTATATCCATTAGTTCAGAAACCCTAACTTATATACAGATGATTACGACCTAGTCGACCTGGAAGAGACGTCAACCGGGGATCACTGAAAAATCGCTGATAGCGGTTTGTGATGGGGTCATCTGGCGATGGCACGTCAATGATGGACTTGAAGGATTGGAAACTGGAGCGGAAAGCTGTTGAACTGGCCAAACTGAAGGTGTTCTCTAACCAAGGGAGGACATTTTGTGTGGTAAGCTCGTCTGGACTCTGTCACAACCCGATACAGGATACAGGATTCCGGATACAGGATGCAGGATTTCGGATACAGGATACGGGTTACAGGATATGCCTGCAGGATATTCCTACAGGATACCTATAGGATATTCCTATAGGATATGCCTATAGGATATGCTACAGGATATGCCTAGAGGATAAGGGACACTATTCTTAGCTCATGACTAGATTAGACTCATGACTAGATTAGCTTGGAGTTGTGAGCATAAAAGCTCCGACCTAATTGTTGTACAATCAGTTACTATCAACACCAGTCATTCTACGATTATTCTTGTTCCTTGTTCTTGTCTTGTTCTGTCTTACTCTTTGCCTCCTGCTCCTGTCTTGCTCCGGATCCTGTCTTGTTCCTGATCCGGTCCTGCGCTTCCTGTCTTGCTCCGGATCCTATCCTGTTCCTGTCTGCTCCTGGATCCTGTCCTGCCTGTTTGCTCTGAGTTCCTAGTTCCTGTCTTGTTTCCTATCCTGCTCCTGAGTCAAGCCTTCCTCCTGGAATCCTGCTCTTCCTGTTCCTGGATCGTGGCTTGACAGTTTGATAGTAACTCCTTTCATAGCTCTCGTTTCCTAGCTACTTTTTTTTCCTTGATTCTTTTCCTTCGTTTTTCTCCTTTCTTTCTTTCATAAGATCATGGCTGATTTTGAGCACTTTCAACGCGAGCACCAAATGTTGCTTCATGAGCTGGCCACTTTGCGCCAAGTGGTCACCGATCTGCAAGGCTCCACCCATGCGGCACATGCAGCTGCTGATGCATCCTCCAAGGCTGCTGCGCAGGCTCTCTCTCAGGCATCGGTGGTTCCTTCTTCATCGAACTTTTCTCCGGAGCCGAAGATCAGCATGCCAGAGAAGTTCAGTGGCAACCGTGCCGATTTCCAAGGTTTCCTGAATCAGATCCGGCTCTTGATCCGCATGCAACCACGCCGCTACTCGACGGATGCACAAAAGGTTGGCCTTTTGGCATCCTTACTAAGTGGATCTCCACGGCTTGGGTTGCCCCTTGCTGGAGCGTGACGACCCATTGATGGAAGACTTTGAAGGTTTCGTGGCTGCCTTTGAAGCCTGCTTTGGAGATCCTGATAAGTACCGTTCTGCATGCACGAAGTTACGGAAGCTCACACAAGGATCCAGACCAGCTTCCGTTTATGCATCCGAATTTCAGCAATTGTGCACGAACATTCCATGGGACGAGACTGCATTGATCGAACATTTCGTTTTGGGCTGAGGGATGATGTGAAGGACCTTCTCCTTACATTACCGGATGCTCAAACGTTAGCGGAGATCATGCAACAGGCCGTTCGCTGCGACAACCGTTTGTTCGAGCGCCGTCAGGAAAAATTCCGTCAGCAGTTCCTGCCACCAATCCTGTAGCCGTAGCACATGTTCCTACGACACCTTCTGGAGCAGTTCCTATGGAGGTTAACAAATCCAAGCGTGGCCCACTTTCAACTGCTGAGAAGCAACGTCGTGGGTGAGAACCTATGCTTGTATTGTGGTGCAGCAGGACACAAGGTGGCGGAATGTCCTAATAAAGCCAGAAAGTTCAAGACGCGTGAAGCCGAAGCTGAAGTTCAGTCGGAAAACTTCAATGTCCACTTCGTCTAGGAGCCGCGAAGTTGGACGTAGGTGCAGGCTCCATTGGTGCTGCTCATACCATTCCATCACTCAAGTTTCCTGTACACATTCGCCTCAATAACCGAGAGCTCAAGGAGTTTGCCCTGTTAGACACTGGTGCAAATGCATGTTTCATGGATGACACTTTTGCAGCTCAGCATGGCATTCCGGTGGTGAAGTTGAAGCGTGCAGTTCCTGTAGAGGTGGCCGATGGTCGTTTGATTGCTTCTGGCGCAGTTACCCACGCTACCACACTCTCTTGCATCAGCATTCAACTGTTCGATTTCCTTCAACTTGATCAAGACTCGGTCGACTCCCATCATTTTTGGCATGCCATGGTTCGTTGTTGCAAATCCGCAGATCGACTGGAGGTCTAGGACGCTCACGTTTTCCTCTCCAGCAGCCAGGATCAATCCTGTACCTTCCTGCGTGCAGGATACATCCTTGGTGTCTGAGGCAGTACAAGCTACAGGATTGACCGTGCCTGTTCCTGTACCAGTGTTGAAGACTCTTCCTCGACAGGATTCACCTCATGTCAGTTCCTCAGCACATCCGCAGGTTCTCTCCACTCCTGTAAGTTTGCGGATTCCTGTACAGGGTTCTTCCAATCCTGTATCAGTGTCGAAGGTTCCTCCTCAACAGGATCCACCTCCTGTTGGTTCGTCAGCACACTCACAGGCTTCCCTCACTCCTGTGCAACCACGGACTTCTGTACAGGATTCTTCCAATCCTGTACACTCGTCAACATCCACACAGGTTTCTCCCAATCCTGCCTCTTTTGTTACTCTGCTTCTGTTCCACCCCCAAGATCCTTCCTCTTTTTCAGTCACAGCTCCCTCCTTCTCCTCTCCGAGTTCTTACCACTACCATGCATGAACTTACCACTGATCCTGCTCCTTTCCACCTTTTTGCCTTTCAAGTAACTCCTACGTCCTCTTCTACCTTTCCTGTGTCTGACTCTCCTGTTTTTCAATCTCCTTTTCCTTCTCCTTCTTCTCTTACCATCCAAGTACCACGACTTTAAGGACGTTTTTGACAAGCACAAGGCTACAGTTCTTCCTGTTCACAGGTCCTACGACTGTCCTATTGATCTTGCAGAAGGAAAGACTCCACCGTTCGGACCGATTTACGCATTGTCACCCACAGAGTTGGAGGTTCTTCGCCAGTACATCGAGGACAACTTGGCATCCGGCTTCATTCGTCACTCAAAGTCCCCTGCAGGAGCGCCTATCTTCTTTGTCAAGAAGAAGGATGGGAGCTTACGTTTGGTTGTGGACTACAGGGGTTTGAATCAAGTTACCATTCGGAATCGGTACCCGTTGCCATTGATCCCGGAACTTCTCGATCGGCTGCGAGGAGCAAAGGTGTTCACGAAGATCGACTTACGAGGGGCCTACAACCTTGTACGGATTCGTCCAGGCGATGAGTGGAAGACTGCTTTTCGTACAAGGTATGGACACTTCGAGTACACGGTAATGCCTTTCGGCCTTACCAATGCCCCAGCCGTGTTCCAACACATGGTGAACGACATCTTTCGTGACTTCTTGGACCAGTTTGTGGTGATCTACCTCGACGACATTTTGATTTTCTCCAAGGACCAGGCGGCACATGACAAGCATGTACGATTGGTTCTACAGCGGCTTCGCGAGCATGGCCTGTATGCGAAGTTGGAGAAGTGTTTTTTCGATAGGGATTCTGTGGAGTTCTTGGGCTACATCGTCTCTCCTGCTGGCGTTTCCATGGACATGCACAAGGTGAAGACCATCGTGGAGTGGGAGAGGCCCAAGTCTGTACGAGATGTACAATGTTTCCTTGGCTTTGCAAACTTCTACAGGGTTCATACAGGACTTCTCCAAGCGTGTACTTCCACTCACGGAACTCACCAAGCGCACAGAGGTTTTCTCTTGGTCCGACAAGGCGGAACATGCATTCACAACACTCAAGGACACCTTCACGACAGCTCCGATTTTAGCACATCCTGATCCTTCTCGTCCTTTCTTCGTTGAAGCAGATGCCTCGGATTTTGCAGTAGGATCCGTCCTATCACAAGTTGGAGAAGACAAGTTGCTTCATCCTGTAGCTTTTCACTCTCGTAAGTTCCTTTCGGCGGAGATCAATTACGAGATTCATGACAAGGAACTCAAGGCCATTGTGGATTCGTTCGAGGAGTGGCGGCATTTCCTGGAAGGTGCTGCGCATCCTGTACAAGTTCTTACGGATCACAAGAACCTGGAGTATTTTCAAACGGCTCGAGTTCTCAGTCGACGACAGGCTAGGTGGGCGGAGTTTATCACGTTTTGATTTCGTCATTGTCTATAGGCCCGGTTTTCGGAATGGCAAGGCGGACGCATTGTCTAGGCGCTCTTACCTTGCACCGGTCCCAGCGATCCTGCATATGACTGTCAAAGACAAGTGTTGTTGGGTCCTGATCGATTCCGGCTTGCGGCACTACAGGTTCATCAGGCTCCAACAGATTCACTTCTACAGGACATCCGTTCACATTGGCTACAGACGATTTGGCAAGGAATGTGTTCTCACACATCAGTCCTGACATTGCAAGCTCCTCTTCCTCCAGTTCCCGTTCAGACTGCACGCTGTTTGCCATACATGACGGACTCCTGTACCGGGAAGGTCTCCTATACGTTCCTGTTGGTGTTTGCAGGACTCGTGTGGTACAGGATTGTCATGATACCCCGGCTACAGGACATTTCGTGTGGCCAAGACAGTTGAGTTGGTGACTCGCAACTATTGGTGGCCTGGGTTGCGAGGTTTTGTGGAAAGGTTTGTACGGAGTTGTGACACCTGCAACAGGTCGAAGATGCCTCGTCATGCACCTTCTGGTCTTCTTCGTCCTCTTCCTGTTCCTTCTGCTCCTTGGAGATCCATTTCTATGGATTTCCTCACAGATCTTCCTCCTTCTCGCGGATTCGATGCAGTTCTTGTGGTAGTTGACCGTTTCACCAAACAGGCTCATTTCCTACCATGTAACAAGACTGCTACATGCCAGATAACTGCTGAGTTGGTGATCCGCGAAGTGTTCTCGCCAAACTTGGACATGAATTGTGAACCTCGATCATAAACAATGCTCTCAGGAAGACCATGGTGTCGAATTCTCCGAAGTTTACAGGTTAAAGCAGATCTTTCTTCAGGATATCACCCACAAACCGATGGGCAGTCCGAACGCACAATTCAGACCTTAGAACAGTATCTTCGTTGCTTCATCAGTTACCAGCAGAACAACTGGTTGGACCTTCTTCCAATGGTGGAGTTTGCCTACAACAACTCCGTTCACGCATCTACAGGACAGACACCTTTCTTTGCTCTTACAAGCCACCATCCACGTTTTGACTTCGCTCCTCCTACTTCTCCTTCTTTCGCTCCTGCAGTACAGGATCGTCTTTAGCATTTTCGGCAGGTACAGGTGATCTCCAGGTTCACCTTCAGCAGGCACAGGAACAGTTAAAGCATTATGCTGATGCTCACCGTCAATCGGCACCTGCATACAAGATTGGTGATCTCTGTCACGACCCGATACAGAATACAGGATTCCGGATACAGGACATGGGTTGCAGGACTTTCCTACAGGATTCCGGATACAGGATATGGGTTGCAGGATTTTCCTACAGGATACTCCTACCAGGATTCCGGACACAAGATTCGGTTGCAGGATATTCCTACAGGATATGCCACATGATATGCCTAGAGGGATAAGGGACATGTGGACTCATCTTAGCCTCTGCTGCATGCAATCACTTTTGCATGCATGCAACCACTTTTGCATGCATGCCTAGATTAGCTCTTGGAGTTGTGAGCATAAAAGCTCCGACCTAATTGTTGTACAATCAGTTACTATCAACACCAGTCTTACTACGATCAATCTCGTCTTGTCTTGTTCTCGTCTTGTTTCCTGTCCTGTTCCTGTCTCGCTCCTGTTTCCTGTCCTGCCCCTGGATCCTATCCTGCTCTGGGATCCTGTCCTGTTCCTGTCTCGCTCCCGGATCCTATCCTGATCCTGTCTTGCTCTTAGATCCGTCCTGTTCCTATTTCCAGTTCCTGTCCTGCTCTCGGTCCTGTTCCTGAGTCAGGCCTTCATGTCCTTGGAATCCTGTTTCCTTCCTGGTTCCTGGATCGTGGCTTGACAGTTTGATAGTAACTCCTTCATAGTTCTCCGTTTTCCAGCTACCTTTTTCTTCATTCCTTTCCTTCATTTTCCTCCTTTTTTCCTTTCCTAAGATCATGGCTGATTTTGAGCGTTTTCAACACGAGCACCAAATGCTACTTCACGAGCTGGCCACTTTGCGCCAAGTGGTCACCGACCTGCAAGGTTCCACCACTGCGGCACATGCAGCTGCTGATGCATCCTCCAAGGCTGCTGCGCAGGCTCTCTCCCAGGCATCGGTGGTTTCCTCTTCATCAAACTTTTCTTCGGAGCCGAAGGTTAGCATGCCAGAGAAGTTCAGTGGTAATCGTGCCGATTTCCAAGGTTTCCTAAATCAGATCCGACTCTTGATCCGTATGCAACCACGGTGCTACTCGACTGATGCTCAAAAGGTGGGTCTTTTGGCATCCTTACTAAGTGGATCTCCACGGGCTTGGGTTGCCCCCTTGCTGGAGCGTGACGATCCACTGATGGAAGACTTTAAAGGTTTCGTGGCTGCCTTTGAAGCCTGTTTTGGAGATCCTGATAAGTACCGTTCTGCATGCACGAAGTTACGGAAGCTCACTCAAGGATCCCGACCAGCTTCCGTTTATGCATCCGAATTTCAGCAACTTTGCACGAACATTCCATGGACGAGACTGCATTGATCGAACACTTCCGTTTTGGGTTGAGGGACGACGTGAAGGACCTTCTCCTTACATTACCGGATGCCCAAACATTAGCGGAGATCATGCAACAAGCTGTTCGTTGCGACAACCGTTTGTTCGAGCGTCGTCAGGAAAGATCCCGTCAACAGTTCCTGCAAACCAATCCTACAGCTGTGGTACATGTTCCTGCACCACCTTCTGGAGTAGTTCCTATGGAGGTTGAGAAATCCAAGCGTGGCTCTCTTTCCGTTGCCGAGAAGCAACGTCGTCGCAGTGAGAACCTGTGCTTGTATTGTGGTGGAGCAGGACACAAGGTGGCAGATTGTCCTATTAAAGCCAGGAACTTCAAGACGCGTGAAGTTGAAGCCGAAGTTCAGTCGGAAAACTCCAATGTCCACTTCGTCTAGGAGCCGCGAAGTTGGACGTAGGTGCAGGCTCCATTGGTGCTGCTCATACCATCCCGTCACTTAAGTTTCCTGTACACATTCATCTTAATAATCGAGAGCTCATGGAGTTTGCCTTGTTAGACACTGGTGCAAATGCATGCTTCATGGATGACACGTTTGCAACTCAACATGGCATTTCGGTGGTGAAGTTGAAGCGTGCAGTTCCTGTAGAGGTGGCCGATGGGCGTCTAATTGCTTCCGGTGCAGTTACCCATGCTACCGAACCTCTCTCCTGCAGGTATGGCACATTCAACTGTTCAATTTCCTTCAACTTGATCAAGACTCGGTCGACTCCCATCATTTTGGGCATGCCATGGTTCGTTGTTGCAAATCCGCAGATCGACTGGAGGTCTAGGACACTCACGTTTTCCTCTCCAACTTCTAGGATCAATCCTGTACCTTCCTGCGTGCAGGATACATCCTTAGTATCTGAGGCAGTACAAGCTACAGGATTGACCGTACCTGTTCCTGTATCAGTGTCGAAGGTTCCTCCTCAACAGGATCCACCTCCTGTTGATTCGTCAGCACATTCGCAAGCTTCTTCCACTCTTGCGCAACCACGGACTCCTGTACATGATTCTTCCAATCATGTGCACTCACGGTGTCCTGTACAGGATTCTTCCAATCCTGTACACTCATCAACAACCACACAGGTTTTTTCCAATCCTGCTTCTTTCTGTTACCCTGCCTCTGTTCCATCCCCCAAGATCCTTCCTCTTTTTCAGTCACAACTCCCTCCTTCTCCTCTCCGAGTTCTTACCACTACCATGCATGAACTCGCCACTGATCCTGCCCCCTTCCACCTTTTTGCTTTTCAAGTAACTCCTACGTCCTCTCCTACCTTTCCTGTATCCGACTCCCCTGTTTTTTCTCCTTCTCCTTCTCCTTCTCCTCCTTCTTCCCTACCATCCAAGTACCACGACTTTAAGGACATTTTTGACAAGCACAAGGCTGTAGTTCTTCCTGTTCACAGGTCCTACGACTGTCCTATTGATCTTGCGGAAGGAAAGACTCCACCATTCGGACCGATCTATGCATTGTCACCCACAGAGTTGGAGGTTCTTTGTCAATACATCGAGGACAACTTAGGATCCGGCTTCATTCGTCACTCAAAGTCCCCTGCAGGAGCTCCTATCTTCTTTGTCAAGAAGAAGGATGGGAGTTTATGTTTGGTGGTGGACTACAGGGGTTTGAATCAAGTCACCATTCGGAATCGGTATCCGTTGCCATTGATCCCGGAACTTCTCGATCGGCTGCGAGGGCAAAGGTGTTCACGAAGATCGACTTACGAGGAGCCTACAACCTTGTACGGATTCGTCCCGGCGATGAGTGGAAGACTGCCTTTCGTACAAGGTATAGGCATTTTGAGTACACGGTAATGCCTTTCGGCCTTACCAATGCCCCAGCTGTATTCCAACACATGGTGAACGACATTTTCCGTGACTTCTTGGACCAGTTTGTGGTGATCTACCTCGACGACATCTTGATTTTCTCCAAGGACCAGGCGGCACATGACAAGCATGTACGACTAGTTTTAAAGCGGCTTCGCGAGCATGGCCTGTACGCGAAGTTGGAGAAGTGTTTTTTCGATAGGGATTCGGTGGAGTTCTTGGGCTACATCGTCTCTCCTGCTGGCGTTTCCATGGACATGCACAAGGTGAAGACCATCGTGGAGTGGGAGAGGCCCAAGTCGGTACGAGATGTACAATGTTTCCTTGGCTTTGCAAACTTCTACAGGCGGTTCATACAGGACTTCTCCAAGCGTGTACTTCCACTCACAGAACTCACCAAGCGCACAGGGACTTTTCTCTTGGTCCGACAAGGCGGAACACGCGTTCACAACACTCAAGGACGTTTTCACGACAGCTCCGATTTTAGCACATCCTGACCCTTCTCATCCTTTCTTCATTGAAGCAGATGCCTCGGATTCAGTCTCGCAAGTTGGAGAGGACACGTTGCTTCATCCTGTAGCCTTTCACTCTCGTAAGTTCCTGTCGGCGGAGATCAACTACGAGATTCATGACAAGGAACTCAAGGCCATTGTGGATTCGTTTGAGGAATGGCGGCATTCCTGGAAGGCTGGCTGCACATCCTGTACAAGTTCTTACGGATCACAAGAACCTGGAGTACTTTCAAACGGCTCGGGTCCTCAGTCGGCGACAGGCTAGGTGGGCAGAGTTCCTATCACGTTTTGACTTCGTCATCGTCTACAGGCCCGGCTTTCGGAATGGCAAGGCGGACGCATTGTCTAGGCGCTCTTACCTTGCACCAAGCCCGGGCGATCCTGCATTTGACGGTCAAAGGCAAGTGTTGTTGGGTCCTGATCGTTTCCGGCTTGCGGCACTGCAGGTTCATCAGGCTCCAGCAAATTCAACACTCCTACAGGACGTCCGTTCGCAGTTGGCTACAGACGACTTGGAAAGAATGTGTTCTCACACATTCATCCTGACGTTGCAAGTTCCTCTTCCTCCAGTTCCCGTCCAGACTACAACCTATTCACCATACAGGATGACTCCTGTACCGGGAAGGTCTCCTGTACGTTCCTGTTGGTATTTCTAGGACTCGTGTGGTACAGGATTGTCATGATACCCCGGCTACAGGACATTTTGGTGTGGCCAAGACAGTGGAATTGGTGACTCGCAACTATTGGTGGCCTGGGTTGCGAGGTTTTGTGGAGAGGTTTGTACGGAGTTGTGACACTTGTAACAGGTCGAAGATGCCTCATCATGCACCCTCTGGTCTTCTTCGTCCTCTTCCTGTTCCGTCTGCTCCTTGGAGATCCATTTCTATGGATTTCCTCACAGATCTTCCTCCTTCCCGTGGATTTGATGCAGTTCTTGTGGTGGTTGACCGTTTCACCAAGCAGGCTCATTTCCTACCCTGCAACAAGACATCTACAGGTCAGACAACTGCCGAGTTGGTAATCCGCGAGGTGTTCCGACATCATGGTCTTCCTGAGAGCATTGTTTCCGATCGAGTCCACAATTCATGTCCAAGTTTTGGCGAGAGCTTCTTCGGAGTCTACAGGTCAAAGCGGATCTTTCTTCAGGATATCACCCACAAACCGATGGGCAGTCCGAACGCACAATTCAGACCTTAGAACAGTATCTTCGTTGCTTCATCAGTTACCAGCAGGACAACTGGTTGGACCTCCTTCCAATGGCGGAGTTTGCCTACAACAACTCCATCCACGCATCTACAGGACAGACACCTTTCTTTGCTCTTATAGGCCACCATCCACGTTTTGACTTTGCTCCTACCGCTTCTCCTTCTTCCGCTCCTGCAGTACAGGATCGTCTTCAGCATCTTCGGCAGGTACAGGATGATCTCCAGGTTCATCTTCAACAGGCACAGGAACGATACAAGCATCATGCTGATGCTCACCGACAGCCAGCACCTGCATACAAGATTGGTGATCTCGTGTGGCTTCTTCGTCGACACATTCGCACCAACAGGCCTTCTTCTAAGTTGGATTTTCAACGATTGGGCCCTTATAGGATCGTGGCGGAGGTAAATCCTGTAGCTTTCCGACTCGAGTTACCATCCACGGTGAAACTTCATCCTGTGTTTCACACCTCTTTGTTGGAGCCGTATCATCCTTCTTCTCTTCCTGGTCGTGGTTCTTCTCCTCCCCCTCCTGTGGTCATTGACACGGAACCTGAGTACGAAGTCGCAGCCATCCTTGACTCTCGTCTTCATCGTCACCAACTCCAATACTTGGTGGATTGGAAAGGGTACCTACCTACTAATCGCACTTGGGAACCTGCATCCAACTTACTCCATGCTTCTTCCAAGGTTGCTGCCTTCCATCGGCATTATCCTACTAAACCAGGTCCCAAGACTCGTGGAACTCGTCTTTAGGGAGGAGGTGCTGTCACGACCCGATACAGAATACAGGATTCCGGATACAGGACATGGGTTGCAGGACTTTCCTACAAGATTCCGGATACATGATATGGGTTGCAGGATTTTCCTACAGGATACTCCTACCAGGATTCCGGACACAGGATTCGGTTGCAGGATATTCCTACAGGATATGCCACAGGATATGCCTAGAGGATAAGGGACATGTGGACTCATCTTAGCCTCTGCATGCATGCAATCACTTTTGCATGCATGCAACCACTTTTGCATGCATGCCTAGATTAGCTCTTGGAGTTGTGAGCATAAAAGCTCCGACCTAATTGTTGTACAATCAGTTACTATCAACACCAGTCTTACTACGATCAATCTCGTCTTGTCTTGTTCTCGTCTTGTTTCCTGTCCTGTTCCTGTCTCGCTCATGTTTCCTGTCCTGCCCCTGGATCCTATCCTGCTCTGGGATCCTGTCCTGTTCCTGTCTCACTCCCGGATCCTATCCTGATCCTGTCTTGCTCTTAGATCCGTCATGTTCCTATTTCCAGTTCCTGTCCTGCTCTCGGTTCTGTTCCTGAGTCAGGCCTTCATGTCCTTGGAATCCTGTTTCCTTCCTGGTTCCTGGATCGTGGCTTGACAATCTCGTGTGGCTTCTTCGTCGACACATTCGCACCAACATGCCTTCTTCTAAGTTGGATTTTCAACGATTGGGCCCTTACAGGATCATGGCGGAGGTAAATCCTGTAGCTTTCCGACTCGAGTTACCATCCACGGTGAAACTTCATCCTGTGTTTCACACCTCCTTGTTGGAGCCGTATCATCCTTCTTCTCTTCCTGGTCGTGCTTCTTCTCCTCCCCCTCCTGTGGTCATTGCTGGTGAACCTGAGTATGAAGTTGCAGCCATTCTTGATTCTCGTCTTCATCGCCGCCAACTTCAATACTTGGTGGATTGGAAAGGTTATTTGCCTACCAATCGCACTTGGGAACCTGCATTCAACTCACTCCATGCTTTTTCCAAAGTTGCTGCCTTCCATCGGCATTATCCTGCTAAACCAGGTCCTAAGACTCGTGGAACTCGTCTTTAGGGAGGAGGTGCTGTCACAACCCGATACAGGATACAGGATGCAGGATACAGGATACAGGATGCAGGATTTCGGATACAGGATACGGGTTACTGGATATGCCTGCAGGATATTCCTACAGGATATACCTATAGGATATTCCTATAGGATATGCCTATAGGATATGCTACAGGATATGCCTAGAGGATAAGGGACACTATTCTTAGCTCATGACTAGATTAGACTCATGACTAGATTAGCTTGGAGTTGTGAGCATAAAAGCTCCGACCTAATTGTTGTACAATCAGTTACTATTAACACCAGTCATTCTACGATTATTCTTGTTCCTTGTTCTTGTTTTGTTCCTGTCTTACTCTTTGCCTCCTGCACCTGTCTTGCTCCCGGATCCTGTCTTGCTCATGTCTTGTTCCTGGATCCGGTCCTGCGCCTTCCTGTCTTGCTCTCGGATCCTATCCTGTTCCTGTCTAGCTCCTGGATCCTGTCCTGCGTCTTGTCTTGCTCCTGAGTTCCTAGTTCCTGTCTTATTTCCTATCCTGCTCCTGAGTCAAGCCTTCCTACTCTGGGAATCCTGCTCATTTCCTGTTTCCTAGATCGTGGCTTGACAGACTCGTAAGTCGCATTATTACTTTGAGTATGAGTCTGCAACAACTCGGTGGATTCCTGTCGCTCGTGAGAAGGTGCCAGCCAAACGAGGAACTGACTATTGTCGATTAGAGCCTCTCTCTAGTGGGCAGGGGTATAGGTTCCAGAGGTTTGGCCAGGTTACAATCCCACGCTAGCGACGGTGGGCTGTCGCCGCCATTCTTCTCAAATGGCTGAGGCAGCACCAGGTTAGTGCTCCTCACGCAACAGATCATCTTGCAGGGGTTGCCGCCGCTCATCGATCCGGTGTGGGATTCCAAGGCCGCCAAGCTCCAGGAGGGCATCTTCCCCACCCCCTGGTCAAGGAATGCTTGCTGCCCGAGAGCCACATTGCTTGCTGCTCACAAGATGGCGTGCGTCGTCCACCTCGCAGGTGCCCGCTACTCACTCTCTCCCCCCTGCCTCTCTTGGATCCTGTAGATTTTCATTAGATCGGTGAGGCACTGAGATCATGGATTCGAGAGGTGCTTAGGAGGACCTTTGCTCAAGGATAACATCGCCACGCTGGTGCTTGAGAGGTCTGCTTTCTTCTTCGTTTTCTTCGCACAGCAACTTATCCGGACCATATGCACAACCCATTCTATGGCAACCGGCAGCACGGGTGCGTTAGCGACTTGCTCGTTCTCGGCCGGGCAACCATCGAGGATCGAGGAGGAGGCTGCGGACGGAGAAGGAGCAGCTGCGGGAGGAGAAGCTCCTCCTACTTCAATCTAATGGTAAGCCTTTTCCGATGCATGCTATGCGGATCTGATACATTTCAATTTGTTTCCGATTGCCCCAAATTTCCTCCTCTTAGCCACGATTTTGTAGTCTGCCTGATTGTGATTGTGTGGTTTGTTGGTCTTTCTCTTTGCTTTCATTAGTCTGGTGTTGTCTGACCGGTTGTTGTCCCCGTCCCTAGTAGCCTTGTGCCATGGGTCTATTTGTGTTTAGGTGCTGAAGCTATGGCTCTTTTGGTCGATGCTGGCTATGCGCTATGAGTTGGTCATTTTTGATCTATAGTTGGAGTCCCTGCGTCTTTTGTGTGTTGCGTTTGCTTTGCTTTGCTGGCGACTACGACGAGATGTTGTGTCGTGGCTGGCTTTGTCGTTGTGTGCTACGCAAGGACACCAACTACAGATCCCAACTCATAGCCAGATCTACATGACTCTGCTAGGTAGTACTTAGTGAAGACACATGTGCAATATAAGTAAACACGAGTGTTTTATTAAGTAAACTTTTCAAAATTAAATTTAAATAACCCTAAGTACATAACCTTACGAGTACCTCATGAGAATCCATATTAATGAATTTAAGTTGTTCAACTTTTAAATCCCCAAAAGAACATTTCTTAGTCAAGTATGTCAATAACACACTTAATTATGAGACTTAATCTCTCTTGAGTTAGTGCCCAAGGCTTAGCACCCTAACATAAGCATAAGTATACTTACTTACTAAAGTAATCAAACCCCTCAGCATTAACCCCATGAGACAACTCTAAAAGATTTGCTTTAATTATTTATACTATTTATCATCTAGTCTAGTGTCACATCTTCAAAGTGACATTATTTTTCATCGTGTCATAGCCCTTTAAATTTAAGAGTTGCATTGGGTGATATAAATGTGATCTCAAATGTCAACTTTAAAACTCCTTCCTCAAGGACTTCATAAGAAAAGTTTGACATGGAGGATAAGGTTAAAGACAAGACTTAATTTCTAACCTTTGGAATGTATTGTTTAACAAGACCTTCCAAACATCAATTCACCAATATTAAAAGGTAAACTACTTTAAAGATTAAATATATCTCTATTATATAAAAGTTGAAGCAACACAACAAAGGATTAAAACTTGTGCCACTATAAAAATAATGAGCTTTTATTAAAAACCCAACTTAAAAACCTAATATACCCTACTTTATTTATTTAGCATGAAATGCTGACCCCTTAATTAAATGAGATGAGTTTTAACTTAATCTAACTTAATCTAACTCTATCAGAGATTTAGTGCAACCCTAAGGTCATATTTAACATGCCAAACTTAAATGTCAAAATTAAAAAAAATTTTCTAAATGGAAGTACTAACTTCACCATAGTTTCTTGTAAATACATAATAACACCCAGTTGAACCAATCATTAGATATCTAAATACACCAAGCTTCTTACAACACTTAAGACTTATCACATAATCAAATAAATAACAATAATTAACTTTCAAAATAAAAGGTGAATCATAATCCTTTCTAAGTATTTCAGCATATTTTGTAATAGTCATTCAATTACCCAATCAATAATTAGTTTTAACATATCCACATAAAAAAAGCTCTCTTATTAATATTATAATAACAATCATCGGGAACTAAGTAAAACATACCTGATTCGCGAAAAGAATATTTGAACAAACCCGGAGGAGAATATACCCACTGGAATGTACTTCTTAAGGCACAGGAGCACTGATTGTTCTCCTGAGTTTTGAACTCCGTAGCTCCGATGGTGGCTTAGGAAGGACATAAGGTGCAAGAATTGAGCTTATGAGGGAAACCGCTGTTGCTAAGGCAAACGCTGGCATGTCACCTCCGCCAAACAATGCATCAAATGGACCGATTAAAACCGATACTAAGAACTGCATTAGATAAGTTCTTCAAAAGTTAGGAGTGTGTGTATGTGCGTGTGTAAACATGTATTCACTCAATAAACAAATCTAATCAGTACGCGTCTCCATCACACACACACACACACCTGGGGTAGGACAACTCCAAGATTAAGAACTCCTACAAACAATCCTGAAACAAATAGAAATACTTGAGTAATCACATTATGATAGAAATGTCTAATTACTAATTAATCAAATATCATTCAATCATTTGATTGATAATGAAACTTACCTTGACCACCACCTGATTGGCCAGCAACGGCAGCAGTAATAGCAAATGGAATACTGTATGTCACCTGTAAAGAGAAAACAAAATAAGAATTGTGTGTGCGTGTGCGCGCGTGCCGACGCACAAGATCTGGTGAAAAGGTTATTTATAGAAATGCATACAGACAGACATTTAAGTAAACTAAACACAAATACATATGTGTCTGCGTGTGCATCGAATACATATATATCGAAGAACATAAACAGAGAACGTAATGCGAATGTTACATGAATTTGTGATTGGCTTTACACATATGATATTAGGTTATTTACATATGTATGGATATGTATAATATGTATCATAGGTGCTACAATATAGAGGACTGTCAATGGAAACACATTCTATATTATGTGTGAGAGCTGGTGTGAATGTCTACATGAGGGTGTATATTGCCCTATAATATTAATGGGTTTGCTTTGACGTGTATGCATTAGAAATGTAAAGAATGTACATTCAGAAATGCATATTTACACACGTACCGCAAGTGGGGCTCCAAGGAATGTGAAGAACAAAACTGCTGCAACTCGGATGCCCTTTGGAGGAAGACTAGAGGCTGCATGTTTCATGACAACTGAAATCACGACTGCTGCTGAGAAACAGCACGCCATTATAAAGTTTCCCAAGGACCACACATTCTTTGCCTTAAGCCTCCTGGTATATACTATATGTTAGTAGACACACAAATGCAAACAGGTGAATCAGATACTATTACAATAAATGACATAAATGGTTGCATAAGAGTATAATAAATACAATACCAACTCATACTTGCCTGCAGAGAGGTTCAATACTCAAAGAGGTAAGTCCGAGTATTATGGAGTTCAGCATGAGACCGAAAGACCCCAGACGGACACCCTTATCATACAATATTGAGGTTTTTGAATCCGGTTCTCCTTTGTAAACTTCTCTACCCATCCAATCTGTACATAAAAACACACACGCCCACCCACACACACACGATATATGTAGAACATGCTGTTAATATTAGGAATTTGCTTACCGGTATTGAACAGCAAGAATGGATACCAAGCTATCCATGTCATGGCAGTTATGAGCAACACACACCACATATCCCTTGGAAGATCCCTCAATGTATAAAGCAGTTGCCAAAAAAAAAGCCTCTGGTTCCTGTATATACACAATATATATACAACAGATTCTCACGTTATTAACAATGAATTAAACTGAAGAATATCTCACAGATTGGTTATTCATATGCATTTAGAACAATATGATATTCATTTATTTACTTACCTGTATAATGGAGTCGTTTCTTCGCAGGGGAGCGCCTTCATCACCTTCTGGCTTTGATTCCTCGTCATCATTGTTATCGTCATTAATATTAATATCTATAAAAAAGCTTGTCAAATAAAGCGATATCCTGATATTGGCATCTATCTAATTCTAACAACTAGTATTAATATTATTACATACACATATTATACATATAAAAACTATAGCATGCATACACAACGTACCCACACAAACTGGAACACATGGACATTACCGTCAGGGATGATTAAAGGTGTTGTTACATTGGCTTCAGGTTTATATGGAATTTCATCAGCAGCAGTTATGCTCAAAATAGTTGTAATTACCAACAGTATCACATCAATAACAAATGCCGATTTAAGATTTGAACATGGCCGATCACCTGAAATATTATTTAAGAACTACTCAAATTAACAAAACACACACACATATGTATATAATTATGTATGGATATTCTCACATGCTGTGGTTCTTGTGAAAGGCATGATCGATTCCCAGTTGCTGTATGATCCTGCTGCATACCCCAATACATTTCCTATCGAGAGGAAGAGTGAGAAGAAAGCGTTCGCTCGCCTTGTTCTCCTATAATCCTTCCCTATATTATAAACGTATATCAGCTAATAAGTATTTGAATAATAAAAACGAATGTATGTATTTATGTATGTATGTATATGTATGTATGTGGTGTGTGTATGTGTATATATTTATATATATATATATATATATATATATAGAGAGAGAGAGAGAGAGAGAGAGAGAGAGAGATGTGTGTGCGTGTGTGTGCATACATACCCCTACACGCACATATCACACATTTATAATGTAAAATCTAATCAGTTAATATCCCATCTCTCTCTCTCTCTCTCTCTCTCTCTCTCTCTCTCTCTCTCTCAATATATGGATATTAACAAGCATGGACGCACACGCACGCACACACACACACACAAAGATATGCTACAGATACAACACTACTGAAATCAGAATGAAGAGAAGTGTAGGACTCAAGCACAGGTTTAAAGCAAAGGCGAATGATTCGTATACATAAAATCAACTTTGAATATTGAATTCATGATAACACTACACTCCCACTGCTATACATGCATAATTATATATATATATATATATATATATAATATATATAATATAATTATATATATTAAAAACATATGTGTATATGTTACTGGATTCTGTTGACGTAGATGCATGCACATGATACACATTATGCATATACTATAAGAACAAAATTAAGATGAGGAAACCTACATGACACGCATATTGTAAGATTTACATCATAGGTTACGCGTGAACCGAAACCGTCAAACACGAAGTAACCCATCCACGGAACAGACAATTCTATACTTACCACACCGTACGGAGGAGTTCCGATACACACACACACGCACAACACACACACACACATATATAATACTCAATCTGATATGAACAATACGCATTCTGCATTGTAAAATATTTCAGATCACATGACACATACACATTGTAAATTGTAAACGTTACGTATGAACCAATGAATGCCCGTACTTATCGCACCGTACGGACCCAACGTGTTCCACGCATTCAGATGAAGAACAAGTGAATACGTACCGCATAGATCCGCGAGCAAGGCGCGGCACGGCCCCTGTAGAGTGTTGTTGGCGAGATCCAGCAGCCAGAATCCAGTGACGAACAAGATGATCGCCCTCGGCCGGTGCGTGAGTGTGTCCCCCAACATGTACCCGAAATCCGCTGCGAAACTGATGACGAAGATCGCACACATGACCACTATCGCCCCTCCCAGTATGAACGGCCTTCTCCGTCCCCATTTCAGCTGATGAACAAAGAAAAATGCTAATTTTACACGAGAATACACGAAGTGTTCCGCGGGAAAATCTTCGAGAACACGAAGAAAAATGCGATTTTTGCACATGTTCTTTGAGAAAATGCGAGACTACATACCGTACATCTGTCGCTGTAGTATCCTGCAACCGGCTGCACGAACATCCCCGAGATCGGACCGCACAGCCAGATATATCCTGCGTACTCATGAGGGATCCCGAGCTCCTGGACATATGGCGTGAGGAGCGACGTCTGAAGCGCCCAGCCGAATTGTACTCCCAATGCGACCGAAGCAACTCGTGCAAGACCCCGCATTGGAACCCTCTTCCTCGGCGGCTCATGATTCTGTGAAGTGGCGAATAACCCATCCGCCATAGCAGATCGATCGTTCTAGCTCCGAATCGCCTTAGCTCAAAAAGATCCAGCCGATTCCTTGACCGGCGATTAAAAAACCCTAAAAACAGGGGATGAACCCTAATCTAATAAAAAGATATTTGAGGTTTTTCAAAATTTCGAACTGTTTACGGGCGCCAGCGCGTACGGACATCCACCGCCTCTACTGCAATATCGCGCCAGCTGGCAGTCTGCTAGCCAATAGTTCTCCGCCAATCATCGTCCCCAGTACACATTCCGTTGCCACGTCATGTACGATTATAAGCAATAATACAATTTTCGTTCATAAGTAAATAAAATCAAAAAAAAGTCCACGTGGTTTACAAATGCCACACGACATATACGTATATATTCTATATGCTTATCCTATAGTACATGCAATGTACACGCTACACATGTATACATGTGTGTGTGTGTACATACATAAGAATACCATGTTCCTTAACGACAATAATTGGTTGCCAATTGTTTATTATATATTATCTATCTATCATAATATATAAATACATATTACATATTATATACAAACAAAATCTGTTTGCCACATAGACTTTTGTTTGTTTGTTATAATAATACACTACGTGTGTTGCATATGAATTGTATACTATACGTTAGGTAAATAAAAAATCTATTAAATAGCACATGTTACTTGTTTTCATATATACGTCAAGACACTCTTTGTGACTATCTTAGGCAGTTATGTGAAGTAACACACACACACACACACACACACATATATATATATATGCATATGTCTCTTAATTATATTTAAACTTATAATTTACGCTAAAGAAACCTGTTACATCTGTAATTTTAACTCATTATTGTCACGTTGTAATTAATAACATTTGTCCAACTCATAACCTCATTGTTTGACTTTCCATCATGTTTATATGTATTGTTCCTATATGTAATATATACATCATGTGTAATGGTAGTTAATGTGGCCTATCAGACACACAGACACACCCATGTGTGTGTGTGTCCTTGTAATTACAATATACATATATTTAATAATGTAAATCCTTTATATAATAGAATAAATTATCTCTTACCAACACATAACATGAGGAAAGCCACAATATTATCCACACACAAGTAAAAAATAAAAATAAGAATAAAAAATCAAAAGATTGAAATACCTTGATGAATCACTTGCTTAATTCTTTGGTGACCTCTCTTGATAAACTTAGTTGCAGTGCATTGTTCCAAGCAAATAACGTTCGGGTAACTGGGAGTTTACGGCGTAGCTCCTGCAAAAAACACACATTAAGTATATACGCACGCACCCACGCATACACATACATCCAAGATATACTATTTTATATGTTAGTATAGTATTTATATTAAATAACGTCACTTGTTATTTTATATGTTACTGTAGCATATATCAAATATATATGCTACAGGTTAATGTGTAGATTACCTTGAAGGTGTTATCAGACAACTTCGAGTAGGAATCCTACAAAGAGAAAGGTTATCTCTCTCTCTCTCTCTCTCTCTCTCTCTCTCCTCTCTCGGTGTGTGTGTGTGTGTGTGTGTGTGTGTGTGTGTGTTTATATGAAACACGACGTACCTCGAGACTGAGAAGTACTCAGACTCTTGATGTCGTATTATTTACAATGGCAGATGCTACGTCCACAGGGCTCTATATAAGACAGAAATAAAAGTAAAATATGTAGATAATTTTTTAAGAATAATAAACAAAATAAAAAATATGGAAAAGGATATACTGCAAATCTATGAGGGACCAACCTGCAGTTACGGTGGAATCGGAGGTTTCGTATTTTGTGTCGAGTTGCACGTTACCTTCCTCAAAATAATGTGCATTCACCTTCACATAAAATGAATTTTAATTTATCATTCAAATAATTATTAAACTCATTATTAGAATATAAATTAGTAGATTAACATTAATCATAAATATTTTAAAGACTTTCTTATAATCATTTAATTTCGCAATAAAACTAAGATGGTTTGTTGATATTAACTAAAATATCATTACTGATCAAATAACGTACCATTATATTTAAAGAATTTATCATATATTATTTTATAGTTTTGGGAGTTAAGTTCATATTAAAGCTTTCAACTTACGTGTATCTCTCCACTCAAATCCACCTGTTGAAGCTCCTGGTTTACCTGTATTTTCCAAACAGACCTCCAGGATCCACTACTGCATGAAGTAATAAAACCATTAATATCGATAAATATACATGCATTCTTGTCCCTCTCTCCGGTTTTCTCTCTCTCCATATATTATATATATATATATAGAGAGAGAGAGAGAGAGAGAGAGAAGAGAGAGAGAGAGAGAGAGAGAGACACCACGCATGAACATATTATACAAACATGAATAACCAGCTTGTTAATGTTTGCATGTATTACATAATAGGAAACAGTATTGCATACACCAATGTTAGCATTAATATGATTTAATGAACTGACCAGAAATTTTGATGACTTATTTTTGATGCAGAGATCAAAGCCGTGAACTCAAAAGGTTCATCGTCCTCCTGCCAGGTTGTACATTATATGCTATATGTATAAGCAATTATCTGGTACGTGTGTGACTGCTAGGTGCACGTGTGCACGTATATGGACATAGACACTAACGTACTATAAAGTTAGATATGAACGTGCAGGTGTGTGTGTACGGAGAGAGAGAGAAATCAACGTATATCTACCTCAACAGCAGCTCCATCTGAGCAGTATACAGCACAACACCCTTTAGGAAAGGCTTCTTCTACATATTTTATAACCTCAGCATCCACAGCAGCCCTGTAGTTTAATTTAATCACATTATTTAATATATCACATTTAGTATATTAAATGGTGATCTATATTATTACTGATTATTAGCATTAGTTTAATATCACATATTTGCTTAAATGAATAATAGTGATAACATATCATAAGTTACCTGTATTCTTCAACAAATCCAGATGGCAATTCTTCATCTTTCGCAGGACGAACTTCTATACATTTCTGCATGTAATAATTTGTAAATAAATTTGAGCAACTCTGTGTGTGTGTGTTACCTGTTGAATGTGGTCCACTCCTGCTACTTGAGCTGTTCGAGGATCGAGGTAATGTGCTGGACCGACCATTCCACATCTGCTAACAAGCACCTGTCAGCAAATTGCTCCTGCACATCAGGAAAACTTACATATATATACATATGTACATATATACTAGATGTGCATATCTATGTGTATGAATCTATTTGTACGTACACATACAGATAGTGTACGTGTATGTATGTATTTCTGCTACCGTCGCGGGTCCTTACACGCCCAGCGAGCCAGCAACGGCGGATTCCCGCGCGCGCGTGTGAATCATTTAATATATAACATTTCTACTTAGTTACCAAAAATTTCCATAAATCACAGATTTTCTGATCATAGCGTATCTAAAACTCTGTTTTTTCAAATATGCACAAACAAGCGCAGGTGCACTATCTATTTATGTAAATATATACACAGACACGGTCACTATTTTAAGCGCAAACACATATGCATAAGAGTACATACATACGTGTGTTTGTGTGCTATACACAGCTTTATATATTACAGCACCTGTCCACTACGATCTGGCAAATCAAGGCACAGGATTTGATCCATGTTGTAGACAGGAAAGGCTTCCTTAGCCGCTAGATCAAACAACTTTTCACTACCCAGAATCTTCTGCACATCTGAAACAAGAAAGACGTCGTATTCGAGCTATAATATGCATTTAGATATAGTTTCAAATATTATTTAGCATGGCAACATGATAACAATAATGAGTGTGTTCTATACCGACTCTATATATGGTGTTCATGTATAATACATACACATACATACATACATACATAGAACACCATAACGATAATGCGCTTAACATGCTAATATAATAGTATTCGACATAATTATGCATTTACATGGTTTGACAAGTGCAACAAATATTTCCAAAGTGATTACTTAAATTCTAAAGTTTAGCATATGAAATAATTCAGATGAAATTATAAATAATAGCAAGTTGGGAATGTTTATCGCAATATTATAACACAATTATGCACTTATCCCAAAACTGAAGAAAAAACTGATTAACAAGATATACATTTTCGTAATATATTATAAATTATTCTATTGTAGTGTATGTCTATACTATTATATATTACACATACTAGTGTGTGTCCTTGTGTGACATGTGTATTATTAACTATAATACATGACAGCTTCCGTGTGTACGATGCATTTAAGAACATGATAGTTACCATTTGAAAGATAACTTCGAAATTTTCTGAGTAATTAACTTTGTGCTATAAACAATAATCCCATGGAAGTTTGCTTATATTCAACACAGTATTAAAATAAAATTATGGATATAGTTTCAAGTAATGCCTTAATATACATGCATGTATGTGTTTTAATATTTTGCGCACAACCATATTAACGCATTACAACCTTCGGATCCAAATAGTTGCGCAATTTTACACATACATTCTTATACAGATCCAGTGAAATTTCGTACCTTTGGCGACCTCTTGGATCTGACCAGGTGGTGAATGCAGCAGAAACCACTTCGCAATGCCTACCTTGTGCTCATCAGACAGCTGCTCGCCCTCCATTCTCAAGAACCCTAATCACGCCCGCCCGTGATTTAGGGCTTAAAAACACTAGAATTTATTACTCTAATTACATTATCTCAAAATGCCCATATTAACTTTCAGTTAAATTTATCATTAAAACCTACTTATATTATATACCATTTACCATTGTATATCCGTATATATTTACCATTATATGTATGTGTGTTATTAAATATGATTAAAGCCAATTTGGAACTACCTTCGCAACTTAAAAATTTTACAACACATTAACTGTTCTAAACTCTAATTACAGAGCTTCCAAAGTCAATTTTAACATAAGCAGAAGCCAATATCAGTTCATTAATGGTACTATATAAGCACACCCTCCATGATATCCCAAAACAGGTGAAGGAGCAATGGCAATGGCAGGCTACTTCAGTCTAGCTGTCACTCTTGTGCTCTTCTTCTCTCTCACTGCTGGTACATTTTTATTATTTCTCAATCTAGTTACTGCTTATTAATCCTTGTTTTGTTAGCTTACAAGTTTCCATTCATGAACGAATCGAGTTTTATCGACCCACATAAGAAATACGACTATATCATTGTTGGAGGCGGTACTGCAGGCTGTGCATTAGCAGCAACACTGTCGGACAAGTTCAAAGTTCTTGTACTGGAGCGTGGTGGATCACCATACGAAAACCCACTCGTAATGCGTGAAGAAAATTTCTTCCTTGCCTTTCTAGATCCAGCTTCTCAGTCGTTTATTTCCACCGATGGCGTGGTTAATGCACGAGGAAGAGTTCTAGGTGGTGGAAGTACTATCAATGCAGGTGTGTGTGCGTGTGCGTGTCTGTGTGTGTGTGTGAGAGAGAGAGAGCAACTTGGCTTTGGTTAATAGGCTTTTACGACCGTGCACCACCCTCTGAGATAGAGCAGCTAGGTCTGGATCCTGCTAGGGTTAACGAGTCATACACATGGGTTGAAAACATGGTCGTTTCCAAGCCAACACTGGGTCCTTTCCAGACAGCTTTTCACAGGGTCTAGTTGAGATCGGTGTGACGCCGGACAACGGTGTAACTTATGAGCATCCACAGGGAACCAAGACGGGCGGTTCACTGTTTGATGATCAACCCTCTTCCGACTTGCTGGCTTATGCAAATCCCAACAACATTCAAGTTCTACTCCATGCAACTGTTAGAAAGATCATCTTTCAAAACCCTGGTACGTCGTGTGAGAGAGTGCGCGCGCGTGTGTGTTAAATGTTTTCTGCTTTTGTAGCCGAGTACGGCTTTGTAATGGGCCGTCCTGTTTTGCCAAGAGCTGTGGGAGTAGAGTTCACAGACATCCTAGGAACGAGGTTTACCATCGGCCTTACCATAAACCGGAGAGTGAGGTAATCGTGTCCGCCGGACTCCTCAGTTGCTGATGTTGAACGGGGTTGGACCGAGGAAGGACCTGGAGGAGATGGGCGTCAAAGTGGTTGTCGACTTACCCGGCGTCGGTAAGGATATTGCAGACAATCCGTCGGTAAGGCTGTATGTGCCTTCCCCGTCTCCAGTGGAGGTATCTCTCGTTAAAGTCGCCGGTATTACCTCGTTCGGTAGCTACATAGAGTCTCTCAGTGGTCGCCACCACCGATATCTCCGACAATCCACTGGTGACGTTCAACTACTACCAAGACCCGGCCGACCTGGAGATATGCATTGGAGGGCTGAACAAGGTGGAGGAGTTACTCATGTCCAAGAGCATGATGTCTTTTGTGTTTGATATCCAGGCTTTGCCATCTGGTGGAGTGGTCTCGGTTGCCGCACGTAAGTCGGTTTTACTGCCTTCGGCTCTCCTGAATGGAACTCTTGGTTACTACTTGAACATTGTTACCATGTGGCATTAGCATGGTAGTTGCCGTGTTGGTCAGGCGGTTGATCCTGAGTACCGTCTATTGGGAGTAGAGGGTGTGCAACTTGTGGATAGTTCTGTCCCGGGGCTAACCCTCAAGCCACCTTCATTATGTTTGAGAGGTAATGTATATCTAGTATACGTGTATGATGGATGTACGATGGGTTTTATTTGTGCAGGTAGGTACATGGGGTTGAAAATCACTGAGGTACATGCAACTCTTTTGATTGCTAACTAATATTTCATTTTCTTATAATTACTTCAGTGAAATATTAATGATAAATGGGTGTATATGTATATATAGACATCTGGATTCCTCGTAATGAATGCTTTAGAAAAGACAAATAATATATATTTGCCATGTGTGCAAATATCCTAGGTCGCTAGCAGGGGTGTCATCTATATATGACTCATCTGTAATATAACATTCATCTGTGTTATACGTGTGTGTGAAAGTTCTGTATGTATACACCAGATTCATCAATCATGCTAGTGTCAATGTGTCTAAAACACAGTCATGTGTGTGTGCATTGACTGAGTCTATGATGCTATAGAAAACCCAGTGTGCATGGACTGTGCATCCACAACGTTGTGTGTGTATGTGTCAATGTTTTCTTTCTCAGTTTATCAACTCTCTCTCTCTCTCACACACACACACACACACACATATACACACACGTTGGTCATTGTCTTTTCTATAGCATCATAACATTAACACACGCACCACGTGATGGATTGTGTATCCACGTGGTTTGTGTTAATGTTACGAGACCAACGTGTGTGTGTGTGTGTGTGTGTGTGTGAGAGAGAGAGAGAGAGGGGGGGGAGTTGATAAACTGAGAAAAAGGAAAATTCAATGATTAACATGTATCCACTGTTGCCTTCAAAGGTTGAGAGTGCTGATGCATTGGAAGGGGTAACGATATTGTTAACAGTTCACTTAAAGCTAACAAGTAGAATATACAGTATTATTCATTGATTAATAATATACTCATTTTCACACTGAATGTACGGAATGATCTAGTTGGCAACATTCATAGAGCTCCACGCTGCCGCATGGCAGCACAGCAGTGAATGAAATAGATAAACACATTATCATGCATAATCCCCTCCTCAAAACACATCTAATCGATTAACCTTGAGTTTAACAAGAACTTGAGCCAAATCAGTATGCGTTTGTTGGTCCATGTAACACATATCCCACGCCTTGGTTGTAAGCACCCTCTTGTTTAGATTTACATTTCATTTGTATTCTTCAGTACTTTCTCAAGTATTATATGCACTATAGTACTGAAAGTTTATCAATCGGATCCATATACATAGATATTGGGTGTGAAAAGCTGTCATTTTGTGTGTATGCATCTAAGTCGAGCTTATGAATTCATTATTTATTTATTTATTTTTGTGGTAGACCGTAGAATGGTCTACCTTCTGTCGCCAAATGTAACTATTTGTATGTAGTACATGCAACGTTGTATAACTGCTTATTCTGAAAACTACTCTGGCGTGTGAAAAGTTTCACGGCTTTATTGGCCAGAAAACTTGTAATACTACAATCAAGAGCTTGTCAAAGGTGTTTGGATGCGATCGTCGTTGTTCCCTTCCAATCCAAGGACACTCCCTCAGAGTTCATCCCAAAAGCTTTAGTTACATGAGTACGAGTTCTATTAAGGGTCTTGCCCGGTTTCCGTATATCACATGCTCGGCAGCTCCTGATTATGGAATATTCTTCTGTCTACTCGAGATTTTGATTTTGATAAACAGGTATATTAATTAATATGGACACTTATTGTTTTACAAACCTTGCTAATGGGAGTTTAATTACAAGCCAAGCTGTAGTTTTCTTTGGGCTTGATGTCTTGTCCCCTGTGGCATGCAGTATGCTCTTTAACAATAACACCACGTAAGTTTAATTTGAGTGCAGAGTGTTTAACGTTGTTCGTTTATTTAGTAGTGCATATCCTTTGATGAAGAGGCTTACATACTAAGTGCATGCGTGCGTGCGTGCGTGTTTTAACATCGGTAAACAGCCTCAAGCATATCTGGGATTATGTACAAGTTGGGCTGTTCTTCTAGGATGGTCCGAGGTTACGAGCGAAAACTTAACATGTCAGTTCTCCTGCCGTTGTTTCTTGCTGGCGTGTGCTGGTTGCACACCAAGTACATACTCTATGTGTGTGTGAAGGTATCCTCGCTTTGTGAAGGACAAGAAAGATGATGTTCAGCCGAGACAGCTATCTTATTTGGAGATGATTCTAAACTATGGATAAACAATGCTTTGGGCGGCATAGGTGAGTACTTGAGCTTGTGTGTGTAGAGAGAGAGAGTTATTATCAATGCAGGGTGGCCAAATCTCATCTTTCATGGCAAGTATATACAAGGGACTTGTCAAAACCTACCTGTGCATTTTATTAAGCTATAAAATGTACAGGTTTATCTCAAATAACGATCGTGTTTAGCGGGATTGTGGCAGGATAAACACATGAAATAGTTTCTATAACTTTTCCTGGTCAGCCAAACAAATCTAAGAGCAACATCCAGAAAATACAACCTGACTGGTTGCATACCGAATTTTGCATTTTATGCTGCATGGGCAACGTACATACGTCCGGAAAGCCATATAGGCACCACGTTAAGTGATACAGAAAATCCCCTTATGCTTCAGGCTCATGAACCTAGACTTCAGAAGTCGGATTCTTAAGCAACCAGCGTACATACTGCACACTGGTACCGTGAGGGAGAGAAAGAGATTTACCTGAAGGAGCAATCTGCTGTCAGGAACTGTTGTATTGATATACCAATGCTTTGATCCAAGTATCTTCCTCTCAAGGACACCCATATGCATCTTTGATGTGCACTCCATAGCAAATGACCAGGACACGAAATAGTTGATATAGAAGAAATATAAATAAATTACTCATATCTCAAAGTTTTGTGTATGTCAAACCATGTTTGTCCAGTACTTGTAAAAGCATCCATTAGTAAGCTGCTATCTCACACACACACACACACACACACACATTGAACTTGCCATTCCAATCAACAAGAATTAGTGAGGCTAAGAAATGTAAACTGTACCATACCAAGCCGTGGAAGGAGAACATTTCTGAACGGCTACCATAGAATAGCATGATCAATTGTTGCACAATGCACATGTACATGTGGCTTATCGAAATGGGAAACGTTCTCTTTTCGTTTTGTAAGACGTCTCACTTGCTACCTGACACATGTGGTAGTAATTGTCGATTCCACACTCTCTTCTGAAATCAGTTGTGCTTTGCATGTCGAAATCTGTATATGGTTCTACACTTACTGATCCCAATATCTATAAAAGAGAGTGTCTATACATATGGAAACAACAATATACCTCATCGGAGATGTTCCATATAACCGAGCCTTTCCGTCCTTAGAAACAACTGCAACAGAGCCATCACCAGCCGCAGCAAAGCACAGAAAATTAGCCCTTGAGCAAACTCATGGCCCTCTGCCCGGTCAAGAACTAAAAAACATTAACCCACCGTTTTCCATATTATGTCTACGTCCATATTATGTCAATATGTTGTACTATTAATATAGCTATATTTTGAAATATCCATTGAATAATTTGTCTTCATTTATTCTCATTATTATACATTCAATTCTCATCAACAATTTCATCACTCTCAAAATCAATGACCTCCTCATCGTTAATCTCTAACCCCGCTTCGTTAATCTCCAGTGATGCAATCCATGCCGGGTGACGTGTATGGCCTTCTCCTTTTCTCCTCTTGCGTGCAAGTAGTTCCTCCAATGTCACTTCGTTGTCTCATGTAACATTACACATATGTTACACCCTATAAACACACATAGCAATGTATATGTATACTCTATATCAATATATGTGGTATTGTAGCCTGTAGATGTGTTGACTTATTATACTTACTCGACTTAAAAGGCTACTTTAGGAATCAGTTCCTCATTCTTAAGTGGATACTAAGTCATAACACGAGCTGACAATATTATACACACATAAATTAGTATATACTTTATGTACATTAAATAAATACTATTGTAAATATTTTATTTTAATATATAAGTTATAATAGGTTATTTATTTTGTCCACCCGATTGATAACACTGTTAACTATGATAAAGGACGGTTTCATAAATATAAAGTGCAATCCTAACTTAATTACTGAGATATTTATTTTAAACATAAATTATAATTAAAACTTAAAAAAGAGAGATAAATAATTCATGTTGTATCAAGAATAATTCGATAACTTTTTTATTTCCATGTTGAACACTAAAATTTAAAATCACCAAAATTGTTCCCTCCACCCAGATCAATTTTAAATTCATTAATAAGTTTATGTTTATATAAATATGTCCACATGCCTAATTATTTAAGATTTTTATAAATATTTACACAATACATCATAAGTGCATATGTATAACAAATATATACTTAACAAATACAATTTCACATATGTATTTAAATTATCAAAACTCTCCCTATTGCAAGGTATCGTGTGTACATTGCACACAACTTAATGGGTTCGATATATCAAATAGAACTGTTTATTTATTCAAGTGATTTACAAATGTATAGCATTGAAAGAAGAACATTACTGAACATTGCATGTAACTTTAAATGAAAACATTATTCTAATAGGCCAGATTCTTTATGTATGCGGACACGATTGTGACAATGAATAAAGGATAATCAGTATAAATAAATAAAACATACATTTAAAAGTTAAAATTGCAATGTTATTAATAATATTTTTCGTCCATAACATAATTATTATCAATTTATAAAATTTCATTAAGAATTGAGTTATGCTCATTCTCACATATGTAAGAAAGATATTGGCATTTCTAAATTCACAATGAGAAATCCAGAGATGCCTTAAAACGCGCCAAAACATTTTATTTTAAGCATCTTGTTTCCGTAGTAGAATATGATAAAGAATTTTTCTACTTGTCTGTGTACAGTCTAATATATATCAGCTATCACTAACTCTTCCTTAGAAACCCTAAAAACAAAGTCTTTATAAAGAGTTTAAAAAAACTTATTAAACATTTTCAATTTAAAAAAAAAAAACAAAAAACTTAAAAGGGCGTATTCTGAAAACTAACTAAACTTAAATACCTTTAATATATCTATTAAAAGTAATTTAATTAATATGTAATTAATTATTTATTACCAGACTAATAAGTAATTTATCTCTTAATTTATTATATTTAATAAATAAAAAAATGTGAAAATGGAATTTGTAAATGGTTTATATGTGTGTGTATAATGTAATTTTATGTTGAAGAAGCTAAAGTTAGTGCAAAATTAAAATGTAATAAAAAAAAAGGTAATTAGAAGGATTTTATATCCGAAGAATATTACGAATGTAGTACGTGTGTGTAATATATCCTAGGATGGATGACGTAGATACTCTGGGTGTAGGAAACGCATGGTGCTAGAGGGAGGTACATATGTTCCTCGATTGTTATCGACAATGACAAGTTGGGTGACAAAGAGATATCCACAGTTCAACATCCCAGCCAAGTATGTCATATATGTATGTATGTAAATATACATATAACACACACATATATGTCAATATACATAGTCTGTGTGTATGCTTATATGTATATGTAGAGAGAGAGAGATTCAGTTATATATATATAAAAAGTATTGGGCACACTATGATTATGTCGTATATATGTGTGTGTGTGTGTGTACATGTATGCTATATATTCTGCTGAAAATAAGTAATTACTATTATATATATATACATATGAGGTTTCCAGACGCCGTATTATACATTGGACACTTCCAAGCTTGAGAAGCTGGTCTCGAGTTCAAATCCTTGGAGCACGATGATTGTGGAGAACTTTTATCAGAGAGGCCTCCTTTAAACAGAGATCATCCCATTTATTTGAAATAAAAACTCAAATAATTTATTTATTTATTGGCTGATGTAATTTTATATTCTTTACTGAAGACTTTCGAAAACTAAGCAAAATCTGGTCCTAGTTTAATAAGTAAAATTTAGATGTATTTTCATTCTATTAAATTTAATGCTAATTTCTTAATTTTTATATTAAATAATGAATAAATAAAATTTAGATGTGTCTTAGCATTCTATTAAATTATATATTAAAATGGAACAGTGCTTTCTCTTACGTTATGATTTCTTATCGTGGGCGTTTTTTTTATTGTTTTCAACTTTTAATTTTGAATTTTTCCAACTTCTAATTTGAATTGTGTGTAAATTATATTTATTATTATTTACTGATTCAATTTTAAATTAAACTTATCCTTGTGGGAAATAAATTGAGCTCTTAATTTAACTTTTAATTTAGGATTTATTGCAAAGGCCTGAGTTTCAAACCTCCTCACTTTTTCCTTTCCAACATTTTAGGCAGTTTAAACGTATAAAATAATGCCATTTAATATCATAGTAAATATCTTTGTTTATCCTTCTTTTATATATACTTACTAAGACTTAATTGATTTCACTGTATCTAATAACAAACATCCATTTCAAATAGTAATTAAAGTTTATTATACTATTTTTTTAATCCTTAAATTATAATATTAAACTAAAACTTATTGTTTAACAACTAAATTAAAAACTTAAAACTTTTTATTAAAAGGCCCCACGAATGATTTAACACCACAAAATTATACATACAACACAACTAAACATTGTTTTTTTTTTAAAACATTTGAGACAGGATACCTTAATGTGTCTCGGCATCATGTAACTGATTGCAGTGTGGATAAGCTTGAACAGAGCTGGGATAATGGCAAATGCTTCCAGTGGTTTCTGCATAACCCCATTATATATTAGTATATTTATATTATATATACATATAAATATATTGTATTACATAATATATATATATATATATATATACACACACACTCTTGTGTATCAAGATGTGGCCACGTACATCTACTGGTGAGTGTGAATGTGTAGATAAGCATTATCTGTGTTAGAATGTACCCATCAGTGAATCCTACAAATGAGTATTTCAGAGTGACCATACCACATGAGAGAGAGAGACTAAGTCTATGATGTTATAGAAAAGACACTGAGAGTGTGAATGGAATGTATTTCCACAACGTGTGTGTGTGCGTGTGTTAATGCTAAGATGTTATAGAAAAGAGAATGTGCAACGTGTGTGTGTGTGTGTGCGTGAGAGAGAGAGAGAGAGAGAGAGTTGATTGACTGAATCTATTATGCTATAGCAAAGATAGAGTTTGCATGGACAACGTGTGTGTGTGTGTGTGTGTGTGTGGTGTGTGTGAGAGAGAGAGAGAGAGAGAGAGAGAGAGAGTTGACCGAGTCTATGATGTGAGAGTGCATGGACAACGTATTTATGAAAGATACAGAGAGTGTGCATGGACGTTACGACACCAGACAGCTATATACAGACACACATTATAGTCTCTACATATAAAATACAATGCATGTTACCTTGGTGATACCTGTAGAGAGCTAACTCGGTAAGCAACAAGGTTCGTGCAGTTAACTCTGTTCCAGAAGCAGGCGTGACCAACAAGAGGATCTAGTTTCCAGTTGCTCATGGATGCTAAGGGTGAGTGAGTTGGCATCCTGCGATGGGGCTGCTTCTACACTGTTCATATCCTGTTCTAGAAGTAACTACAATCCACAGTACAAGTGTCTTCACAACAATCTTGAATTCCCCCATTTCTTACGAGATCAATGTAGTCGACACCAAGAGCCCTAAAAATTGCCCATTAAGCCCTAGCGGGATATTCTTTATTCAAATCTTTTCCTTTGCGCCTTTAAATGGTAGTTATACCATTTAAATACATTACTATGTACAAGATAAATTTTTTAATTAAAGAAAATCATTTATATTAAAAATGAATCAGAATTAAAAATTTAAAGGGTTAAACCTATATTAAAACCAAATCAAAATTCAAATTAGAAAGACAAATGGAACAGAATACTATACCTAATAGATTCTTTTATATAATTCTCCATACAACAAGCATATCTATCCACAAAATTATTTTGGTGAGGAATTGAACCCTCAACGTTTAAGTTGCAATTTTAATTCTTTAATTTAATTATATGCAATGATTACTTAAAATTGTACAGCTTCAAACATTCGCCCTTTTTGTAGCTAGAAGCCCTTTCACCCTTATTTATCTTAATAATCTTGTAAGTTTAATCAGCTCACACTCACCAGCTCCATGTTGAATTCTAGCATGGGAAGCAAGTAAAGATCTCCACGCGACATCATCCGGCTCAAAAGGCATACTCTCCAACACCTCTTCTGCCTTCAATAAATCCCATCCGCCCCAGAGCATCAACAATGCAACCATAGTGTTCTGCAGTGGGAACAATCCCAAAGTCCCCCTGCATCTCTATGAACAACTCAATGGCCTTCACAAGTTTCCCTAGTTGAACCCTAGTGAAAGAGTAACCCTAGTTGTCTCAGTAGGATTGTATGGCAGAGTCTATGATCCTCCTTGAGGATGGTTTTTCCTGTGTAAACCTGACTAGGAAGAGTAGGACTAGCTTGAGGCTGGAATGCCTGTGTGGAGTAGAGGGTTTAGAACAAAGCTACAGGGCTCCTTAGCACACTCCAGAGTTGCTCGCAGGGGTAGTTGATGTGGCTGGATAACATAATGACATGGCGGATGACGTGGAGGATGAGGCAGAGGAAACGGTGGTGGACGACATGGAGGATGACGTGGCAGATGATGTGGAGGATGACGTGGAGGATGATGTGGCGGGTGACGTGGAGAATGACCTGGTAGATGACGTGGAGGATGACGTGGTAGATGACGTGGAGGATGACGTGGTAGATGACGTGGAGGATGACATGGCAGATGACGTGGAGGATGATGTGGCAGATGAGTGGAGAATGACATGGCAGTTGACGTGGAGGATGACGTGGCTGATGACGTGTAGGATGACGTGGCAGCCGACGTGGAGGATGACGTGGCACTTTGTAAATACTATTTTTGCTAAAGTAGTAGAGATAGGTAGGAGGCTAGGACACAAACGTAGAAGCAAAACCAGGAAGAATGTGCTTGTATATGCCCCATGAATAAACACATAAACTTCCTTCACAAGTTTCCCAACGTGAGCACAACCGTGTAAAATCCCCGTAAACGTGGAGTTCCCCGGTTCAAATCCCTCCAAGTTCATCTCCCGGTACATGTGAAATGCACGGTTTATATAGCAGTTCCTGGCATACGCACATATCAAAGCCGTGAAGAGTTCCCGTCTCTGTACTCTCCAAGACAGCGGAAAACATCTTCCCCGTATTCCACTTGCTCAAAGCAACGTACATGTACACAAGAGTGTTTCCCACAGTATTTGTGTTGGAATATCCCATGTGAGCTGCTCGTGTGTGAAAGCTGCGCCCTCTTACCGGCTCATTTAGCAAGGCACATGCCTGAAGGATCCCTGAGAATGCAAACTTGTCGGTTTAACTCCTTCATGGTCCATTAACTTGACCATCTTCAGAGCTTGTTTAGGACTTCCTTGTCTAACATATGCGGATATCACGTTGGTGTATGACACTGCATTGGCAAGGTTTCTGCCTTGGATATCGAAGAATTGTGCCTCTGCTGTGCTTAAGCTCCCACATTTGCATACATGTCAACTATGAGTTTGGGACTTCTACATTGTGCTCAAGTCTGCTTCCAGATATTGCATAGTGAATTGCTTGTCCGTGGATGAGACCTCGTTTTGAATCCTGCAAGCAACAAAACTGAATAACACACACACACACACACACACACAGTGTTGAGAAAACATACCCCTGTACACGATTGCAACGCATAAACAACGCTGGCCACACTTGCTTCAACACCTTCCAGGTCCATCTTGCGAAACATATCAAGCACAGCTTCTCCATTCTCACACCTTGCATAAGCTGCAATCATCGAAGTCCACGAAATAGAATTTCTACACGGAGTTCTATCAAAAACTCTCCTTGCTTCCTCCACGCTACCACACCTGGCATATACAGGCACGCACATATACATATCATACACATACACATACTTACTTGGAATACATGTTAACAAGTGAGTTGCAAACTTCACGGTCAAAGTGCAGCTTCCGGGCCATAATAACTGCATGCATCTGTTTGCCAGCTTCTAACATCGAACATGCACCCAGTATACTACTTAAAGTAAGCACATCTGTAGTTAGCACCCTCTCCATCTCCTTGTAGAGCTCCATAGCTTCAGATTCATATCTATGCTCTACATATGCTGCAATCATAGAGTTCCATGTCACGTTATTCTTCACTTGCATCCGGTTGAACAATACCCGTGCAGTCTCAACAAGTCCCACCTTCCTATGTGCATAATATACAACCATTGAAACAAAACACACACACACACACACACATTACCCATAAATGTGATTAGAGAACTTCCGACGACAAGATCAAGTTCCAAGCCCATGGATATGATCCAAAGATGAATTCTTCTTCCTTCCAAGACATCTCCAATCCTCGAGAAACTCCAAGAACTGTAGTAAGCGTGACTTTGTTGGGTTCTACTCCCTCCAAATTCATAGTTTTGAAGAGCTTCATAGCTTGCTCAAAATGCCCATTGCTGGCATTTGCTGAATAATCATTGTCCACGATACAACAGTCTTCACCAACATAGAATCAAACACTTCAGCTCCCTATCAACTCTTTTGCATCTTGCATACATGTTAATGATTGAGTTTGCCACGACTGTATCGGACGTGTCTGTGAATCTACCGTGTATGGTTTCTCCCTGTACAGCAGATGAGCATGCACCCAATAAAGCAGTAAGTGTCACTTCGGAAGGCTTGTCACCCACTAAGTCCATGTGTCTTAAGAGTTGGATGGCTTCTGAGCCTTGCCCATTTTGTACATATGCCGACATGAGGATCGTCCATGAGAACACATTCTTGCTTGAAATCCTTTCGAATGTTTCTCTTGCTTGCTCTAGCGCGCCACATTTCCCGTACATTTGAACCAGCAGGTTTCCCAGGTAACGTTTCCTGTCATCTCCAGGCCGACAGACCGAGATTCTACATAAACAACAAATGAAATAACAATACTGTTCTCTCTCTCTCTCTATATATGACTGGTTTTTCTTACTACTACTATATATGTTTAAATGTTGTATATAATTATTAAAATTTTACCTGGCATGAATTTGCTTGAGTTCAATTATGGAGGTGCATTTCCCTAGTAGGGCTGCATAATCCTCTAGAGTTACCATTCTCAGGCCGCATTCTGGAGCCCTAGAAACACGTTTAAAACAGTATATTCGTATTTTATTTATCAAAAGTATTTTAGACATAATAATAATAATATAATACTTTTGATGTATATAAAATTGTTAAGCTTTGGATGCTATGCATGGATAACGGAATATGGACTATGAATATAATTTAATCTTTAATTATGAATATGTTTTTTGATGTCTTTTCTACCGTGATAATCGCAACTCATGTTCGTCAGGTACGTATGAGACACACACACAAGCGTAAACGTATTTCCATATGAAAGCACTCTGCTTACATTGATGTTGTTATATGAATATCACACACATGCAAAACATTTAGGAATAATACAAGCTTTCACAATAAATATGAAAAAAGTTGGTATTTAATTAAGAAAAAATAAGTTTACTACGTGCACACGTACATACAATTTTGTAATACATACATACACACCTTAACAAAGTAACTCTTTTGCACATCAATATAAATATTATTAATAATAGATAAAATTATAAAATTATATTTAATTTAAAATATATAAAAAGGAAATTGACCCTTTAGTATTATATAATTTTCAAATTATCTAGGTAGTTTTGAAAATACTCAAATTAGCCTTCAGTGAAATTTATTATTAACCAGCTTAATAACACATCAACCTACTTGTAATGTTATTTGGTAATATATATAATCGATATGGTATATATGTTTATCATTTTATATAGATAACATTGCACGTTTGTGTGTTATTAGGAAGAAAAACGGTAAAATATGACTAAAGGTAACTTGAGCATTTTAAAAATTTGAATTATATAATAATAGAGAGTCCTATACAAAGTTAAACGGGGTATATTAACTAGTTACCATGGTAATTACAACACATTAACTGTTTAAACTCTAATTACAGAGCTTCCAAAGTCAATTTTAACATAAGCAGAAGCCAATCAGTTCATTAATGGTACTATATAAGCACACCCTCCACGATATCCCAAAACAGTTCAGAATTGTGAAGGAGCAATGGCAATGGCAGGCTACTTCAGTCTAGCAGTCACTCTTGTGCTCTTCTTCTCTCTCACTACTGGTACATTATATTATTGTTCTCAATCTAGTTACTGCTTACTAATCCTTGTTTTGTTAGCTTACAATTCCCATTCATGAACGAATCGAGTTTTATCGACCCACACAAGAAATACGACTATATCATTGTTGGAGGCGGTACTGCAGGCTGTGCATTAGCAGCAACACTGTCGGACAAGTTCAAAGTTCTTGTACTGGAGCGTGGTGGATCACCATACGAAAACCCACTCGTAATGCGTGAAGAAAATTTCTTCCTTGCCTTTCTAGATCCAGCTTCTCAGTCGTTTATTTCCACCGATGGCGTGGTTAATGCACGAGGAAGAGTTCTAGGTGGTGGAAGTACTATCAATGCAGGTGTGTGCGTGTGCGTGTCTGTATGTGTGTGTGTGAGAGAGAGAGAGAGAGTAACTTGGCTTTGGTTTATAGGCTTTTACGACCGTGCACCACCCTCTGAGATAGAGCAGCTAGGTCTGGATCCTGCTAGGGTTAACGAGTCATACACATGGGTTGAAAACATGGTCGTTTCCAAGCCAACACTGGGTCCTTTCCAGACAGCTTTTCACGAGGGTTTAGTTGAGATCGGTGTGACGCCGGACAACGGTGTAACTTATGAGCACCCACAGGGAACCAAGACGGGCGGCTCGCTGTTTGATGATCAAGGCACTCGAAGACCCTCTTCCGACTTGCTGGCTTATGCAAATCCCAACAACATTCAAGTTCTACTCCATGCAACTGTTAGAAAGATCATCTTTCAAAACCCTGGTACGTTGTGTGAGAGAGAGTGCGTGTGCATGTGTTAAATGTTATCTCCTTTTGTAGCCGAGTACGGATTTGTAATGGGCCGTCCTGTTTTGCCAAGAGCTGTGGGAGTAGAGTTCACGGACACACTGGGAACGAGGTTTACCGTCGGCCTTACCGATAAACCGGAGAGTGAGGTAATCGTGTCCGCCGGTGCAGTGGGAACTCCTCAGTTGCTGATGTTGAGCGGGGTTGGACCGAGGAAGGACCTGGAGGAGATGGGTGTCAAAGTGGTTGTCGACTTACCCGGCGTCGGTAAGGATATTGCAGACAATCCGTCGGTAAGGCTGTACGTGCCTTCCCCGTCTCCAGTGGAGGTATCTCTCGTTAAAGTCGCCGGTATTACCTCGTTCGGTAGCTACATAGAGTCTCTCAGTGGTCCCCAGAACCTGCAAGGCAGTGTCATCTTCCAGAAAGCCTATGGCCCTCGCTCCACTGGACAGGTGCGTCTCGCCACCACCGATGTCTCCGACAATCCACTGGTGACGTTCAACTACTACCAAGACCCGGTCGACCTGGAGATATGCATTGGAGGGCTGAACAAGGTGGAAGAGTTACTCATGTCCAAGAGCATGATGCCTTTTGTGTTCGGTATCCAGGCTTTGCCATCTGGTGGAGTGGTCTCGGTTGCCGCACGTAAGTCAGTTTTACTGCCTTCGGCTCTCCTGAATGAAACTCTTGGTTACTACTGCAAGGCAAACATTGTTACCATGTGGCATTACCATGGTAGTTGCCGTGTTGGTCAGGCGGTTGATCCTGAGTACCGTCTACTGGGAGTAGAGGGTGTGCGACTTGTGGATGGTTCTGTGTTCGACTTCTGTCCCGGGACTAACCCTCAAGCCACCTTCATGATGTTCGGAAGGTAATGTGTCCAGTATGTGTGTATATGGATGTATGATGGGTTTTTGTTTGTGCAGGTACATGGGGTTGAAAATCACCGAGGAGCGCAAACCATTCATGTAGATACAACTCTTTTGATTGCTAACTAATATCTAATTCCATTTTCTCATAATTCAGTAAAATAATGGGTGTATTTGTATATATACACATCTGTATGGTATGGTATTTCCTAATGCTTTAGAAAAGACATAAGTGTACTTAAATATATATTTGTTATGTGTGCAAATATCCTTAGGTCGCTAGCAGGTCGGTTGAGTAACATTCATCTGTGTTATACGTGTGTGTGAAAGTTCTGTATGTATACACCAGATTCATGTCATCGATGTCTAGTGTCAATGTGTCTATATATCTAAATGAGAAACTGAGTTTATGATGCTGTAGAAAACCCAGTGTGCATGGACTGTGTATCCACAACGTTGTGTGTGTATGTGTCAATGTTTTGTTGATATAAGAAAGACACAAAAAGAGTGCATGGACAACGCGCGTGCGTGTGTGGGTGAGAGAATGATGTCATTGTGTATCCACGTGTGGGTGTGTGTTACTGTTATGATGCTCTAGAAAAGACAAGTGCGCATGGACAACGCGCGTGCGTGTGTGGGTGAGAGAGTGATGAGACTGTGTATCCACGTGTGGGTGTGTTACTGTTATGATGCTCTAGAAAAGACAAGTGCGCATGGACAACGCGCGCGCGCGCGCGTGTTTGATAGCATCGAAATCCCGTGATGCAAAAACTTTCCACTGTGATGAATGGTGACCATTCAGAAACCCTAACCCTAAACTTAATACGTTCAACGTTCCAGTTACTGGCTCTCTACTTCTGTGCAACTCATGCGAGAACACGCACAAGATCAAACCAAGATCCTCACGAGCTTTTGCCAGCCCTAAGGCTGCCTCTTCGTCACCTCGTACTGCAACAGCGCAAGATCAGGCCACTTTGCCCCGTTGTAGGTGCCTCAATGGCATCTCTCTCATTCTGTAAAACTTGCTCAACTTAAAAGAATACTTCTTGCGTGCCACTTCAAGCCGTGTCTTCACCACCAGTTGCACCAATGGAGTCAGCTCTCCTTTGTCAGCAGCCTTGACAATCATCTGTACGGGTACAATAAGCAATGTCATTACCTCTTCCACCTTGTTTCCCAACCTGTACAAACTTACATACTTCCTGGATAGTTCTTGAGATCCGAGAACACTATCTGCATGGCTGGGGATTAGACCACAAAGCAAAAACTCATGTACCAGTCAAACAGGATGTCATTGTTCCACATATCGTCTTGTGTCCCTTGTGTTGCAGCGGGAAATCCTTGTTCTGCAGCCAGGACGACGACAGTGTTTGGTCACAAAAGAATGACGAGGGCGGAGTTTTTGGCAAGGACCGATGGACGAGGCAAGGAGGCCTTGTAGGTTTTTGTTCAGAATTAAATCACGGCCGCACCAAGATCAAACCTTAACCATGGCGGATAGTACGCGCTGCACAACGGCTTGCATTCGTGCTCACGAAGAACCCTAAAACAGGGGTCCAAACCCTAGTATATTGGAGTATCAGTTTATGTCTCAACACTCCCCCCTAAACTGGTGCTCAAAAGACTCCGAGGCCCCCTCGGAACAAAGCGAACTTGGTCGGGCCCAGCGGTTTGATGAGCACGTCTGCCACCATCTCATCCGCAGAAGAATGAGCCACCTTCACCAAACCACCTTCTACAAGCTCCCCAACGTAATGAAACTGAATGAGCACATGCTTGGTCCGTCCATGATAGACGGGGTTCTTGCTCATAGCAATGTTACTTTGATTGTCACACCAGCTAAGCATGGGGGTTCGTTGCACCGCTCCAAGCTCCTGTAAGAGTCCCCGCATCCATATAAGCTCCTTGCATCTAGAAGTGAGGGCAATGTACTCAGCCTCTGCAGATGAAAGGGCCACCACACTCTGCCTCTTGCTCCCCCACGCAATCGAGGCCCCACACAATTCCAAAGAGTAGCCAGTGGTGGACTGAGCTCCTTTGTTTGTCCCCCAATTTGCTTCAGTGTAAGTGACTAGCTGAGTGTCACAGCCTGAGAAGCATAGGCCGTGGTGAGGCGTTCCCTTTAGGTATTTGAGTACATGTTTGGCAGCCTTCCAATGGCACAAACTCGGAGCAGATCTAAACTGGCTAAGCAGCATAGTGGCATATGCTATGTCCGGTCTAGAGGAAGACGCCAGAAACATCAAGCAACCTATGAGGCTATGATACGAAATCTTAGAATCATATATCTCTCCTCCCGTCTGAGGCGAGTTTGGATTGACAGCACCGATGAGCATAGGAGTTTCAACTGGACGGCAGTTCTGCATACCATATCGAGAGAGAAGAGATTGCACATAGTGCTACTGGTGAATCTTCAAAGTCCCAGCCTGCATATCCCGCTAAATTTTTAGGCCCAAGAACGTCTTCACCTCTCCCATGTCCTTCATCCGAAACCGTTGTGCCAACTTGCTTTCAACTTGCCAATCCCGTCTTCACCTCTCCCATGTCCTTTCATCCGAAACCGTTGTGCCAAACTTGCTTTCAACTTGCCAATCCGTCTTCATCACCTCCAGTGATGAGAAGATCATCCACATACAGGGCAACAATGATCCGTCCACGACCAACTCCTCGCACATAGACATTGGAATCACTGTGTGTTCTCCGAAAGCCTTGTCGACACAAAGCTTCATCAAACTTCTGGTACCACACCCGAGAAGCTTGCTTGAGACCATACAAGGCCTTGTTAAGGGCCAGGCTCGAGCTGTGTCCCCATGCCCGGGAAAGCCTAGGGGAATGCGCATGAAGATCTCCTCATGCAAATCCCCATGCAAGAACGCGGTCTTCACATCCATCTGGTGCACTTGCCACCTTGGCGTTAGCAAGTGCCAAGAGTGCGCGGACACTAGGCAACTTCACCACAGGCGAAAATGTCTCCTCATAGTCAACTCCTCGCACCTGGGTGAAGCCTTTTGCCACGAGTCTAGCTTTGTGTCTGACATCCCCAGTCAGGGGATCCACTGTCCGTTTGAAGACCCACTTGTAGTCAACAAGTCGACGTTGGTGTGGGGCAGCACACTCCTCGAATGTGCAATTCTGCACTTGTGCATCCACTTCGTCCTGAATGGCCCGCTTCCACTCAAGAGACTCCGCTCCGGTCACCGCATCTTCAAAGGTGGAGGGAACCTTCTCATCCACAAACATGCACATCTCGGCTTCCTCATCAAGTAGAGAAGTGGCATCTTCCAACACCTTGCGAGAAGGCACTCTCGTGCGTGGTCTGTCTGGAGCTACCATAGGATCCGGCATGCCCCGCCGGCGAGGGACATGAGGAGGCCGATCAACCTGCTGCTCTGGCTGCTCAGGTGCCAGTGCTCATGAACATCAACTGGTTGCTCCGGCTGTGCCTACGCTCAGGCTGTTCAGGTGCCAGCTGCTCATGGACATCAGCATCACCTTGATCACCTCGAGCATCACCTGGCAGTTGCTCCCCCAGGGCATCAAGGCCACGGTCTTCCCCTACGTCCACAAAACCAACTGGGATTAGGGGAGCCAACAAGTCATCGTCAATGAAGGAGTCCACAAGTTGTTCCGTGGAACGACACCATGTGAGGTCATCCTCAACAAACACCACATCTTGCTGATGATGGTGCATTTGTCCACCGGGTTCCATAGCCTGTATGCTTTCCGACGCCGTTCATCATCTTGTGCATAGCCAACAAAGATCAACTTCTGGCTCTTGGGGTCCAGCTTCTTCGCAGCTGGTCAGGAATATGGGCATACGTGTGCAACCAAACACCCTGAGATGGGATACATCAGGCTTCAGACCCGTCCATGCTTCCTCAGGTGTTTTGCCTTTCAATGCCACAGTTGGCAACGGTTCTGAACATGCATGGCTACCGCAATAGCCTCCTGCCAAAACTCCTTGCCCAAATGTGCATGAGCAAGAAGGCTGCGCACTGCATTCACCAGCGTCGGTTCTTCCTCTCAGCCACGCCATTCTGTTGGGAGGTGTACCGGGTGGTGACGTGGTGTTGAATACCGGCATTCCGACACAACTCTTGCATGGTGGAGTTAAGGTATTCCTTGCCACCGTCCGTGCGCAAGGCCTTAAGCTTCTTGCCAACTTGAGTTTCCAGCAGCTCTGTACACGCGGAAGGCCTCCACCATCTCATTTTTACGATAGGAAGAAAAGTTTGGTGAGGCGACTGAAGTCATCAATGAACGTAAGAACGTAACGTGCGCCAAAATGACTCGGGACGTCCATGGGCCCACACAGGTCGGAGTGCACCAGCTCCAAGAGCTCTGAAGAGCGGTGCTTTGAAGATCCAAAACTTCGGCGATGATGTTTGCCCAACACACATGACTCACAAAATGCATGTGAAAAACCAGGCCTCAGATCCAGCCCTTCCACCATGCAGTTGGACACAAGCTCGTGCAGTGCCTTGTGATTTGCATGACCCAACCGGCAATGCCACAAATAGGCATCTGCACCAACGACGTTCTCAGCGGCAAGATGAGGGTGTGAGAGAATCTCATACAAGTTTCCACGCCGCCTGGCGTGGAGAACTTTCCTCCCAGTCACACGGAAATCCAACTTGTCATATAAATCTGCACCATGACTAGTAAACACGATCGACTTCCCGTCGTCACACAACCTTGCCACCGACATAAGGTTTTTCTGCATGCCTGGGACGTGCAAGGCGTCTTTGAACATCATCTCCCCACCGTCCTGAAGTGGGAGTGTCAAAGTGCCTCGACCAGCAATGTCCAATCGGGCATTGTTCCCCAACACCACACTACTTCTTTGAACTGGGATATACTGTTCAAACATCAACTTGTTATTAGTCATGAGGCTAGTACAACCTGAATCAAGCACCCAGGAGTGCATCTTCCCGCTGCTCTCAGCATTGAGGGACTCCTCCACTACGAAGGACTCTTCTTCCCATTCACCTTCTTCACTTTCAACACCGACATTAGCCTTCCCATCTGCATGGGGCAGTCCCTACCCCAGTGTCCAAACCCTCGGCATATCTTGCATTGGTCATGGCCAAGCCGACCTTCTCGTCCTCGACCCCTGCGTCCTCGTGCACCCTTCTCCGGTTCCCCTTTGAAAGCTGCTCGTCCACGTCCACCTCGGCCAGCCCAAGCATTGCCTGAACCGTGGGCTAGAGGCGGCAAGGGTGCAACAGCATCACGCCCAGCCAGCTCATGCTTGGGAACCCGTCGCTTGGCATACATGACTTCATGCAAAGCATTGGTTTTGGCCTTCTCCTTGCGGAGCAAGGCTGTGGCCACAAGCTTGGCCACCGCCGTTTCAAATGTGAGATTGTCCTCACGATTAAGAGCCTCGACATCCCTGTCCCACTGAGCAGGGAGGGATCGGTAGAGCTTCACCTTTTGCATGGAATCCGGGATGATATGCTCGTCCCCTTGAGCAGCAAGTTCAACAAAGAGCCGACTCAGCTTGTCCGCATGCTCCTGCATGTCTCCATCTTCGTAGACACAAGCCTCAAGCTCCGAGTGGATCCGCATGACTTCCATATCGGTCTTTTTCCCGTAGGTGTCCGACAACCACTTCCAAACTTCAGCAGGGGACTTGTCAGTATCCACCTTGAGCATAATCCCCGGGCTGAGGTAAGTGCAGATGCAGCCCACACGTGCTCAGCCCGCACTTTCCACTCTTGATGGATTCTAAGGGTCTCATTGGAGTTGCCCTCCGGCGGCTCCGGGTCAGTCCCACGGACAGCCCAAAAACTCCTTTGACACGAAGCCGAGTCTCCAACAACTTCTTCCACAACAGAAAGTTCTGCCCCTTGAACACAAAGGGCTTGCTCCCACACGAGCTTCCAAAGGAATCCTCACCAGATTCAGCCATGGCCTCCCACTAGGCTACATTACACATTGATCCTTACCAAATTCGGTCATGGCCTCCCACTAGGCTACATTACACATTGATCCTTACCAGATTCGGTCATGGCCTTCCTAGTACATTACACATTGATCCTTACCAGATTCGGTCATGGCCTCCCATTAGGCTACATTACACATTGATCCTCGCCAAGATCGGAAGAGCTCTAATACCATGTTCAGAATTAAATCAGCCGCACCAAGATCAAACCTCAACCCTGGCAGATAGTATGCGCTGCACAATGGCTCGCATTCGTGCTTGCAAAGAACCCTAAAATAGGGGTCCAAACCCTAGTATATTGGAGCATCAGTTTATGTCTCAACAGTTTTGATTGTGCTTTATCGGATTGGATGGGTTGCTAGGAAACGGTGATGGGAGAGACTTGGAGGCAGGTAATGGAATATCGCAGGATTGGAGCCAACAAGAACATGATTCGAAAGAATTTTCGAGTTTTGTTAGGTTTCTTATACAGCTTAATTAAATTAATTATTTTAGCAATTTTATATGTATTTAAAAAAATAAATGGAAAAAAATTTGCATTTTCCTAATTTTTAATATTTACTAATTACATAAATTTTAATTAATTCAATTTTTTAATTAATTATCATTAATACAAAAGGGGCTGTACTTCCAAGAGTTTCACCCTACTCCAACGACGGGGTGTTATTTCAAAATGAGATATAGTAAGCTTTTTTTAATTTATTATATATACTGGTCACGAGCATCTTCTGATAAATCAAATTAGAGTAACTAACATATCATTTAAATAATTTATAATCATAATTAAATTATTTTAAATTAACAAAAGTATTAATTATTAATTTGTTCAAACAATTATGTAACTTTGTTTTAGTTATGTGATCAATGATATAATCTATATTTCTACCTAAATAAGTTCAAGTCAGATACTAAAAAAAGAATATAGCAAATACATTTAAACATAAAGTTATATTACATAATTTATTTGCAGATGAACATTTTTAGGATGAATTTGGAGTATCTTAATTTATATTATTATTACAATTTATATAATGAGTTTTCAACTTAAATAAGTGTATTAGATATGAAATTCTCTTTCAAAATATTGTTTCTCTTTAAAAATGCTTTGATAATTTTTTTGTTATATTCATTTTTATATTTTTATTTCTTTTATATTTTTCTTAATTCTTTCTTACTTTTTTAAATTATTTCTTACTTTTTATTCTTTTAATTATAATTAGTCTTTGTAATTACTCATTTATGGTTTCACTAAGTTTATATAAAACTTTTAAATTATGTTTTGATGGTGTTTTTAAAAGGAATTTAAAACAATAGTTATGGCTTTTTTTATTATAATTTTTAATGGTTAAATCATTCATAAGATAAGTGTACATACATACATACATACATATATATATATATTATAATAATCAATGTAAGAATTTAAGTTTGATTTGTGATAAATTAAATGATTAAGTATTACAATTTTATTTTTAATATTTTTATTTAAAATTGTAAGTTATTCATCGAATAAGTCCTTGGTATATGATACATAAAATTTAAATTCTACTTTACTAAACATATTTAAAAGAAATACAATATACATGTAAACGTTTATACACTTGATTATTTTATGTTTAATATAAATTTTAATTTGTAACTATCTTTTTAATTTATGTATTTTATTCTTACTCTTCACTACGCTAAACAATCATTTTGTCATTTTTTATCGTTATGCTATATAAAATTATATAATAAAATAAAGTTATTGTATTTTTATTTATTTTTTTAAAAATGAATTATTTAAGTTACCTTATTAAGTCTAATTATATTTATTATACTCTTTTTTCACAATTGTATATTTTAGCATTTGTAAAATGAATCACTTGTGATTACAAAGTGAATATTAAATTACATTATTAAACGATATCTTTTATTCTTTTTTATAAATTATATTAAGTCTCTTTTCTTATTTACTTTTTAAACTTAGTATTACATTCTTGTGATACAAGTTAAATTAAAATAGCACAATTAAATATATGTTAAATTTATCACTCTTTTGAGTTTTATCAAATAAATAAATATTCATTAATAAACTTATTAAAAAATATTTTACCAATATAATATATGATATAAAAGAAATATATATTTACACGAAATTGAATAAGTTTAAAGATATTTAATTTGAAATGTTAATAATGAACTTAATACAATAAAATAAAAATTTTAATTGTATGTATAATATTTATGAATATTTTATATAAGAGCATATATACAATACACATATACATGTTATTATAAAATTATATAATGAAACTCACAAGTCTTGCAATGAATATTATTCTTCACAATAAAATTAATATTTATGAATATGAATCAAATATTTTTGTTGCAAACATGTTATTAATGTCTTATTTAAAGTAGTTTATTAAATTTTATAAACAATGTAAATCATATTTATAAATGATGTATATATCATACCTTAACATTAAATTATTATTATTTTTGATTTCATATGATTAATTTCTTAAACAAAATTTATGTATATACAACATATTTAAACAACATGCATTTAAATATTATATTTTGAAACGATAGTGTAATGTAATTCGATTTTAATATATATCCATATATAAGCATTATATATAATTAAGGTAAACATATGTATATACATATCAAACAATAATTCTAATTGATAGTAAAAAATATAACACAATGGCATTTATGATATACTTTTAGATTTTCTTCTATATATTATTTATGTATTTTCTTTATATAATAAAATAAAGTACTATTAAGAGTCTTATTTAAATTTGAGATTTAATAAATAAAGAAATAAAATATAAATTCCTTAACAAGTCAGGAGTAAAATTTATTAATCATGTATTGTTATTTATCATTATTATTAATTCATAACTAAATACAACGAAAATAATTATAATAATTATACATTTGAACCTATGTTACGCATCGTATATAAAATGAAATAAATTTATTATGTCATCAAATTAATAAACTATATAGAATTAATTTATGATTTAAAACACTAACCTTAATATGACCATTACTCTAATTTCATTTTAATAAAATAATGATTAGAGACTAAATGAAAAAATATGTTATTAGGTATAAATTATATACATATTATAAACATTATATATTCGTATCTTTTCTATTTATATATATTTTTATTTTGGCATATTTAAAAAATGTTCCATTTTAATAACTTTTATATCAAAGTTGGCCATGTTTTTTATTTTACAAAGTAATAACAATGTTCTTGTTCATTTTTAAAAATTGAATATAAAACTTAAATTTAGCTAAATTATGTTACTATTATTAATTGTTATTATTATGATATAAAATAGTTATAAAAATAGTAAAACCGCTAGATGTTTTGATGAAAACACCATTTTATTATATACGGAGGAATATGAAATAAGTTTTATTTACTTATATATGAATGTTTTATTAAGTTCCATTGTTTTATACATTTAATCTAAATATTTAAAGTTTATAGTAATTTACTTTATCTATACAAGGATTCATTAAACTTATAAAACGAATTATACATACGATTATCAAGTTGAACACTATGTTATATTATATTATTTAAAGTTTAATTTTAAATAATTTCTCGAAATTCAAAAATGTTATTACAGCACCAATAACTTAGAACAATGATTATTTTTAATATTAATATAACTTAATAAAATTAATTTATATAAAAATCTGGTGATTGGAATATTTAAATTGTCTCATATAATAATATAAGTTCTTTCCTCGAGATATATATTGATAATAAAAGCTTTGTTATAAATGTTAACTCTTCATAATAATATTTTGATTTAATGTTCATTTAAAACTACAATTTGGGATATTTGAAATATTCCATATAAGGTATTTCTAATTACGTTCATAATTAAAATTTATTGTTAATTAGATGTTAGCTCTTTTTTATATTAAATAATAATGAAATAATATTTTAATTAAATGTTCATTAAAGCTCAACAAATAAAATAATTCAAACAATTTAATTAATCAACTCACAAAGGGTCATGTTAAACTTAGCATTATAGTCTTTCAATGTAAGTAAAAAGACCCGTTTTTCTTTTTATTAGTAGCTCAAATCTATTTTCTTATTTATATTTTATTAGACGAACACACACACACACACACACAAACTACACGCTTACCTCGGCCTGTTTGGTGACGACTCTTCATCAAGAACAAGAGTCAGATCGTATACCCTTCAAGCCCGGACAGCCGCTTTGCTGTGCCCATTCTCGGCATATGCAGATATAAGTATGCAATACGAGTATACATTCCGTAGCCTCCTCTAAACAACCACAGCTGCCATACATTTGTACCAGTAAGTTCCCAGATATGTGGAAGTATCCTGTGACTTGGATATAAGCTGTGTGAAGTTATTTACCCTGTGTTAATGCCCTGTTCTTCCCATATTGTCAGAGTAAATCTGCCCGCATGCTCCCTCATTAATTGAACTGTCTGAATGCTTCTTCACCGTCCTGACAATCGAACCTTCAATACGAAACACACACACACACACACGTGTATAAACAAGGAGGGCCTAGGGGTTTACTTGTATACGTAAGCCGCAATTCCCAACAGCACGCAAGTCTAATAGTTAATATATAGATATTAATACCTTCGTTACGACTTGCTTGAGCCTTCATTATTTTTCTTGATGTCACTGTTCTGAAAAATTCCAGCATCCAAACATACACATATATTATGAATATCAAATATAGAGGTTTACCTTTTCTTCCATTTCATCGACCATGGGATCTTGTTTATCAAGATACTTTCTCGTGTTAATTAAAAGCACAAAAAGAGTATTTAGATTTCATACCTCGCTAATATCCTCTGCCATGTTCTTGAGAGTAAACAATCCCTCTGAAATTATATCCAAGTTTTGATCCCGAAACAGAAATGTTTAAAAAGTCACGTAACATGCAATATATTCATGAATGTCATTCATTCGTGTGTGTGTGTGTGTAGATAGATAGATAGATAAATAGGTATCTCTCTCTCTCAACCTGCTTGTTTTTTCTTCGCTCGAATTCCTGCTTATATGCATTCGACTCTGTAGAGCTCTCATATTTGTCAGTTTTAAAGGCCTCGTCTGCAGATTCATTAAGCAAAAGAAAATAATATGATATAGTTAAGATATTGATAAATACATATTCATATATATATATATATATATAATATATATATATATATATATATATATATTATATATATAAAGTAGTAATTTTAACCTGCATTACTAGGGTCTATTCTGCTCATCTCTCTTCTTTTTCTTCTTCTTGGCTCCCATCATAGTGCCCTCCCTCTGGAATATCCTCAATCCTTGAAGTTATTGGATCCGGCCTTGCTCCGGTGTTAATCCTTTCACCTGCACATACAAATTCTGGCTTATTATATGTGCATATTGTGTAGAGTGTGTGTGTTTGTGTGAGAGAGAGAGACCGATGTAAGATAAAGAAACTAGGATGCCCTCTATCTCTCTAGAATTACATATCGTCAGTACATATTTATAGTCTAAAGCCTTCCAACACACACACACACACGTTCCCACCTATTTGTTTGCAAGTCTTTGGAGTTTGGGAATTTCTTCAAGCAATGCCGCTTTTGTTCGTCTTATTTCTGCATTAATGGTGGCAACAGCTGCTTTATTCTTCTCCTCTCCCGCTTCACTCGCTTTCTGTGAAGAATAAACTTATATATCATATATATACGATTGTCTATATAGGTTCATAAATGGTTGTTTATCTATGCGCCTGTGTGTGTGTAAGCTTCCGTGTAATACCAATATGCATACGTACGTGTATATCTTGTGTATATATACACAAATACACACACACACACACACACACACACATATATATATATATAGAGAGAGAGAGAGAGAGACACACACACACACACACACACACACAGATATATATATATATATAGAGAGAGAGAGAGAGAGAGAGAGAGAGAGAGAGAGAAGAGAGAGAGAGAGAGAGAGAGAGAGACACACACCTGGTTATCACCTGGAATTGTTACGGTGCATCCCGTAAACAAGTGGAGAGTGTGGAACCCTAGCATGTCAATCACACTCATCCCTGGATCGATCGATCAATAACTTAGCTCCTTTAAACATAGCTTATTACAAACTATAATAAGAATTGAACCTTTAATAACGTGTGTATATGTGTATATTCTGTTACATAAAATGTGTATGTGTGTATATTCTGTTACATATGTATTGTCGTAAATATAGGAAATGTAAGCTTCTGCTGTTTCTGACATTGTAAAAAACTCTCTCTCTCTCTCACACACACACACATGTAGAAAAGTATTATCAGTCAAAAATATATAAGAACTTTACATATATAACTCCGTAGAGTATTATACGAGTTTCACTCTCAACCAAACACAAACAACCACACACGGCGCATACAATCGGAAGCAATTATTCAGTTGCCAAAAAATCAAGATAACAACTCTATGAAGCAGAACTTATACAAGTCTAACTAAGAAGCTGGGGTTTTCTGCTGATGAGGGTCATTTGCAGAATTCCCAAAACTTTCATGTAATAGCATCCTTGCACGAAGGAGCAAGGCAGCCGGAGAATCAACGGCCGGTCTAACGTCGATATAAAACGGCCACCGGTTATTCTCTGACGCCTTCTCGTCATAGTAGAAGTCTATAACGTACCTCATTTCTCGTCCCCACGATCTACTGTCCAATCGTGCCGATCAAACGGCTCCCCGTATCCCAACATCTTCTTAATCCTTGCCTTTGGTGACAGATCGTGTGGCCTCCCCTTGAAACGCAGCAATCTCGGCTCCTGTTAAATACGAATATGTATATATGTACGTGTGCATACTCTTTCATACATATCCTTACGTCATCAAAATTCTCTCTCATAGGTCCAAATAGACGTATTATATAGATATATATATTGTAACTGATGGTTCTGCATGCGTAAGTGTTAAGTGTGGAAAGTTCGAACTACGTCTGAATATATCCATATATGTGCGTGCGTGTGATTATGTGTTTATAAGTGCTATTCATCCTTGCATTTGCGAGTGGCAACAATTTCAAAGTAACTGCTTGCTACTAAACAGTACCGAGACTAGCTATCATTGTATAAGATACTAATTATGTATTTGAGCTCTTCACACATACACATACATCGGTGCACTATATTGGTAAGAGTCTTATAATACCTCGGGCATTGTAGAGAAAAGTCTTCCATACATTTCCTCCCACTGCAGTAAGCGAGCCCAAGTTGTTTCATTGACAGTGTTGTGGGTAAAGACCACAGCCTCCATGTCCTTCTCAGTGACATCATCCGCTTTGTTCTTCACAAACAAACGACTCCTATTAGATAAACTCATGTATATACCTGCTTATACACGTGTGTATATAAAAAATTTACAGACACAATTATACACGTGTATGTGTGTAGTCGACACACAAACACATACACACACCTTCCTCACGAGACTGTTGTAAAACATCTGTTGCGAAGGGTATAACCACGTATCATCAGTTCCTGCTTTTGGGATTGTTGAGACTTGCCGTGCTGTAGACAGTGGTTCCTTTTGCCCTGGAGCTGACTGCTGGTTTGCATGCTTTGGCATCCTAAATATACATTATACACTGTACCCCAGCACACAAATAAGATAAAATTGTAAAATATACCTGTTTGCGGGATTGATCTCTTCAAAGCCAACAACCGAACTATAGAGAAATCTCGGTGTTTTCCATGGCTCCTGCTGGTCAATCCGTCTTCCATAAACATCATACACATGAGGATGCTTGTATTTCTTGCGCGCCTCGTCCGAGACAGGGCAATTGCCGGCAGAGGGGCAATTTCTCACGGATTCGGAGCCGCAGGCCTCAGATTGAGGCGGTCGCTGCTGCTGTTTACCTGTGACTGGACATCCGAGCCCGGGAAGAACCTGTAGTAGAGATCGTGCACCCTCTCCGGAATGCTCTTCTCCATCCCGAAGAACCCTAATTCCACGCAAAGAACCCTAATTCCACAATTGCGGTCTCAATTTATGCCACGTCATATTCTCGTCAGCACCAACATTAAAATCGAAACCATAATCAAACGGTGGAGATATTGTCCTCTACCGGAAAGTATATTCCTCAGTGATACTGTGCACCGCATCATTACTGCCGTTAGACTGGCCTCAATCTGACGGCCAAAACCCGATTTAAAAAGTAACTATATATTTTTTTAAATTAATTAAAGTTTATTGTATTTGCATGTATGAAACTCTTTGTCTCTAGGAGTTATGTCACTATGTGTGCATATGCATTGTAAACGTGTATTTCTTTGGTTTATAACTACTACAGACAATTAGATGCACACATGCGCGCTCGCGCACACACACACACACACACATGATGTGTCAATCCTGCTTAACTCAATGTACAAACTTCCTAAGAATGTTAATGATATATACACGTACATTATTAGTTTCCCTCGTATGTATTCAAACTTAACTTACGTATATATGTAGAGAGAGATTTCTATGTATAAATACAATAGAAAAGAGAAACGTATAATTACACTTCTACATATGAGTGTATGTATAACATGTCGCTATATACTTATAAGAACACAATCATGAAATATAAAATATTTAATTACAATAGAGGGTATATATATATTTATTATGAGAATAATACGAAGAATAATTTATTAACATAAGAACATATAAGGTATTTTTTCATTTTTTTTTCTTAATAAAATTTTAATTATTTATTAATTTTTATTTTTCATGACTTGTACCAATAATGTTTTGATCTATATGTATTATTTATGATTAAACAAGTAATTTTTTTTCAAATTTTATAGAAAGTCGTATATATAGACTGCGTTTTATCAATTAGTTTTATATAATATAATTACATCTACATTAGTTTGGACGCGTGCAAGCATGAGACGTGTCTATGTAAAGATCATTACATGCGTATAAATATATACCTATAAATACAAACAATCTGTATAAATGATGCATATCTTTGGTGCAAAGTACATGTATTACATACGCATAGAACAAACAGACGTGGTATATAAGTCACAGCCAACATATATATGTCTGCGTGTGTATACAGGTCACCACCGGCAGCATTGGGAGGACCAGAGTAGGAGGTAGAGGAGGGACGGTTGAAGTAACATACGTATTCAATTGTACAAGCGGGGAGGGCTTTAGTGTGTGTCCATTTCCATATTATACGTTAACTTCTTGCCTTGCTTGCATGCATGGTTCAAGTTCTTGGGGAGCCACTTGGAGATCATGCTAGATCCTTGGTTGTTTGTCATCCTGAAAGAGCCCTCCATCTACATGTTGCTGAAATATTCCCTTGGCCCACACTGAACTTCTTCCTTAACTTCTTCTATGTTCTCGACTTCTTTCACAACATTCCATCTTCTAGTCAGTAGATGTGTAATTTGCATCTCTGGTTCTTCACCACTCTCGCCGGCATCACCTTCAATGCCAAAGGTGTAGCCTGCAGAGATGGGTTCCCAAGTTTTCTTCTCAATTATAGCCGTAGAGCACTCTTCTTCAACTTGTTCCTCTAAGTTATTTTCCTCCTCTACAACTTGGGCAACAACTCTCTCATTGTTCACGATCCTCTTGCTCGGCCTCAACCCTTGCCTCAACCTTGACCTCGGACATGCATGTCTCCATTTTTTCTCTCATGATGGCCTTGTCTTATGCTATTAGTGGTGCCCTTGTCACTGAAGTTGTCTCCTTTGTCTTAACTCTTCGCTAGAATACTGATGTCTATAACATTGCTTCTATTACAAGTCTAGACTTTAACTTTTTGGTTTGACACCCCATTGTCTGTTTCAAGGAATCATAAGAGTTTAGAAGACTTGCTAGTATTGCCATTGCCAAGTCTTCGTCACGTATTTTGTGTTGCATTGATATGCCCAATATGGACATTTGTGTTCCAAGAGACCAACTCCCACATGGGGGCGTCTTCAAAGACACGGTTGGCAGCAAGGATATGCCCATTCTGGGCATATGCAACAAGCATAGAGTTCCATGAAACCAAGTTCCTCTCTATGGCATCGTCTCGAACACTTTCTACACTTCATACGGATGCCCAAACGGGTATACGCATACAAGAGAGTGTTCCAAGTCACCAAATCCCTTTGAGGCATTTAGCCAAAGAAGGTCTTAGCCTCATGGGACCCCCTCTCTGTGCATACACACTCAAAAAACAAGTCCATGAAACCATGTCCCAGGCAGACATTGAATCAAACACGTCCCTAGCCTGGCCTTTATATGCAAAGATACTGTGTATACATTCATTAAGAACTTAAGTGCATCTAATATTGAGTATATACGTACATAATCACGTATATTAATTAATATACTGTATTGAGAAGTTTGGAGATGTAAGTGATGGATTTGATTTAAAGGTGGATTTTGCTCTTCTTTCAACTTTTGCAACCATGGAAGATGATATATCACTTGCATACACAATGGCACCTTGTTGTGCTACATGTATTGCTAGACTTCTAGTTCCACACCCGGATGTTTTACCTTATATAAAATATCCTTCTCAATAATAATCTCTCTCTCTATATATATATAACTAGCTCTCACGTCAGCAGCAGTAGTAGTAGCGATAGTTCTTTTTAAAGGTGTGTAAATACCATTTTGTTATTTATATAATGTATTTACTAGTTATGTATTAGAGTTCCTTCAGAGATCCTGTTACAAGTATTGTTCCTCAGAGATCCTGGGGACAATTATTGTTCTTATGCCACCTCTACCTATAAGGTTATTTCACATCAGTAACAAGTTTAATATTCATGTGACACCTTTACCTCTAAAGTTAGTAGTAATAGTAATAGTGGTAATTCTCTTTAAATGTGTGTAAATATCATTTTGCTATTTATATAATGTTTTTTTTTATTAATTTATGTATTAGAGTTTCATTAGATATTCCCTCGATAATTATTATGTTTGTATACTTACTGTAGTAATTTAATACTCAACTGAGCGAATTCAAATCTGAAATTGAGAGTTTCTTTAAAATTGAATTTGTTAATTTAATAAGTTATGCATTTTAATTATAAATTCAAAAGTTCACATCAAATAAAGTTGCAAAAATGACAATTTGATTAAGTATGATGTGCTTTTTTGAATAAAAATTTCTTAAGTTAAAAATACAATATCTTATATTTTCAATTAAGATATTATATACTCTTGTTTTTAAATTTAAAACCTTAATCAAAACTGTTTGAAAACACATAATGGTGAGATATATATTATGTCAAATATAGTGAAAATTAATATTAAAATAAATACTTTACGACGTATTAATGGGACGCCTTATAGGTATGGTTTTTATTTTCTTATTAAAGCTAATATGTAGTTGCAACATGGGTTTTTATTAGAAATTTGTTTATACCTTTATTATGGACATTTTTTAATACCTCTTAAACCTATATATGTTTATTTTTATTTTAAATATTAGTTTTTATTTTTGATTTAAAGTGTAATTACATGAAATTAAACAAACTATTATATAAAATAATTTATTTAAAACGTGGGATATTTACTTTAAAAGTAGTGAATTTTAAGGTGTGCGAATTTGTTATTACCTATTTAAACTTCTAGAACATAAATAAGTTTGATTTTAATATGTTAAAATAAAAATTTTAACAGTTGTTTTTGTAAAACTTTTGAAATTTAATATTTTATGTGTTCGTGACCACTTTATTTCTTTTACCATTTTAAAATATATATATTTTTACGTGCATTTTTAAAAGAGAATACTTTATAAAGAATACCTTTTTAAAACTTTGTGGTACTTTAATAAATTCTGATTAAAAATCATCACGTTACTAATTAAGTACTTCATTTTACATTAGAATGTATGAAAGTACCATAAAGTTTTAAAAATTTAATCTCTTTAAGGTATTCTCTTTAAAAAAAGTAAATACCTCTAAAAAAATACAATCGCTTAACATACTTTTTAAAATAGTAAAAAATAAAAATGATCATGAACACATAAAAGCATTATTCTTTAAAAATTTATGAAAACAACTATTAAAATTCTCGTTTTTAATATATCAAAATTATATTCTTATATGTTTTTAAAGTTTAAAAAATTAATAACAACTTCGCACACTTCAAATTTCATTACCTTTAAAACAAGTATCTCTTGTTCTAATTATATTATTTTATAACAGTTTGTTTAATTTTGTGTAGTTATAATTTAAATCAAAAATAAAAAGTACCATTTAAAATAAAAAATAACAAACTTGAGATTTAAAGGGTACTAAAAATGTTCATGATAATGATATAAACTCACATTATAAAAAAATTCATAATAAAATTTATGTTACAATTACATAATAATTCTAATAAGAAAATAAAAATCATACTTATGAGACGTCCCATCAATACATTGTAGAATATTTATTTAATATCAATGTTTATCATATTTAACACAGTTTATATCCAGTCATTAGTTATCTTTAAATAATTTTTGACCAAGAATTTAAGTCTCAAAATAAGAAATATAATATCGTGACCAAGGTCACATAATATTATATCTTTAACTTACGAAACTCATATTAAAAACATATTATATTTGATTGAATTGTTATTAATACTTTGGTATGTAACTTTTAAATTTCCAATCAAAACATGTAACTTAATATTCACATATACAGTTACAATTAGATTAACAAATTTAATGTTAAAGAAACTTTTGATTTTAAATTTAAATTCAATCGTTTGAATATTAGACTGTGTAGCAGGTTTATGGGAACAATAGTTGTTAGGGGACATGTAAGGGAACTCTGGTACATAAATTTAAAAAATATTATATAAATAACAAATAAATTATATAAATAATAAAAATGGTAATTTACACACCTTTCAAAAGGATTACCACCACTGTTAACATGAGATGACCTTGTCACATGAATTTCGAACTTGTTAGTGACATGAGATAACTTTGGAGGTAGAAGTGTCCTATGAACAATGATTGTCCGAAGATTTTTTGTAACTCTGGTACATATAATAACAAAATGGTATTTACACACCTTTGAAAAGAACTACCACTGCTGCTACTACTGTTAACTGCTAATGTGAGAGTTAGTTATATATACATGTAGAAAGAGAGATTACTATTAAGAAGGATATTTTACATAAGATAAAACATTCTGTGATGCCGAGTGTGGAACTAGAAGTCTAGCAATACATGTAGCACAACATCGTGCCATTGTGTATGCAAGTGATATATCTTCTTCCATGGTTACAGAAGCTGAAAGAAGGGCAAAATCTGCCCTTAAATCAAATCCATCACTTACATCTCGGAACTTCTCATCACAAGTTTATATTAATTAATATACGTGATTATGTACAGTATTAGGTACAGTAATGAATGTTATACAGGATCTTGAGTCTCTTACTGGGAAGTACAACACGGTTGCATGTCTTGATGTGCTAATATATTATCCACAAGTAAGCTTGATATTTCTAGTTCTGCTCTCTCACACACACACACTCTCTCTCTCTCTCACATACGCACGCACGCACGCACATGCATAGTGTGTTTTGAGATGGTATTTTTGTGTGCAGATATGAGATAGACAAGGTGCAAGGAAATCAGCGGCTGGATTTGAACCTGGAAAGCGGGTAAGGTATCTACGCGCTTCAAGTGTGTTTATATATATATATATATATATATATTAAGCTATTTAATTATTAAATGTTACTTTCACTTTTATTTAAAGCTACTCATCTCAGGCACATAAGGGATGAGTTGAACAAGCAACAATCAGAAACATCTAACTTAACAAACAAGTTTGACAGGGTAAGCTAATAATAATAATACTAAAACTGAATGAGTTTTTTGTGTATTTATATTCTCATTAGAATGTTTAAAAAGGATGACTGTGCTGCGATTTTATTACAAAAATAAGATTTTTAATATTATAATATTATCTCAATTAAATTTTTATGCATATATAACTATCTTAAATTGTTAATCTCTTAAGACATATGTTATATTTTTCCAAGATATACTCTATGAATTATTGCAGGAAATTCACAGTTTAAAGACTCAGCTGGAAGCTGCAAAATACGATGTCATTAAATATTGCATAGGTGGGTTCTTTTTCCATGTGTACATATATGTCACACACACACACACAGAGCATGCTTACTAGAAGTTCTGCAGGAACCATTGTGTCTGTTACTGCTCTTGGCCTCGGATTATTGAGGATCATAATGTAACTTGCCTTGAGGTAAGCTAACTTTACTTAACTCCTGTACCCAGTATTTAATTTAATAACTATATATATATATATATATATATATAAAAAACCTTACCTAGAACATATAATATAAACTTCACGTTTTTAACGCATAAATGCTAAATGTCCATTTATATTTTATTAGAACTTTCATATGGAACAAGAATGTTCAATTTGTTTTTTCTTTTTCTCGTACGAGAGGAGATGGAACATGTAGTTTTGATATAAATTTAGTTATATAAATTCAATCCTGCATTGCAAATCCACGCTTTATATATGATAGTCATTGCTAGTACATGTCCTACAAAGTATACATATTGTAACTGCCTGTATGTGCGTGTATGGATACACAAATGTATATCTATAGATCGGGGCTATTGTTCATATCACAGGAAACACAACACACACACATATAATTTCAGAGTTAATCTGGTTTGAAATCTATATTTTAAATATAATTTTGAAGATTAAAGATTTATTCTACATGTTACTTATTAAAGTTAACACATATAACACTCTTTAAGGAAATAAAAAGACGAAAGAATTTTAGAACTTAGAAGTTCCCAATTTGACTTTTAAAATTGCTTTATGCGAATTTATGATAATAATCATATTATAAATATTTATATATTCTTAAAAAATCTTAATATGTCTGGTGGTTTATAAATAAAATACCGTATAATATCATTATAAAGATTTAAAAAATTCTCTAATAAGATGATTAAAAACAGCAGTAATGAATTCATCGTAATACTACATGACAGTAACAATACAATGAATTCACGGTGGCATTTCAAAGTATAAATTTATAATTTTAGTATATATTAATTTTAATGTATAAATTAACAGTGGAATTTAAAAATTAAAAATGAAATTAAAATATTTAACTTTAACTTTAGAATTAGTAAAGTGATTTTAATTAAATGTAATCTATATAATCTAATGTATTTAATATAATATCTTAAATTATATTATGTAACATACAGTTTAAATTGAAAAACACTAAGTTTGAAATCAATTGTATATATAAAAGTAACTGTCCAATTAATATATATAGTTTATAAAGTATGAATTAATAAAAAGTGATATTTATGATATTTAATCTCTATATATTACTCATGTTCAAAGGTACGGGGTGACTTACACTTAAAAGTGGCATTTCACCTTATCAAATCAAAATAAATAATTATTATAAACTTAATCTTAATAAGGTAATTAATAATAAGGGATTTTCCACTGGTTATGGATGATTATAACTGGTTATCCTATTAAAGCAATTAGTGTTTGGGTGTACCAAATAATATTTAAACACATATGCACTAATAAAATTTGATTGGCACTTGAATTTTAAGTATGTTTAATTATAATTATTAATAACTTATATTAAGTGTGTATCGTAGTTCTTATAGTCTCAATAATAAAATTAAGTATTGAACAAATATATTGTAATTATATCAAATAACACCTTCTTACATGTTGATATATATTTAAGTTTCTCTTGGTACTTTTAAAGTTTTTTATTTAAGTGTTAAATTTAAAATTGCTCTTTTGAATTCTACATGTACATTAGCTTGTTACATTGTGATTGTCTTCTACATATGTCCTTTATTATTAAGTTTTTATAATGGCTCTAAAGAAATAAATATCTAGTTTTCTATTGGCTTTAGTTTTTAATAATCGTAAAATTATAACCTTGAAAGAAACATTAAAAAACTATTTCAATAATATATATATATATATTTGGTGTGTACATAAGAGAAAGAAAATATATGTATGAAAGCTTATAGAATCTTCTCTAATATGTCTTTAATTAAAAATAATGGAGAAACAAAAAATAGTTAATTCTTTAGCTTTTATATTTATTAATCTCTCTTTCTTAGAGCATTTATAAACAAATACTAATATACACTTTTTTTTAATACCACTAAGTTCATATTGATAATCTATCATTCTTTAGTAATTACACATTTAATTTCAAACAAAGCTTATATTTATTTATATGAGTGAGCATATATACATAAATATCAATTCACATTCCATTCTATTTTAATGTATAATCAAATATATTGCCATCTTGTTTGTGTAACTTAAATTAAAATTAAAATGCCCACCTAAATAAAATAAATATTAAAATAAGAGTTTTATAAGTAAGATAGTAAGATAATACTGTTATTGTCATAGTTTTTACTATGACTCAACCCTTTACTTTGGGGTTTGACTGTTGTTACCTACCGAGTTGTGTGACGAACCCTAGATGTAGTAGGAACAGGCCCACTTAGTGCACTTGGGTATCTGGTGATGGTCCGGCCGGGTGTCATTAGGTATTTGCAGGAAACTCTAGGTGAAGTTAGAACTTACCGTCTAGAAAACTCTCCCCCGTTTTGCCCGCATTTTGACGTTCCAGGTTAGGGTTTTTCCATAAAGTATAGCTTGTCAAAAGGGTTGGCGACACCCCATGGGTTGACCTAACCCTAGGGTTGCCCTAACCCCACGCCCTAAGAGGCGGTTCACATGTACCCTCACCCTTACAAGGGTGAGGGTGAGGATAAGGGCACATGTGACCCTTTTGTAAATGCCACGTCAGCCTAATGGTTATTAATAAATATGGCAAGGTCACATGTGCCCTCACCCTTCAAAAGTAAAAGTAAAAGGTAAAATATAAATTTGACCTAATCTTTATGCCACATCATCAAGAGCAACGTTAGGGTAAGACTCAATATTCTTATGGAATTCCAGAATTTTGATGATTCAATGGAAGAAGATGAAGATGTAGATAACCATACTTATGTTCTTTTATTTGAAGCATTGGGTATGGCTATTTTCCAGGTAATTCAATGGTATATGTTAGAAAAAGGGCTAGGTCAAACTTGCATGATGTTGAAAGACTCACACTCTTACATTCATTTACGAGCATCTGCTATACTACATTACTGTAGGTTCCATTTGCTTAAAGAAGGTGAATTTTATATTCGACCTCGTTCTTTACATTGGTGGGAACATTGGATATCTGTGATTGATGAGAATGATAGTGACAGGTACAGGGAATTGTTTCGAGTTAATCGAGAACAATTCAAACTCATATGTGACATGGTAGCCCCAACAATGGAGTCTACACCTCCTACAGGTTTGTGTTTGCTTCCTAATAGAGATGCAAGTGTTGAGAAACAGGTGGCAATAGCTTTGATAAGGTTGGCTACTGGATCAAGCTATTTTCAGATATCAGAACATACAGGTGTTGCAAAGTCTACTGTAGTTAAGTATTGTCAGAAATTCATTGGGGCTATTTTAGAACACATGGGTCATTTTTTAAAATGGCCAACTGATTTAACAGAGGTTAAACATGGCTTTGAGGCACTTCGTGGATTTCCAAATTGTTGTGGAGCTATAGATTGTACACATATTGAGCTCGAACTTCCAGCTAATGCATATGCAAGTGACTATATAGACAAGGATAAAAACTATTCTATTAGTTGTCAAGCAATAGTGGATAGTAAAGCAAGGTTTATGGATGTCTATACAGGGGTGGCTGGAAGTAACAATGACATCAACATGCTACGTAAGTCAAGGTTTTATAACCTTGCTGAATCTAAGCAACGGTTGAATGGTCCTCGAGTTAGAAGGGGTTCATGGGAGTTTCCAGAGTACATTGTGGGAGATTCAGGTTACTTTAGTTTGCCTTGGCTTGTTATGCCATATGCTGGAAATATGGATGATCAAGTAAAGCAGTTCAATTTCAAGTTGTCATCTACTAGAATTGTAGCTGAGCGTGCCTTTGGTCATTTGAAGAATCGTTGGAGAATTTTATTAAAGAAGGTGGAAATGGAAAATATTAAAGAGTTGGGAAGGTTAGTTGTAGCATGTTGTATATTACATAACTTTGTGATTGAGACAGGTGATGAGGAAGATGTTTGGTATCCTATCACAGATGAAGAAGAAAGGCAAAGCTCTAGGCGTCCTAGAGGACGCACCCCAATGAGTAATGAAACGGCATTGCAACTAAGAACAAATCTTAAAGCTTATTTAGAAACTTTATAAAATCACTTGTACTTTTAAATATTGTTTTTAATTAAATGTATTGTTTTTGGGAATGCAAATAACATATACATATGCATTATATACACAATATATAATATTTAACTTTTGTAGGACCATTAATTAATTTAACGTTTTAATGACAGGGCTGTAATCTCTTAAAGGAATTCTAGACTACACAACAGACGCTGTATGTATATGTATATATATGTATACATAAGGGTATATGTTTATGTATTTTATTATATGAGCCGGATTGTGTTACGGTTTTAGAGACACTTGGACAGGCAGTTTTTGATAGAGAAGGGGATGGCTATACATAGAGAAGCAAGGGAGCGTGGATGTGACCAGGACATATTCGTGGCGAGCGTCTTGGCTACGCGCTCGTGCGGCGTTCGATAGCATGGCGTACAGGGACGTTGTTCATGGACTAGCCTCATTCTTGAATACGTGGAGAATAGGGAGAGCTTTCTGGCTATGGAGTTTTTCGAGAGGATGAGTGAGAACAAAGAGTTTTGTTTAGAGAAGGGGACTGCCGTTCATAGACGAGCTCGAGAATACGGAGTGGACTGTAGCAAACACGTTGGTGGACATGTATTGCAAATGCGGTAATATATGCCGTGCCCGAGAGGTGTTCGATAATATGACTCGTCACGATGTTGTTTCATGGAACAGTCACGTTGAGAATGAGAAATACGAGGAAGCTCTGGAGTTATATATGGACATCACCTGTGTACCCGACTCTCTTACGTATGTTGCTGCACTCAAGGCCTGTACAGGTTTAGCTGAATATGAGAAGAACTTAACGGTGGAAAACACACTGTTAGACATGTATAGTAAGTGCGGTAGTATGCTACATGCTAGGGTGTTTCAATAACATGATAGAGAGAGACGTGGTTTCCTGGACTAATCTCTTTCTGGGCGTGGAGAATGGGGAAGTTCAGTAGCTATGGAGTTAATCACGAACATGGACTGTGAATGGGACTTTGTTACATATGTTGCTGTATATGGCTACCATGTCACACGGATTATATATATATATATATATATATATATATAGAGAGAGAGAGAGAGAGAGAGGAGAGAGAGAGAGAGAGAGATTTGGATTATATATATATATATATATATATATATATATATAGATAGATAGATAGATAGAGAGAGAGAAGAGAGAGAGAGAGAGAGAGAGAGAGAGAGAGAGACTTATGTGTTGTCGGAACAAAGAAGGTTTAGGCACAGACCTTTTGCTTTTCTGAAGAAGGCTATGATGATAAACCATGAGAATTTGTTTGTGATAATTTGTTTGTGATAAATTGCTGATCGTGATATACCAATGGATCCTACTGAGCCTTCTTAGAAACATAATGCTAGACTAATACAGTCTAACGGAACAAATATATGCATAATAAGTATGAAAATGTGTCTGATGTATATGTATGTTCTACACATACAGATTTGGAACTATCATTTTCTCTCGTATATATGAAATCAGACAAGCATTAAGTATTAAACCATTGGAAAGTTACAAAGAAACCGAGAAAAACATAAGTATACAACTGAATGCATGCAAGGCGTATATAGAACATAATGTAAGTCAAGTCCTTAACCAAAACTAAACTTCACAGTAAACGAGATTACAAGAATATGTATATAACTTGGTACTTGCGGATCTTCATACACTCTTTATACACTCTTCATACACTCTTGCACTCTTCTAGTACTTGCGGATCTTCATACACTCTTGTGCTCACACGGTCGGGTTCCCTCTCAAACAGTTCCAAAGCTCGGTTGAACTCACCATGGTAAGCATATGCCTTGATCATCCCATTCCAAGTCACCGTGTTCCGTGTAACCATTCCCTCAAACACTTCCTCAGCCTCTTCCAAACTGTCGCACTTCGCATACATGCTCAAGAGCATATTACAAACCACCGTGTCCGTCTTCACTCGCTCATCGCATCCAACTAAATATTCATGTATTCCCTTGCCACCTTTCAGGTCACCTAGGTTCCCACAAGAATGAAGAGCAACACTGAAAGCAACGGTATTAGGCTGTACGTTATCTGAAATTATACTGTGAAAAAGCTGCACGACTTCCCGGTCCTCCTGCGCATATGCCCGGATAATTGTCGTCCATGAAACAGTGTCTCTCTCCAAAAGATTCTCAAAGACCACTCGAGCCATGGTACAACGACTGTACAGGTTTACTAGCACGTTTCCAAGAGCTTCTCCAGGCAAGCCTGCTTCCAGGTATACGGATAGACATCCCGCATCGGCATCTATTCGAAGATCTTCCTGGCCTCGTCGGGACACCCACACCTCCCATAGAAGTTGGTCAGTGCGTTGTCCAGAGAAACATTCCTCGAGTTGTCCTCGCAGTATCTAACACTCTGGATGTCACACACACACATATACATATATATATATATATATGTATACAAGAAAGTTGTTTTCCCTGGTTAAGATCTCCCCATGACGTCATGAAATGCATCATGGCAACCACACACACAAACACACATAGACAAGCACACACACGACAATAACAACAACGCATTATTTTGCAGTTTCATATAACTAAACAAATGTATATATATGTCACACTGTGTACTCTGAGTAGCTCCAAGCATTCCGTGAAGCAGAATCAATTGACTACAAGATACCAAACATATACAGGAGATTCTGAAGCTTTACCCGTGTATAAGCTTTTCTGTACATATCAACTTTTGGAGCACCGAATAAGAGTGGGATTAAGGGTTATATATATATATATATATATATATAGACAGTGGGATTAAGAGTTATATATTTATATTTAGTGGGGTTATATATATTCAATGCTATATATATATATATATATATATAGGGGTCATGTTTATTGTTTCACAAATCATTTCAAAAAATAAAGTATTCACTCTCGTTGGATTGCAATGTTATATACGTACTCATTTGTGGATTAATAGTGTTATGTACACACTCACATGTACTTATATATAAAAAAAGATTGTGCAATACTATATTTTCACTTCTTCTTAGCTATCATGCTTTGACTAATAAGTAAGAAACTATCAGCCAACTTATCTAAACTATTAGCTATTTTAAAATCTACTTCTAAACTTGCCTCATGTCTCTTCATATTTCCAGCTTCTGTAATTTCAGCAACTGCTTCAGCACTTTCCTTAAGTGTAGAACATAAAAGTTCAATATTCTCAGTTTTGGTTTTCTTTTTCTTTCTGCCAGAGCTATAATAATCCTCTCCTGTTAAATATATAAACTTAAAACACACACACACACACACACATAAAAAACATACCATCCTCTCCATTAAATGAATTTTGCTGTGGTTGTGATGGTTGTTGATGTGTTGGCCCCCTTAAATCCTCAGTCTCAAATGCAAAAGGTCCTGAGTTAACACTTGGTCGTTTTCCCATCCACTCTCGCATAGCATTGTACATACGCTCGTGAAATCTTACAGGTAACCTATGTTGTTTCCTTTCTTGAGCATCCATAATCCATATTCTACTTGCTCCAGTAGGATTATGAGAGTCATGTTGATACAACTTGTTAAAATCAGTTACTTGCCTTTCCCAACAAGATTTACACTGTGTAGCACTTCTATATACATTGTACCTCTTACAATACCTGCAAATATACACTTATATAATTAAGCCCACATACATAAGATGATATGTGTATGTGTGATGTGCATGGGTTTTTATGTGTGTGACAATGAAAATGTGCACAGGATGTCTCTGTGTGAGTGACAAAGGGAATCTGCATGGGATGTGTGTGTGAGAGATGTGCATGGGATATCTCTGTGTGAAAAAGAGGAATGTGCATGGAATGTGTGTGTGTGATAAAGTGCACACACACAAACATACTTTAAACACAAATATAATAAGTACTTACTCTGAGACTTTGTGCCACCGTTCATTTGAAGTGCAATGTCGTTCTTGAGTAGTTCCTCTTTGTTGATTGAAGAAATCTTGCTTTTTACCTTCATTTAAAATCAAAAGTTCGTCGAGAGTCCAAGGAGAATTAGCTGCAGATATGGGTTGTTGAGATTGTGATACTTTTTGTTTCTTTGATGATATTCCTGTGTCTGAAGAAGCTCCGAAGATATCTCTGTGAGAAAGCTTTAAATAAAAGATCCAGAGAAAATCTCCATGCTAGATTGGCAACTGTAAAAAGAAATTTATCTCAAAACATATATATAAAAAATTACCTTTGTAACGAATTGGGATTTCCTGATTGTGAATTAGGCACTATTTCACAATCATCTTCTTCGTTGTTTTCCCAATTCACAAGTGAATTCTCCATAGCCGTGACAAGAATAGATAAACCCTAGCCGCCTGTACCTACGAGCCGCCACACAGTAAAATATATTTTCATATATTTTTAAAAGACACGTGGCAAAAATAAAGTATATTCTCACCCTCACGAGGGTGAGGGAATTAAATCAAATACGGATATATTTGCAGCCATACCCTCAAGACCCTCACGAGGGTGAGGGTAAAATATCACATGTGACCTCGTGAGGGTAAAAAGATTCCTGAGGGTGAGGGCACATGTGAACCGTCTCTAATACCCCCTAGGGGTTAGGTTTAGGGCTAGGTTAGGACAACCATTTTTTCTAAGGGCTGGCATTTCCATGCCAGCCCACTTACTCAATTAGGTAAAAAGGGGGGTCCGTCACATAAATAAGGTAGAGTATATGTAGTGAGGCTTCCTAGGTTCAAGTTAACCTCCTACCGGTGCAAGCTAAACTTGTGTCGTCAAGGTGCAACCCTCTGTTGTGCCGCCCAAACTTCCACACAACAGGGGTACAACCACCCTAGGGTTAGACTATCCTATAGAGAGAGAGAGTTATCTATAACAGTAGCAACTTTACTATAAGCAGAAACTGCCTCCCAAGTAAAAACACTAGTCACCTGGCAAACAAATTAAATTATACTTGAGTATATTAGTATAGCTGCTATATTTACATATCACATACACACGTGTGTGAATGTGCGTGCATATACATAATATCCATTATGTAAACATTAATATCATTATAGTTAATATAATATACAGAACATACACGCATACACACGTATGTACACATATCGTACGTCAGCTCCGAGGGCATTTACAAATGCACTGAAGCAGAATTGTTGGTCCAGATGAGTATATCCCCTGCGAATATTCTCCAGAAAGCCACTAATAATCTCAAAGCTCAATGGATGGCTTCTGTACGAAGTGTACTCGATACAAGGCCGCCGCTTCCTACACATACCGCTCTATACACGTGTAATAGCCAAGTTAATAAATAAATGTTTAGTTATCAATTAAGTAAAAGCCATGATAAAAGAAGAATAACACATAAATATGCTATGTATGCACATGCATACGTTTACCTATCTATCTACACATCTGCATATATGTTGTGTGTAATACGTAGAAACGAATATATCTAAATGTGTGTGTGTGTGTGTGTGTGTGAGAGAGAGAGAGAGAGAGAGAGACACACACACACACACACACCTGCTCTGGAATCTGCGGCATTAGAAGTCCGAACCGACATAGTAAAGTTTCGGGAGGCCAGCTTCCAAAATCTCTAGTCTATTCGAGGCTTCAATGCACATGGAGACCGACAAAGATGCTCCTGCTACCATTGCCATTGTAGAAATATTCTCGACTCTTTCTATAGACTCAGGTATCCACGAAACGATGGCTTCAGTTATGGATTTTACCAATTTGCTCTTTCCTGTCCATTGTATTGCTAATCACTACGCGCGTTCGTGTGCTCAAACAAACACACACACATTGATATATATGTGTATATATATCATGGAATATACAATACAGGATAGCTTGTCGGTCATATTTAACCTTTCTCATATATTATGTACATGCAACAAGTAAAAGAAATATAATGCGACCACACACACACACACACACATGCTCGACTAAACGCCACTGCTGACCAACCCAATGCCTTGACTAGACCGACTGTGGACCAAAACTCGCTTCCATCGTCACCACAAAACTGGAAAAGAAAAGTTAAATTATTGTTATGCAATTTCTTAAATACGTATATTTAGTTATTATATTTGATATGAATTAAGTATAATAACCATTTAAGCAGAACCAGACAAGGGTGTATAGGATACGCCTCAGGTACAAGTACATAGTTATAGTATAAACCATACATTTTATATGATAAACTTCGCATTTAACTAGTATATCGATAATAATTGTCCTTTTACAAATGTGGTCAGCCCACGGATTGTAATTCGTTTTCTTTTGCTCGCGTACCCGTGCGTGTGTTGTGCGTGTGTGTGTGTGTGTGAGAGAGAGAGAGAGAGCATAATACCAATGTTATAATAGTTTACCTTCAACTCTCTGCTCAAAAACCTGTCCTTAGTTTCTCTCTGAGGAACAAATTATAAGTAACACAAGAGCAAATAAAATGAAACAAACGACACACACACACACACACATAGACACGGACACTCGCGCAACACATCTTTTTACCTTTAATTCTGTGGTTATGGCCTGTAAACTTGGAGATGGACACCTTACAGTAAGTAGCTGTATAATGCAGTTCAACACCTCTAAAAGTAGATTGTACTCCTCTGTATTATTGGACGACTCTGATCGCATCAGGCTTTCGCAGGAATATATCAATCCAATGGCAGCAGAAGCCGCCACGAATGAGCTCTCTGCCTCGTGGAATAGCTGCAAAAGGAAGCGTGTGTGTGCGTGTGTTGTATGTTGTGTGTATGTGTGTGTGTGACCAGTTATAATATATTGATGAAGTTTATAAAGTACTTAACATAATGATATAGAGAATTTATATTGGTCTATACACACACCACAACACACATTACTGACCTTCATGAGCAAGCGTATTGCTTTTGCTTTCAATCGCCAGTCTGTGGGGTGAAATGACGTTGCTAAAACTCCAAGGGATATGCCGGCTGACCATTGCGAAAATTCGTGTCCGTACTTTGCTATACGTACCTCAAAGTGTTCTGAGACAAGGGTGGGAGTCTCAAGACCAGCTTGATGGAAAAACTGTATACAGAAATGGCAAAATATATTATGATATACCATGAAGTGAAATAGATATATACCTTCTCTGCGACCCTAGAAGTGCTTTCCTCAGAAGTTTTAATGCAAGTCTGAAATCCAAAGTAAGATTATATATATATATATATATATATATATATGCATCTACACACGTATGCATGTATGTGCGTGTGTCTGCGCATTAATGTGCAGGTTTGATGTCTTTATATATAAATAACTAATAGTTGTGCTTATGAGTTTATTTCGATAGTTCTGTTAGACTGCCATATGCAGTGCGACGTGCGTCATACGTGTGTATGAATACATATGCGCACTATGTACCTTGACAATACGTTCAACGGCTCCTCCACTCTGCAGCTGTATAAAAAAATCTTCTTCATGTCTTCTGCTTCCTGGATAAACATCCTTCAGTAACTCAGATGAAAGACAATTATTATAGTAGCTAATGAGTAGAAAATGTGGTTTGACTTGCCTGTTGAGAAGCTTTCTTTGACACATTTCTATTAGAAGAAAAGAACAAACAAGCTCCAGAAGAAACATATTATGTAAATATACAAATGTGCTCACGTGTCTGCAAATATAGATACTTCCTGCGAAAGTACGAGGCATAGCTTCCGGGAAATGGCTGATCTTTCTTGATCACGTGTAGGTCTGAGTACATGCTAGCGCATACATAAGTAAATAAATAATATTTTATCACAAAACACACGCACACGCACACGCACGCACATATATATGTAATGCACTTACAACTACCATGCCGTGAAATCAATAAAAACGTAAGGAAAAACTATTTAACTGTGTACCTTCATATATATTTTCATATGTCTATATTATGTGTCATTTGTTTGTTTGTTTGTGTGTGTGTGCGCGCGCGCGTGTACTAATGATTATATCAACATCCGGTTAGCAAAACACAAAGGATTTAACGTATGTATATACAACTGTAGAACATATACATATGTATGCATCTGTGTGTGGCACATTTATACCGGATTTGCGTGCATCTGTGTAAAAGATGTACATAGACATGCACTCTATATATAGAATCACGTGTGTATATATATATTACATTTATATATACATGCACTCTGTATATGATATCCTAGAGACGTGTGAATATCTGTGTGCATACACACATATATACAGACGTGTGTACACGTTAGTGCAAATGTATACATACAGAGACACCTAGTATTTGAGATGATATATATAGACGAGGAGAGAGAGAGAGAGACGTTTGTATGTAAAAATAAGAAATTTAAATATTAACTTACGTTAGACAGGATAGAAAACGACGACACTGACCTAGAAAAAGATCTGGCCACTGCGACATATGGGCACACAAACACTCATGCGCGCATAAGTATGATTTACCTAGTCATGTGTCATTCGTGATCCTTTTGTTTCATGAGTTGACTGATGCTTTCATTTTCTGTTTCGAGTTTACTCTCTAAGAAACAAATACAGTCTAATCAAAATCTCATATATCATGGTACGAAACTTTACCTATACGCTTTGCTTATTTGGCCATGTGAGTATACTCGAATCTTCCAAATCTCTCTCTCTCTCTCTCTCTCTCTTACACACACACACACACACATTTATTAAAGGTATTTATATTTATTAATTCACCTATATTCCAAAGCTAATGTCACCATTCATCATCCCTATTAAAAACAAAAGTTTAGTTAGTACAATAATGTGTTTATTATTTTTAAACATACATATTATATTGATATTATAATTACAATTAATATTATACCTTATTGGGTCGTGGGAATGTCGGTGATAGACAAGAGTTGTAAGTCTTGTAAAAGGAACACTTTCTTTTTCATTCTTCTGAATGTTTCATATTCTTGATATATCATAGCCTTCCCCTCAGGACAGAGATTCTCACAATAACCTCTAACAAATCTCCCACCTAAAAGATCAAATATTATACATACCATTTCGTAAATACATATGCTATTATATGTGTGTGTGTAAACACACACGGTATATACAAGTTCACGTACATACATGTGCGTAAAGACACACACAATACATGCAAGCACACAAAACCCGTTAAATACAATATAATTCAAAGGATCATTCTATGTTTAATCTTACCACATTCGTAAGGTCGTTCACGACAATCATGAGCCACTGATCGAGATATCACTGCAGCACACGTTTGAAAATTCTTTATGTACTTCTTATTTTCCAAATAATACTCCATAGCAACATCTGCGCCTGAACCTAAAATACAATTATCTTAATAAAAAATAAATCATAAGATACATAATATAAATATATATTAACTTAAACATGGTTAAAGGCCCATCTATCATGCAATGTTTTCTTGTAACATGAACAAGGCCTTCTTTCCAAGCAAGTTCGTAAAGCTCCCATTTAGTGTTGCGTTGCAAGACCAAACGTTATCACTGTAAAAAAAAACAATAGTAAATTAGTAATGGCATTACGTTCTATACTATAGCTACCCTATACAACACACATACCATACAAATGAATGATTGCATGCATATACTATACCCTATACAACACATACAAATGAAATGACTACATGCGTACTATATACTATATCTTATACAACACATACAAATGAAGGACTACATGTGTATATTATACAGCACAAATGTTATACTCACTCGATGTAACGCTGTAGAAGACATGCGACGTCTCCCGAAGAAGTGAATGCAATTCCCTCTAGCATTTTTTGCCGAATGTACACCCAACATGCGTTCGTGTGCAATTTCAGTCCTGCAAAGGACATGTAGACGCCTTTCTCAATGCACACCAATTTATACATATTTGTCATCGCGATTGTTTTGCTTGTACCAAGTGTTTCATGAAAAATTATTAAATTACCCTCAAAAACCTTTGTAATAATACAGGTTTTAGAGGTAACTGAAAGTAAATATGACTTAAGGGTATGTGTATTACATGTATGGTATATCATTAAACCATATAAATTACACGATTCTGTATGGTATACGACTGTACATACGACACTATCGTATGTACAGTCATATAACGTGTGTGTGTGTCACATACATTATGTGGTATACGACTGTACATACGACACTATCGTATGTACAGTCGTATAACGTGTGTGTGTCACATACATTATATGGTATACGACTGTACATACGACACTATCGTATGTACAATTGTATAACGTGTGTGTGTGTCACATGCATTAAACCCACCTCACTTGGTAGGCCGGAAGAAACAGTTTCACTGTTTTCAACATGGGAGCGGGAGCAACAAGTGACAGGCAGAAATCCGGGTTTCGTCTTGCTTTCTTCTACCCTCCGCAAGATATGGGAGCCAGCTGCTGATTCTTCAAGAAAGAATGCATGTTCGATCGGAAGAAATCCGTCTCCAAACAGCCTGTTTGAGACATAAACCTCGGATGAAAATCGAGCAAGCATTCAAGAATACCTCTGCTGTTCCGGATTTTGCATGATTCCGGTCATCTCTAAAGTGGATATCTCCGAGTCCTTCATGGCATTCACTCTGGTACTGCTCCACGGCAACGACATCACTCACAAGGACGAAGAATGAAGAGAAAAGATTCAAATACCTGTGATTTTCGAGATTTTGCTGCTCTTGCGTGAATCTTGTGCTGCTTTCAACCGTCTCCACGGCGAAAATCTGCGATATTTCGAGGACCTGCCGGTTGCTGCTGCAACATCGCTCACAAGGATGAAGATTGATCAAAAAGATTCAATTTTACCTGTCACTTTCGAGATTTTGCTGCTCTTGCACGAAGGCAAAGAGATTGAGCATCTCCGAAGAGTGCGGCTCATCCTGAAGAGCAGAACTTGCGCTGCAAGGCAGCGACATCATTCTCAAGGATGAAGCTTGAAGAAACAAGAAGGAAATACCTGTGATTTCTCCCAGATTCGACAAGATTGAACATCTCCGTCTCCTCATTCTGAAGAACAGAAAGCAAGATTTGCTCATTGAAGAGATTTCCGTATGAATCGCTGCCAGAGTTGTGGATTTCGTTAGTGCGGCAGCTGGAGACGACTGCGTGAAACGTTGTAAGAGGATCAATGTAGGGCGAGAATATCTCCAAAGCGGAAAACAGCGAGCTTTCGAGGTGCGGCTCCTTCTGAAGAGCAGAACTTGCGCTGCAAGGCAGCGACATCATTCTCAAAGGATGAAGCTTGAAGAAACAAGAAGGAAATACCTGTGATTTCTCCCAGATTCGACAAGATTGAACATCTCCGCAGAAAGCTGCGCTTTCTCGTGTATCTCCTCATTCTGAAGAACAGAAAGCAAGATTTGCTCATTGAAGAGATTTTCGTATGAATCGCTGCCAGAGTTGTGGATTACGTTAGTGCGGCAGCTGGAGACGACGACTGGGTGCAACGAGGATGGATTTGTAAGAGGATCAATGTAGGGCGAGAATATCTCCAAAGCGGAAAACAGCGAGCTTTCGAGGTGCGGCTCCTTCTGAAGAGCAGAACTTGCGCTGCAAGGCAGCGACATCATTCACAAGGACGAAGATTGAAGAAACAAAAAGGTAATACCTGAAGCCACTCTTCGATTCCATGGCAGAAAGCTGGGACGGGATTCGATAGCCACACATAAGTGCTAGCAACAAAGACGGATCTGTAGGAGCATCAACGTGCGGCGAGAAATCGTAAGCAGGAGCCGCCATGGAGAGCTCCAACAGGATGGTAGTGGCGAGCTCTTCACTAGCCTCCCACATTGTTCTTTACCTAACTAAACCCACAAACGATTCAAAATAGAATACACAGACAGCGACAGTGACATATACTAGAGTTTTAACTAAAAGGACGGAATATTCTTCCGCAACTAGTTCAACGTAGCTAGCTACAGTTCGAAGTAAATCAGGTACTCTGACAAATTATGAATTACGCGGTTAACGACCAACTTGTAATATAACTTAATAAAGACGTATCCTTTGTATGGCAAGCACGTGTCACACAAATGTGTGCAAATCAAACTTTTACTAGTACGTGGGTTTAACTATTTAATAATAATTAATTATTTCACTTAATTTAATTATTTTGATAAATTTATCCTTAATTATTTCTTTAATTTAATTATTATTTTTAATTTAATGAATTTTTTCTAAGTTGGATCCTTAATTCAATTATTATTTTTAAATTGGTGAGTGTATCCTTAAATTTTATATTTAATTTTAATTATTTAATAACCTTTAACTTAATTATTATTCTTAACATAATGAATTTATGTCTAACATGGACCCTTAATATTGCAACAAAGCATAAATGCACAAAATTATAAATATTAATAATCATCTTTAGATATCTATAATGTTTAACTATTTATATAAAACAACAAATGTGTGTATATATATATATATGAGATTGTGTTTGATTCATATATTTCTTATTAATTTTCATATTGAAGACTATCTGTATTTATTCTTTAACATATAGTAACACTTCTTAAATAGTTAAGGATGATTAAATACATTTTAATAATTTCTTAAAAGACAAAGGATATTTCAGTAATTTATAAGAATTGTAGGGGCATTCTAATAATATTCTTAATGAATTTCATATACGGCTTTTAAAATTTCATATGAAAAATTCTAAGGTTTTATATTTTTAAAAGGGAAAATTATCACACTAATCCTCTAGTTTTATGTAATTATCAAACTGACCCTTTAGTTTTGAAAAATTATTAAATTGGCCTTGAATCATTAATCAGCCCACACACATACACCCCACATGCAATGTTATATATTTTAGCATTAAATAGTATATTTATCATTTGTATTATATATTTTAGCTTTAAACAATATATTGCATATGTGTGTGAGTATATTCTTAAAAGCTTCAAGGCCAATTTGATAATTTTCAAAACTAGAAAGTCAGTTTGATAAGTACAATCTTACTTGTAATTTGTGATAGCTTATAAAAGTGGATGTCGTTTCAAAGTTTGTTTAAGAATAATTGCATAGCATTCTTGTTTAAGCATAATATTACTATGTAGCCAAAATATTTCTAAATAATATTTCAAAATGTGTTATATCTTGGTTGTTGTGGTTTACAACTGTATATACATATGTATCTTAATATTATTTTAATAATAATTTTTATTAGTTAACAAAATGACTATAATTAATTCCCTAATTAAAAAAACATTCATTCAAATGTACTCTATCTAGCATATCAAGTTGCGGGGCTGTACCTACTAATTTAAGGTTTAAGATTTAAGATTTTAAGGTTTAACTATATAATCTCGTTGTAATGTAATGTCTAAATAAAAAACTATATAATCTATCGTTGTAATGTAACGTAATTAGATACAACAATAGTATCTTTTATGAGACTAATACTTTTTTTTATTAAATTAAGAAGGTTATTCATTTGGATTGTTATTTTGTATTAACAAATTATGTTAACAAACTCATAATAAGTACTATGTTTCACATATAATTGTATATGTTTTATATACATGTGTGTGTGTGTGATTTTCTTTAGAAAATATGTTAGGGACAGTTAAAATAGATATTTTGTATATAACATATTTTTAAATTGATGGTACAGAATGCAATTAATAATTTTGACACACGTGATTATGGTATACAGTCCTTTTGTATTAGTGGTAATTAATTAAAACTTAATAATTAGCAAATATTAAAAACCAAGAAATAACATGTATTTAAGAAAATTTATATATACCAAATCATGGTCTTTTTTTTATATCCTTTGAATACTCATAAAACCATTTTAAAAAATAACTTAATTAACTATAAATAAGGGATACTAGAACTTATCCTGTTTAGATTAATACTTAGTAGAGTTTAATAGGAAAGATTAAACTGAATATTTTTAATATATATAAGCAGATTTTATATATTTTTATGATAATGGCACCTTGTTAATTTTATGGTCAATAATTTTTAAACATATTTAAATTAATATTTAAGAGAGTTTAAAAGAAGTAACTAAATTATCTTTGGCATATACAAGCATATTCTAACATATATTTTTATGATAATGTTTTAAGAGAGTTTAAGAGAAGTTAAACCAAATTATTTTGGCATATACAAGCATATTATAATTGATGGTGGACATTGCACCCTGCTAATTATATATTTACAAAATTCAAACTCATTTAAATTACTATGGGTCGTTTGGCACTAGCCCTTAACTTAAGTGGGCTTAAATAAAAGAAAAATTACTTAAATTTTTTAAGGGTTTGACCCAAACCATTTAAGATTTTTGAAGGGTTTGACTAATCCTTTAACTTAACTTATTTTAAGGAAATAGTATAAAGAAGGTCCTTAACGACCGTGCATGGAATTTTAAGGTCTTTTATGGGTCACCTTTTTTCACAACTTTGAAATAAAATAAAAAAATATATTTTTTATGCGCAATGTGTATTTTTATATGTGAAATGTATATTTTTATATTTTTATTTTATCATATAATTAAAAATTAAAAAAATAATATAGATGAATTTTTGAAAAGTATATTCTCATTCTGCCCTAGTTTATGTCGGATCACGTTGCATACCGATTAGGGTCATGTGTGTATGCATATGTGTATGTTGCGTGCGTGTACCTATGTGTATGTGCATGATTCTGTGTGTACGTATACACACACGTTAACACACATGGATATGTATATATAATATTTTGTATGAAGTCTTTACATATTCAAAATATATAAATTTTAATTATTTATAGAATGTACCCATATATAATATTATATACAAGTATATAGTTTTATGAATATAAAATGCAATAACTAAAATCACTTTAAATATTAATAAAAATTAAGGATACACATATTATTTAAATCATGGATACCATAAATATATTTTAAAATTATTAAAAATATTTATTAAAAATTGAAAATAAATATTTATTACAAACTGAAAATTAATTTAAATTATTTATTACAACTTGATATAATAATGTTAAATTAAATGTATAAAAATAATTAAATTAATAATCTTAATTTAAATATAGATATAAAATATATTATATTAAGGGCAATATTTGAATTCACTACCCTTAATATTTCCATTATAAACATGTATGCTAATTCATTGCCCTTAACGCAATTCTTTAATTTAAGTTAAAAGTTAGTACGAATCCAAAACTCTTAACTTTTCTTTATAAGGGAAAGTTAAATGCATCTTTAACCCGTTAAGTTAAGTTAAGGACTGGTGTAAAACAACCTTATTTATGATTAAGAATAATTTAAGAGAAGTAAAGATAGTGATTTTAAATATGATTTAATATTTTTAATTTTTCCCTAAAAAGTTCATAAATTGAGTTTTAAATTCTTTTATGTCTATATATATATTAGTGTTTTTATAAAGATTCAAAATATATATTCATGTGTTCTTATACAAACTTATAATATTTGTGATTATCTTAAAATACTTAACTTATTTAAGATGGAATATTATATATTTTGAAGGATGGAACAAACAAATAAATGAAGAGACCATTAATAAATTAAAAAATAAAATAATAATAACTTCATTTAACAATGCATTATATCGAATCACCAATAATGAATTCATTAATGTATTTATTATAATTTTAAATTGAAAATGTAAGTTTATAAATTATAATAATTTATAATTTTAATAATGGAACTTATATTTGAAGATGAGAAATCCCATTATAAGTTTTTAAATTTAAATTTTAAAGTTAATAATGTACTTTTTAATATATAATTATAATATAGCAATACAATATTCAAATTAAAATATATTTGAAAGTGTGTAATGTGTGTTTATGCATGTATACAATATTAATTAAGTAATATAATAGTGAATATAATATAAAATTTAATACATTAAAATAAAAAATATATATATAATTTAAAACCAGAAAAATACAAACATTATACATATGAATGAAAATATTATTATATTACTATTTTAAATTCATAAAAAGTATAAGATATGTTAAGTATAATGCTTTTTTAATGTTATTTACAATCACAAGTATTATTTTCATGAATTAATAAATAAAGGTTAAACTTTGTTTAAAGGCATTTACTTGACTAAAAAATTCCTCTTTTAAGTTGGATAAATACATATTTAATATAGTTTTTAATTCATTTATTTAAATTTATAAAATTTATAATTCTTAATTTATTTACTTGAATTTATAAATTTACAAAACTTGTCTTCATTTACACTAAAGAATTTTTTAATAAGGTTTAAAATCATATTAATCACATGTTTTCTCTACTTTCAACTTTTAACATACTTTAAAAGTATATTTGTGTAATTTAAGTGTGTATAAAAAAAATAAAATTATTTTAAATAAATTATATACACATATATACATACATATATATATATATGTATATATTGATGTATGTAAATGAGATGATGTATATGAATAACAAATGCATGCACATATATATACACATTTATAAGTTGTTATTAATGTTGCATAAGGCATGTGTGTGCATGTGTAATGCTTGTCGTATATTATATATACAATAATTTTTTTTACATAAAGTTTTTCAAGTATAATCATTTATGCATGTTCCATAAAACATTATAATGAAAGTTGGTAATTAAAATTGTTTTTACAATAAATTATTTAAAAGACAACAAAAATAACATTGTATACAATTTTGTCATATGTAACATATTTGTTTAATTAAAATATAAAGTTAAATGATTATATAATCATGTTCTATAATTTTTGTTATTCATTTATTTAATTGACACATATGAAAATATTAACATGTGGTTTATAATCCTTTTTTAATTTTATAATGTATGTAATTGTTTTAAATTGTATAATATATAATTATTTTGTTTTGACACATTTAAGCTATATTTATAATATGTAAAAAGTTATTAATATTATAATGATATTTTCTTTACCATATTTTTGAAGTTTTAATATTTTTAAATACTGTTATATAACTTTTTATTTTATTTTCATGTTCACTTTATATTATTTTATAAAAGTAATTTTATATGTTATCAGAATTATCAGTCTTGATTTTGAATATATTTCATTTGTTAATTTCATATTATGCAATTCTATTGTATTTAAGTCCACAATAAACATTATAATTTAGTAGTTAATTTAAAACAATAATAAAAAATATTTAGTAACATAAGCACTAATTTTAATAAGATACATGATACCCTCAATCTCTTAAAATTACATTTTTAGTTTTTTATAATACCACATAATATGAAACATTAAAGGAATATAGTAAATCTCATATTTACTCCCTCACAAAAATATATTAAACAATATATAAAAAGTCTTTTAAAATGCTATAAACTTTGATTCATATATTTATTTCATTTTTTTTTATCATATAACTAAATCATGCCTTATTACTCATATTAAAGTATACTAATTTATTAAAAATCAAATAAAAAATGTTTAAATACAAATTTTCTTATTACAAAAATCACCATTTGAACATTGATAACATTTAATTTAAGAAATAGTTATATTTTGACATTAAATAAGATGTAACATGTGTATATTTTAAGAAATGAATAATTTAATAATCATGCTCTTATATATTTAATAACTCTTGAATAGGTTAGGTCAATTAGGTATATTATAAATTAATAAATTTTTAGAATTGTCATGACTAATCTTATTATTTTTACTTATGCATTTCAAAGTTAGAAAGATTTTTATTTTTAAAATTATTTATATATTTTAATTTAAAATTATTTTTAACTTATTATAAATAAATATTTTTATTTTAATTATAGAATTTGTGAGATTTTAAATAGTAAAATTATATATTAAAACTTATATTTGAAATGATGTGGTGAATTCTTGTGTTGTATGGATGTGTTATCACCCCTATTGTGTAATATCGATAAACTTGTGTTTAACCTAATTTTACATTTTGCCTTAATATTTGATTAGTTAATGTTTTTTTAATCACTATATCATATTTTATTTATAAACTACTAAAACATAGTTAAGTGACAAAATATTAAGATTATTTAAGAATATACAAATATCTTTTTAAAGCCTCGTAAAAAGATTATGTTAAATTTATTGAAAATAATTCCAAACTCAGCTTATAAGATTTCTCAATGCAAAGAAGAAAGTGCCCCAAATGCGAGTCGGCCCTCATCAAACCAAGAGCAATGATAACTAGTAATCACAATGTACTGCATAAACTCAAACGGCTCGAGTTCTCAGTTGGCGACAGGTTAAGTGAGCGGAATTCCTATCACGTTTTGATTTTGTTATCGTTTACATGCCTGGTTTTCGGAATGGCAAAGCAGATGTATTGCCTAGGTGCTCTTACCTTGCACCGACCCAGGAGATCCTGCATATGATTGTCAAAAGCAAGTATTGTTGGGTCCTGATCGATTTCGGCTTGCGGCATTACAAATTTATCAGGCTCCTGTCACGACCCGATACAAAATACAGGATTCCGGATACAGGACATGGGTTGCAGGACTTTCCTACAGGATTCCGGATACAGGATATGGGTTGCAGGATTTTCCTACAGGATATTCCTACCAGGATTCCGGACATAGGATTCGGTTGCAGGATATTCCTACAGGATATGCCTAGAGGATAAGGGACATGTGGACTCATCTTAGCCTCTGCATGCATGCAATCACTTTTGCATGCATGCCTAGATTAGCTCTTGGAGTTGTGAGCATAAAAGCTCCGACCTAATTGTTGTACAATCAGTTACTATCAAACCAGTCTTACTACGATCAATCTTGTCTTGTCTTGTTTCCTGTCCTGTTCCTGTCTCGCTCCTATTTCCTGTCCTGTTCCTGGATCCTGCTCCGGGATCCTGTCCTGTTCCTGTTTTGCTCCCGGATCCTATCCTGTGCTTTCCTGTCTTGCTCCCGGATCCTATCCTGATCCTGTCTTGCTCCTAGATCCGTCCTGTTCCTATTCCTAGTTCTTGTCCTGCTCTCGGTCCTGTTCCTGAGTCAAGCCTTCATGTCCTTGGAATCCTGTTCTCTTCCTGGTTCCTGGATCGTGGCTTGATAGTTTGATAGTAACTGCTTCATAGTTCTCCGTTTTCCAGCTACCTTTTTCTTGATTCCTTTCCTTCATTTTCCTCCTTTTTTTTTTCTTTCCTAGATCATGGCTGATTTTGAGCATTTTCAACACGAGCACCAAATGCTACTTCATGAGCTGGCCACTTTGCGCCAAGTGGTCACCGACCTGCAAGGTTCCACCACTGCGGCACATGCAGCTGCTGATGCATCCTCCAAGGCTGCTGCGCAGGCTCTCTCCCAGGCATCGGTGGTTCCCTCTTCATTAAACTTTTCTTCGGAGCCGAAGGTTAGCATGCCAGAGAAGTTCAGTGGTAATCGTGCCGATTTCCAAGGTTTCCTGAATCAGATCCGGCTCTTGATCCGTATGCAACCACGGCGCTACTCGACTGATGCTCAAAAGGTGGGTCTTTTGGCATCCTTACTAAGTGGATCTCCACGGGCTTGGGTTGCCCCCTTGCTGGAGCGTGACGATCCATTGATGGAAGACTTTGAAGGTTTCGTGGCTGCCTTTGAAGCCTGTTTTGGAGATCCTGATAAGTACCGTTCTGCATGCACGAAGTTACGGAAGCTCACTCAAGGATCCCGACCAGCTTCCGTCTATGCATCCGAATTTCAGCAACTTTGCACGAACATTCCATGGGACGAGACTGCATTGATCGAACACTTCCGTTTTGGGTTGAGGGACGATGTGAAGGACCTTCTCCTTACGTTACCGGATGCCCAAACATTAGCGGAGATCATGCAACAAGCTGTTCGTTGCGACAACCGTTTGTTCGAGCGTCGTCAGGAAAGATCCCGTCAACAGTTCCTGCAAACCAATCCTGCAGCTGTGGTACATGTTCATGCACCACCTTCTGGAGTAGTTCCTATGGAGGTTGAGAAATCCAAGCGTGGCTCTCTTTCCGCTGCCGAGAAGCAACGTCGTCGCAGTGAGAACCTGTGCTTGTATTGTGGTGGAGCAGGACACAAGGTGGCAGATTGTCCTATTAAAGCCAGGAACTTCAAGACGCGTGAAGTTGAAGCTGAAGTTCAGTCGGAAAACTCCAATGTCCACTTCGTCTAGGAGCCGCGAAGTACGTAGGTGCAGGCTCCATTGGTGCTGCTCATACCATCCCGTCACTTAAGTTTCCTGTACACATTCATCTTAATAATCGAGAGCTCATGGAGTTTGCCTTGTTAGACACTGGTGCAAATGCATGCTTCATGGATGACACGTTTGCAACTCAACATGGCATTTCGGTGGTGAAGTTGAAGCGTGCAGTTCCTGTAGAGGTGGCCGATGGACGTCTAATTGCTTCTGGTGCAGTTACCCATGCTACCGATGTCAAGCCACGATCCAGGAACCAGGAGTAGAATAGGATTCCGAGGACAGGAAGGCTTGACTCAGGAACAGGACCGAGAGCAGGACAGGAACTAGGAATAGGAACAGGACGGATCTAGGAGCAAGACAGGATCAGGATAGGATCCGAGAAGACAGGAGCAGGACAGGATCCGGAGCAAAACAAGACAGGAAGGATCCAGGACAGGATAGGAAACAGGAGGAGGTAGGAGCAGACAGGAACAGGACAAAACAAGACAAGACAAGATTGATCGTAGTAAGACTGGTGTTGATAGTAACTGATTGTACAACAATTAGGTCGGAGCTTTTATGCTCACAACTCCAAGAGCTAATCTAGGCATGCATGCAAAAGTGGTTGCATGCATGCAAAAGTGATTGCATGCATGCAGAGGCTAAGATGAGTCCACATGTCCCTTATCCTCTAGGCATATCCTGTGGCATATCCTGTAGGAATATCCTGCAACCGAATCCTGTGTCCGGAATCCTGTAGGAAATCCTGCAACCCATATCCTGTATCCGGAATCCTGTAGGAAAGTCCTGCAACCCATGTCCTGTATCCGGAATCCTGTATTCTGTATCGGGTCGTGACAGCACCTCCTCCCTAAAGACGAGTTCCACGAGTCTTGGGACCTGGTTTAGCAGGATAATGCCGATGGAAGGCAGCAACCTTGGAAGAAGCATGGAGTAAGTTGGATGCAGGTTCCCAAGTGCGATCAGTAGGCAGGTACCCTTTCCAATCCACCAAGTATTGGAGTTGGTGACGATGAAGACGAGAGTCAAGGATGGCTGCGACTTCGTACTCAGGTTCCGTGTCAATGACCACAGGAGGGGGAGGAGAAGAAACACGACCAGGAAGAGAAGAAGGATGATACGGCTCCAACAAAGAGGTGTGAAACACAGGATGAAGTTTCACCGTGGATGGTAACTCGAGTCGGAAAGCTACAGGATTTACCTCCGCCACGATCCTATAAGGGCCCAATCGTTGAAAATCCAACTTAGAAGAAGGCCTGTTGGTGCGAATGTGTCGACGAAGAAGCCACACGAGATCACCAATCTTGTATGCAGGTGCCGGCTGTCGGTGAGCATCAGCATGATGCTTGTATCGTTCCTGTGCCTGTTGAAGATGAACCTGGAGATCATCCTGTACCTGCCGAAGATGCTGAAGACGATCCTGTACTGCAGGAGCGGAAGAAGGAGAAGCGGTAGGAGCAAAGTCAAAACGTGGATGGTGGCCTGTAAGAGCAAAGAAAGGTGTCTGTCCTGTAGATGCGTGGATGGAGTTGTTGTAGGCAAACTCTGCCATTGGAAGGAGGTCCAACCAGTTGTCCTGCTGGTAACTGATGAAGCAACGAAGATACTGTTCTAAGGTCTGAATTGTGCGTTCGGACTGCCCATCGGTTTGTGGGTGATATCCTGAAGAAAGATCCGCTTTGACCTGTAGACTCCGAAGAAGCTCTCGCCAAAACTTGGACATGAATTGTGGACCTCGATCGGAAACAATGCTCTCAGGAAGACCATGATGTCGGAACACCTCGCGGATCACCAACTCGGCAGTTGTCTGACCTGTAGCTGTCTTGTTGCAGGGTAGGAAATGAGCCTGCTTGGTGAAACGGTCAACCACCACAAGAACTGCATCAAATCCACGGGAGGAAAGATCTGTGAGGAAATCCATAGAAATGGATCTCCAAGGAGCAGACGGAACAGGAAGAGGACGAAGAAGACCAGAGGGTGCATGATGAGGCATCTTCGACCTGCTACAAGTGTCACAACTCCGTACAAACCTCTCCACAAAACCTCGCAACCCAGGCCACCAATAGTTGCGAGTCACCAATTCCACTGTCTTGGCCACACCAAAATGTCCTGTAGCCGGGGTATCATGACAATCCTGTACCACACGAGTCCTAGAAATACCAACAGGAACGTACAGGAGACCTTCCCGGTACAGGAGTCCATCCTGTATGGTGAATAGGTTGTAGTCTGGACGGGAACTGGAGGAAGAGGAACTTGCAACGTCAGGATGAATGTGTGAGAACACATTCTTTCCCAAGTCGTCTGTAGGCAACTGCGAACGAACGTCCTGTAGGAGTGTTGAATTTGCTGGAGCCTGATGAACCTGCAGTGCCGCAAGCCGGAAACGATCAGGACCCAACAACACTTGCCTTTGACCGTCAAATGCAGGATCGCCCGGGCTTGGTGCAAGGTAAGAGCGCCTAGACAATGCGTCCGCCTTGCCATTCCGAAAGCCGGGCCTGTAGACGATGACGAAGTCAAAACGTGATAGGAACTCTGCCCACCTAGCCTGTCGCCGACTGAGGACCCGAGCCGTTTGAAAGTACTCCAGGTTCTTGTGATCCGTAAGAACTTGTACAGGATGTGCAGCACCTTCCAGGAAATGCCGCCATTCCTCAAACGAATCCACAATGGCCTTGAGTTCCTTGTCATGAATCTCGTAGTTGATCTCCGCCGACAGGAACTTACGAGAGTGAAAGGCTACAGGATGAAGCAACTTGTCCTCTCCAACTTGCGATAGGACGGATCCTACTGCAAAATCCGAGGCATCTGCTTCAATGAAGAAAGGATGAGAAGGGTCAGGATGTGCTAAAATCGGAGCTGTCGTGAAAACGTCCTTGAGTGTTGTGAACGCGTGTTCCGCCTTGTCGGACCAAGAGAAAAGTCCTGTGCGCTTGGTGAGTTCTGTGAGTGGAAGTACACGCTTGGAGAAGTCCTGTATGAACCGCCTGTAGAAGTTTGCAAAGCCAAGGAAACATTGTACATCTCGTACCGACTTGGGCCTCTCCCACTCCACGATGGTCTTCACCTTGTGCATGTCCATGGAAACGCCAGCAGGAGAGACGATGTAGCCCAAGAACTCCACCGAATCCCTATCGAAAAAACACTTCTCCAACTTCGCGTACAGGCCATGCTCGCGAAGCCGCTCTAAAACTAGTCGTACATGCTTGTCATGTGCCGCCTGGTCCTTGGAGAAAATCAAGATGTCGTCGAGGTAGATCACCACAAACTGGTCCAAGAAGTCACGGAAAATGTCGTTCACCATGTGTTGGAATACAGCTGGGGCATTGGTAAGGCCGAAAGGCATTACCGTGTACTCAAAATGTCCATACCTTGTACGAAAGGCAGTCTTCCACTCATCGCCGGGACGAATCCGTACAAGGTTGTAGGCTCCTCGTAAGTCGATCTTCGTGAACACCTTTGCCCCTCGCAGCCGATCGAGAAGTTCCGGGATCAATGGCAACGGATACCGATTCCGAATGGTGACTTGATTCAAACCCCTGTAGTCCACCACCAAACGTAAACTCCCATCCTTCTTCTTGACAAAGAAGATAGGAGCTCCTGCAGGGGACTTTGAGTGACGAATGAAGCCGGATCCTAAGTTGTCCTCGATGTATTGACGAAGAACCTCCAACTCTGTGGGTGACAATGCATAGATCGGTCCGAATGGTGGAGTCTTTCCTTCCGCAAGATCAATAGGACAGTCGTAGGACCTGTGAACAGGAAGAACTGCAGCCTTGTGCTTGTCAAAAACGTCCTTAAAGTCGTGGTACTTGGATGGTAGGGAAGAAGGAGGAGAAGGAGAAGGAGAAGGAGAAAAAACAGGGGAGTCGGATACAGGAAAGGTAGGAGAGGACGTAGGAGTTACTTGAAAAGCAAAAAGGTGGAAGGGGGCAGGATCAGTGGCGAGTTCATGCATGGTAGTGGTAAGAACTCGGAGAGGAGAAGGAGGGAGCTGTGACTGAAAAAGAGGAAGGATCTTGGGGGATGGAACAGAGGCAGGGTAACAGAAAGAAGCAGGATTGGAAAAAACCTGTGTGGTTGTTGATGAGTGTACAGGATTGGAAGAATCCTGTACAGGACACCGTGAGTGTACAGGATTGGAAGAATCCTGTACAGGAGTCCGTGGTTGCGCAAGAGTGGAAGAAGCCTGCGAATGTGCTGACGAATCAACAGGAGGTGGATCCTGTTGAGGAGGAACCTTCGACACTGATACAGGATTGGAAGAACCCTGTACAGGACACCGCAAACTTACAGGAATGGGGAGAGCCTGCGGATGTGCTGAGGAACTGCCATGAGGTGAATCCTGTCGAGGAGGAGTCTTCAACACTGGTACAGGAACAGGTACGGTCAATCCTGTAGCTTGTACTGCCTCAGATACTAAGGATGTATCCTGCACGCAGGAAGGTACAGGATTGATCCTAGAAGTTGGAGAGGAAAACGTGAGTGTCCTAGACCTCCAGTCGATCTGCGGATTTGCAACAACGAACCATGGCATGCCCAAAATGATGGGAGTCGACCGAGTCTTGATCAAGTTGAAGGAAATTGAACAGTTGAATGTGCCATACCTGCAGGAGAGAGGTTCGGTAGCATGGGTAACTGCACCGGAAGCAATTAGACGCCCATCGGCCACCTCTACAGGAACTGCACGCTTCAACTTCACCACCGAAATGCCATGTTGAGTTGCAAACGTGTCATCCATGAAGCATGCATTTGCACCAGTGTCTAACAAGGCAAACTCCATGAGCTCTCGATTATTAAGATGAATGTGTACAGGAAACTTAAGTGACGGGATGGTATGAGCAGCACCAATGGAGCCTGCACCTACGTCCAACTTCGCGGCTCCTAGACGAAGTGGACATTGGAGTTTTCCGACTGAACTTCGGCTTCGACTTCACGCGTCTTGAAGTTCCTGGCTTTAATAGGACAATCTGCCACCTTGTGTCCTGCTCCACCACAATACAAGCACAGGTTCTCACTGCGACGACGTTGCTTCTCGGCAGCGGAAAGAGAGCCACGCTTGGATTTCTCAACCTCCATAGGAACTACTCCAGAAGGTGGTGCAGGAACATGTACCACAGCTGTAGGATTGGTTTGCAGGAACTGTTGACGGGATCTTTCCTGACGACGCTCGAACAAACGGTTGTCGCAACGAACAGCTTGTTGCATGATCTCCGCTAATGTTTGGGCATCCGGTAACGTAAGGAGAAGGTCCTTCACGTCGTCCCTCAACCCAAAACGGAAGTGTTCGATCAATGCAGTCTCGTCCCATGGAATGGTGCAAAGTTGCTGAAATTCGGATGCACGGAAGCTGGTCGGGATCCTTGAGTGAGCTTCCGTAACTTCGTGCATGCAGAACGGTACTTATCAGGATCTCCAAAACAGGCTTCAAAGGCAGCCACGAAACCTTCAAAGTCTTCCATCAGTGGATCGTCACGCTCCAGCAAGGGGGCAACCCAAGCCCGTGGAGATCCACTTAGTAAGGATGCCAAAAGACCCACCTTTTGAGCATCAGTCGAGTAGCGCCGTGGTTGCATACGGATCAAGAGTCGGATCTGATTCAGGAAACCTTGGAAATCGGCACGATTACCACTGAACTTCTCTGGCATGCTAACCTTCGGCTCCGAAGAAAAGTTTGATGAAGAGGAAACCACCGATGCCTGGGAGAGAGCCTGCGCAGCAGCCTTGGAGGATGCATCAGCAGCTGCATGTGCCGCAGTGGTGGAACCTTGCAGGTCGGTGACCACTTGGCGCAAAGTGGCCAGCTCATGAAGTAGCATTTGGTGCTCGTGTTGAAAATGCTCAAAATCAGCCATGATCTAGGAAAGAAAAAAGGAGGAAAATGAAGGAAAGGAATCAAGAAAAAGGTAGCTGGAAAACGGAGAACTATGAAGCAGTTACTATCAAACTGTCAAGCCACGATCCAGGAAACAGGAAGAGAAGGATTCCAAGGACAGAAGGCTTGACTCAGGAACAGGACCGAGAGCAGGACAGGAACTAGGAATAGGAACAGGACGGATCTAGGAGCAAGACAGGATCAGGATAGGATCCGGGAGAACAGAAAGGAGCGCAGGACAGGATCCGGACAAACAGACAGGGGATCCAGGAGCAGGACAGGAACAGGAGGAGGTAGGAGCAGACAGGAAACAAGACAGAACAAGACAAGACAAGATTGATCGTAGTAAGACTGGTGTTGATAGTAACTGATTGTACAACAATTAGGTCGGAGCTTTTATGCTCACAACTCCAAGAGCTAATCTAGGCATGCATGCAAAAGTGGTTGCATGCATGCAAAAGTGATTGCATGCATGCAGAGGCTAAGATGAGTCCACATGTCCCTTATCCTCTAGGCATATCCTGTGGCATATCCTGTAGGAATATCCTGCAACCGAATCCTGTGTCCGGAATCCTGGTAGGAGTATCCTGTAGGAAAATCCTGCAACCCATATCCTGTATCCGGAATCCTGTAGGAAAGTCCTGCAACCCATGTCCTGTATCCGGAATCCTGTATTCTGTATCGGGTCGTGACAACCGAACCTCTCTCCTGCAGGTATGGCACATTCAACTGTTCAATTTCCTTCAACTTGATCAAGACTCGGTCGACTCCCATCATTTTGGGCATGCCATGGTTCGTTGTTGCAAATCCGCAGATCGACTGGAGGTCTAGGACGCTCACGTTTTCCTCTCCAACTGCTAGGATCAATCCTGTACCTTCCTGCATGCAGGATACATCCTTAGTATCTGAGGCAGTACAAGCTACAGGATTGACCGTGCCTGTTCTTGTACCAGTGTTGAAGACTCCTCCTTGACAGGATTCACGTCATATCAATTCCTCAGCATATCTGCAGGCTCTCTCCACTCCTGTAAGTACACAGTGTCATGTACAGGGTTCTTCCAATCCTGTATCAGTGTCAAAGGTTCCTCCTCAACAGGATCCACCTCCTGTTGATTCGTCAGCACATTCGCAGGCTTCTTCCACTCTTGCGCAACCACGGACTCCTGTACAGGATTCTTCCAATCCTGTACACTCATCACCACACAGGTTTTTTCCAATCCTGCTTCTTTCTGTTACCCTGCTTCTGTTCCATCCCCCAAGATCCTTCCTCTTTTTCAGTCACAGCTCCCTCCTTCTCCTCTCCGAGTTCTTACTACTACCATGCATGAACTCGCCATTGATCCTGCTCCCTTCCACCTTTTTGCCTTTCAAGTAACTCCTACGTCCTCTTCTACCTTTCATGTATCCGATTCCCCTGTTTTTTCTCCTTCTCCTTCTCCTTCTCCTCCTTCTTCCCTACCATCCAAATACCACGACTTTAAGGACGTTTTTGACAAGCACAAGGCTGCAGTTCTTCCTGTTCACAGGTCCTACGACTGTCCTATTGATCTTGCGGAAGGAAAGACTCCACCATTCGGACCGATTTATGCATTGTCACCCACAGAGTTGGAGGTTCTTCGTCAGTACATCGAGGACAACTTGGCATCCGGCTTCATTCGTCACTCAAAGTCCCCTGCAGGAGCTCCTATCTTCTTTGTCAAGAAGAAGGATGGGAGTTTACGTTTGGTTGTGGACTACAGGGGTTTGAATCAAGTCACCATTCGGAATCGGTACCCGTTGCCATTGATCCCGGAGCTTCTCGATCGGCTGCGAGGAGCAAAGGTGTTCACGAAGATCGACTTACGAGGAGCCTACAACCTTGTACGGATTCGTCTCGGCGATGATTGGAAGACTGCCTTTCGTACAAGGTATGGACATTTTGAGTACACGGTAATGCCTTTCGGCCTTACCAATGCCCCAGCTGTATTCTAACACATGGTGAACGACATTTTCCGTGACTTCTTGGACCAGTTTGTGGTGATCTACCTCGACGACATCTTGATTTTCTCTAAGGACCAGGCGGCACATGACAAGCATGTACGACTAGTTTTAGAGCGGCTTCGCGAGCATGGCCTATACGCGAAGTTGGAGAAGTGTTTTTTCGATAGGGATTCGGTGGAGTTCTTGGGCTACATTGTCTCTCCTGCTGGCGTTTCCATGGACATGCACAAGGTGAAGACCATCGTGGAGTGGGAGAGGCCCAAGTCGGTACGAGATGTACAATGTTTCCTTGGCTTTGCAAACTTCTACAGGCGGTTCATACAGGACTTCTCCAAGCGTGTACTTCCACTCACAGAACTCACCAAGCGCACAGGACTTTTCTCTTGGTCCGACAAGGCGGAACACGCATTCACAACACTCAAGGACGTTTTCACGACAGCTCCGATTTTAGCACATCCTGACCCTTCTCATCATTTCTTCATTGAAGCAGATGCCTTGGATTTTGCAGTAGGGTCCGTGCTATCGCAAGTTGGAGAGGACAAGTTGCTTCATCCTGTAGCTTTTCACTCTCGTAAGTTCCTGTCGGCGGAGATCAACTACGAGATTCATGACAAGGAACTCAAGGCCATTGTGGATTCGTTTGAGGAGTGGCGGCATTTCCTAGAAGGTGCTGCACATCCTGTACAAGTTCTTACGGATCACAAGAACCTGGAGTACTTTCAAACGGCTCGGGTCCTCAGTCGGCGACAGGCTAGGTGGGCAGAGTTCCTATCACGTTTGACTTCGTCATCGTCTACAAGCCCGGCTTTCGGAATGGCAAGGCGGACGCATTGTCTAGGCGCTCTTACTTGCACCAAGCCCGGGTGATCCTGCATTTGACGGTCAAAGGCAAGTGTTGTTGGGTCCTGATCGTTTCCGGCTTGCGGCATTGTAGGTTCATCAGGCTCCAGCAAATTCAACACTCCTACAGGACGTCCGTTTGCAGTTGGCTACAGACGACTTGGCAAAGAATGTGTTCTCACACATTCATCCTGACGTTGCAAGTTCCTCTTCCTCCAGTTCCCGTCCAGACTACAACCTGTTCACCATACAGGATGGACTCCTGTACCGGGAAGGTCTCCTGTACGTTCCTGTTGGTATTTCCAGGACTCGCGTGGTACAGGATTGTCATGATACCCCGGCTACAGGACATTTTGGTGTGGCCAAGACAGTGGAGTTGGTGACTCGCAACTATTGGTGGCCGGGTTACGAGGTTTTTGGGAGAGGTTTGTATGGAGTTGTGACACTTGTAGCAGGTCAAAGATGCCTCATCATGCACCCTCTAGTCTTCTTCGTCCTCTTCCTGTTCCGTCTGCTCCTTGGAGATCCATTTCTATGGATTTCCTCACAGATCTTCCTCCTTCTCGTGGATTTGATGCAGTTCTTGTGGTTGTTGACCGTTTCACCAAGCAGGCTCATTTCCTACCCTGCAACAAGACAGCTACAGGTCAGACAACTGCCGAGTTGGTGATCCGCGAGGTGTTCCGACATCATGGTCTTCCTGAGAGCATTGTTTCCGATCGAGGTCTACAATTCATGTCCAAGTTTGGCGAGAGCTTCTTCGGAGTCTACAGGTCAAAGCGGATCTTTCTTCAGGATATCACCCACAAACCGATGGCAGTCCGAACGCACAATTCAGACCTTAGAACAGTATCTTCGTTGCTTCATCAGTTACCAGCAAGACAACTGGTTGGACCTCCTTCCAATGGCGGAGTTTGCCTACAACAACTCCATCCACGCATCTACAGGACAGACACCCTTCTTTGCTCTTACAGGCCACCATCCACGTTTTGACTTTGCTCCTCCCGCTTCTCCTTCTTCCGCTCCTGCAGTACAGGATCGTCTTCAGCATCTTCAGCAGGTACAGGATGATCTCCAGTTTCATCTTCAACAGGCACAGGAACGATACAAGCATCATGCTGATGCTCACCGTCAGCCGGCACCTGCATACAAGATTGGTGATCTCGTGTGGCTTCTTCGTCAACACATTCGCACCAACAGGCCTTCTTCTAAGTTGGATTTTCAACGATTGGGCCCTTATAGGATCGTGGCGGAGGTAAATCCTGTAGCTTTCCGACTCGAGTTACCATCCATGGTGAAACTTCATCCTGTGTTTCACACCTCTTTGTTGGAGCCATATCATCCTTCTTCTCTTCCCGGTCGTGTTTCTTCTCCTCTCCCCCCCTGTGGTCATTCACACGGAACCTGAGTATGAAGTCGCAGCCATCCTTGACTCTCGTCTTCATCGTCACCAATGTCAAGCCACGATCCAGGAAACAGGAGAGAGCAGGATTCCAAGGACATGAAGGCTTGACTCAGGAACAGGACCGAGAGCAGGACAGGAACCAGGAATAGGAACAGGACGGATATAAGAAGGATAGGATCCGGGAGCAAGACAGGAAAGCACAGGATAGGATCCGAGAGCAAAACAGGAACAGGACAGGATCCCAGAGCAGGACAGGATCCAGGAACAGGACAGGAAATAGGAGCGAGACAGGAACAGGACAGGAAACAAGACAAGACAAGATTGATCGTAGTAAGACTGGTGTTGATAGTAACTGATTGTACAACAATTAGGTCGGAGCTTTTATGCTCACAACTCCAAGAGCTAATCTAGGCATGCATGCAAAAGTGGTTGCATGCATGCAAAAGTGATTGCATGCATGCAGAGGCTAAGATGAGTCCACATGTCCCTTATCCTCTAGGCATATCCTGTGGCATATCCTGTAGGAATATCCTGCAACCGAATCCTGTGTCCGAATCCTGGTAGGAGTATCCTGTAGGAAAATCCTGCAACCCATATCCTGTATCCGGAATCCTGAAAGTCCTGCAACCCATGTCCTGTATCCGGAATCCTGTATTCTGTATCGGGTCGTGACAGCACCTCCTCCCTAAAGACGAGTTCCACGAGTCTTGGGACCTGGTTTAGCAGGATAATGCCGATGGAAGGCAACAACCTTGGAAGAAATGGAGTAAGTTGGATGCAGGTTCCCAAGTGCGATCAGTGAGTAGAGTACCCTTTCCAATCCACCAAGTATTGGAGTTGGTGACGATGAAGACGAGAGTCAAGGATGGCTGCGACTTCGTACTCAGGTTCCGTGTCAATGACCACAGGAGGGGGAGAGAAGAAACACGACCAGGAAGAGAAGAAGGATGATACGGCTCCAACAAAGAGGTGTGAAACCAGGATGAAGTTTCACCGTGGATGGTAACTCGAGTCGAAAGCTACAGGATTTACCTCCGCCACGATCCTATAAGGGCCCAATCGTTGAAAATCCAACTTAGAAGAAGGCCTGTTGGTGCGAATGTGTCGACGAAGAAGCCACACGAGATCACCAATCTTGTATGCAGGTGCCGGCTGTCGGTGAGCATCAGCATGATGCTTGTATCGTTCCTGTGCCTGTTGAAGATGAACCTGGAGATCATCCTGTACCTGCCGAAGATGCTGAAGACGATCCTGTACTGCAGGAGCGGAAGAAGGAGAAGCGGTAGGAGCAAAGTCAAAACGTGGATGGTGGCCTGTAAGAGCAAAGAAAGGTGTCTGTCCTGTAGATGCGTGGATGGAGTTGTTGTAGGCAAACTCTGCCATTGGAAGGAGGTCCAACCAGTTGTCCTGCTGGTAACTGATGAAGCAACGAAGATACTGTTCTATAGGTCTGAATTGTGCGTTCGGACTGCCCATCGGTTTGTGGGTGATATCCTGAAGAAAGATCCGCTTTGACCTGTAGACTCCGAAGAAGCTCTCGCCAAAACTTGGACATGAATTGTGGACCTCGATCGGAAACAATGCTCTCAGGAAGACCATGATGTCGGAACACCTCGCGGATCCCAACTCGGCAGTTGTCTGACCTGTGTCTTGTTGCAGGGTAGGAAATGAGCCTGCTTGGTGAAACGGTCAACCACCACAAGAACTGCATCAAATCCACGAGAAGGAGGAAGATCTGTGAGGAAATCCATAGAAATGGATCTCCAAGGAGCAGACGGAACAGGAAGAGGACGAAGAAGACCAGAGGGTGCATGATGAGGCATCTTCGACCTGCTACAAGTGTCACAACTCCGTACAAACCTCTCCACAAAACCTCGCAACCCAGGCCACCAATAGTTGCGAGTCACCAATTCCACTGTCTTGGCCACACCAAAATGTCCTGTAGCCGGGGTATCATGACAATCCTGTACCACACGAGTCCTAGAAATACCAACAGGAACGTACAGGAGACCTTCCCGGTACAGGAGTCCATCCTGTATGGTGAATAGGTTGTAGTCTGGACGGGAACTGGAGGAAGAGGAACTTGCAACGTCAGGATGAATGTGTGAGAACACATTCTTTCCCAAGTCGTCTGTAGGCAACTGCGAACGAACGTCCTGTAGGAGTGTTGAATTTGCTGGAGCCTGATGAACCTGCAGTGCCGCAAGCCGGAAACGATCAGGACCCAACAACACTTGCCTTTGACCGTCAAATGCAGGATCGCCCGGGCTTGGTGCAAGGTAAGAGCGCCTAGACAATGCGTCCGCCTTGCCATTCCGAAAGCCGGGCTGTAGACGATGACGAAGTCAAAACGTGATAGGAACTCTGCCCACCTAGCCTGTCGCCGACTGAGGACCCGAGCCGTTTGAAAGTACTCCAGGTTCTTGTGATCCGTAAAACTTGTACAGGATGTGCAGCACCTTCCAGGAAATGCCGCCATTCCTCAAACGAATCCACAATGGCCTTGAGTTCCTTGTCATGAATCTCGTAGTTGATCTCCGCCGACAGGAACTTACGAGAGTGAAAGGCTACAGGATGAAGCAACTTGTCCTCTCCAACTTGCGATAGGACGGATCCTACTGCAAAATCCGATCTGCTTCAATGAAGAAAGGATGAGAAGGGTCAGGATGTGCTAAAATCGGAGCTGTCGTGAAAACGTCCTTGAGTGTTGTGAACGCGTGTTCCGCCTTGTCGGACCAAGAGAAAAGTCCTGTGTGCTTGGTGAGTTCTGTGAGTGGAAGTACACTCTTGGAGAAGTCCTGTATGAACCGCCTGTAGAAGTTTGCAAAGCCAAGGAAACATTGTACATCTCGTACCGACTTGGGCCTCTCCCACTCCACGATGGTCTTCACCTTGTGCATGTCCATGGAAACGCCAGCAGGAGAGACGATGTAGCCCAAGAACTCCACCGAATCCCTATCGAAAAAACACTTCTCCAACTTCGCGTACAGGCCATGCTCGCGAAGCCGCTCTAAAACTAGTCGTACATGCTTGTCATGTGCCGCCTGGTCCTTGGAGAAAATCAAGATGTGTCGTAGATCACCACAAACTGGTCCAAGAAGTCACGGAAAATGTCGTTTCACCATGGTTGGAATACAGCTGGGGCATTGGTAAGGCCGAAAGCATTACCGTGTACTCAAAATTCCATACTTGTACGAAAGGCAGTTTTCCACTCATCGCCGGGACGAATCCGTACAAGGTTGTAGGCTCCTCGTAAGTCGATCTTCGTGAACACCTTTGCCCCTCGCAGCCGATCGAGAAGTTCCGGATCAATGGCAACGGATACCGATTCCGAATGGTGTGACTTGATTCAAACCCCTGTAGTCCACCACCAAACGTAAACTCCCATCCTCCTTCTTGACAAAGAAGATAGGAGCTCCTGCAGGGGACTTTGAGTGACGAATGAAGCCGGATCCTAAGTTGTCCTCGATGTATTGACGAAGAACCTCCAACTCTGTGGGTGACAATGCATAGATCGGTCCGAATGGTGGAGTCTTTCCTTCCGCAAGATCAATAGGACAGTCGTAGGACCTGTGAACAGGAAGAACTGCAGCCTTGTGCTTGTCAAAAACGTCCTTAAAGTCGTGGTACTTGGATGGTAGGGAAAGGAGAGAGAAGGAGAAGGAGAAGGAGAAAAAACAGGGGAGTCGGATACAGGAAAGGTAGGAGAGGACGTAGGAGTTACTTGAAAAGCAAAAGGTGGAAGGGGGCAGGATCAGTGGCGAGTTCATGCATGGTAGTGGTAAGAACTCGGAGAGGAGAAGGAGGGAGCTGTGACTGAAAAAAGAGGAAGGATCTTGGGGGATGGAACAGAGGCAGGGTAACAGAAAGAAGCAGGATTTGGAAAAAACCTGTGTGGTTGTTGATGAGTGTACAGGATTGGAAGAATCCTGTACAGGACACCGTGAGTGTACAGGATTGGAAGAATCCTGTACAGGAGTCCGTGGTTGCGCAAAGAGTGGAAGAAGCCTGCGAATGTGCTGACGAATCAACAGGAGGTGGATCCTGTTGAGGAGGAACCTTCGACACTGATACAGGATTGGAAGCCTGTACAGGACACCGCAAACTTACAGGAATGGGGAGACCTGGGCGCGATGTGCTGAGGAACTGCCATGAGGTGAATCCTGTCGAGGAGGAGTCCTTCAACACTGGTACAGGGGAACAGGTACGGTCAATCCTGTAGCTTGTACTGCCTAGATACTAAGGATGTATCCTGCACGCAGGAAGGTACAGGATTGATCCTAGAAGTTGGAGAGGAAAACGTGAGTGTCCTAGACCTCCAGTCGATCTGCGGATTTGCAACAACGAACCATGGCATGCCCAAAATGATGGGAGTCGACCGAGTCTTGATCAAGTTGAAGGAAATTGAACAGTTGAATGTGCCATACCTGCAGGAGAGAGGTTCGGTAGCATGGGTAACTGCACCGGAAGCAATTAGACGCCCATCGGCCACCTCTACAGGAACTGCACGCTTCAACTTCACCACCGAAATGCCATGTTGAGTTGCAAACGTGTCATCCATGAAGCATGCATTTGCACCAGTGTCTAACAAGGCAAACTCCATGAGCTCTCGATTATTAAGATGAATGTGTACAGGAAACTTAAGTGACGGGATGGTATGAGCAGCACCAATGGAGCCTGCACCTACGTCCAACTTCGCGGCTCCTAGACGAAGTGGACATTGGAGTTTTCCGACTGAACTTCGGCTTCGACTTCACGCGTCTTGAAGTTCCTGGCTTTAATAGGACAATCTGCCACCTTGTGTCCTGCTCCACCACAATACAAGCACAGGTTCTCACTGCGACGACGTTGCTTCTCGGCAGCGGAAAGAGAGCCACGCTTGGATTTCTCAACCTCCATAGGAACTACTCCAGAAGGTGGTGCAGGAACATGTACCACAGCTGTAGGATTGGTTTGCAGGAACTGTTGACGGGATCTTTCCTGACGACGCTCGAACAAACGGTTGTCGCAACGAACAGCTTGTTGCATGATCTCCGCTAATGTTTGGGCATCCGGTAACGTAAGGAGAAGGTCCTTCACGTCGTCCCTCAACCCAAAACGGAAGTGTTCGATCAATGCAGTCTCGTCCCATGGAATGTTCGTGCAAAGTTGCTGAAATTCGGATGCATAGACGGAAGCTGGTCGGGATCCTTGAGTGAGCTTCCGTAACTTCGTGCATGCAGAACGGTACTTATCAGGATCTCCAAAACAGGCTTCAAAGGCAGCCACGAAACCTTCAAAGTCTTCCATCAGTGGATCGTCACGCTCCAGCAAGGGGGCAACCCAAGCCCGTGGAGATCCACTTAGTAAGGATGCCAAAAGACCCACCTTTTGAGCATCAGTCGAGTAGCGCCGTGGTTGCATACGGATCAAGAGTCGGATCTGATTCAGGAAACCTTGGAAATCGGCACGATTACCACTGAACTTCTCTGGCATGCTAACCTTCGGCTCCGAAGAAAAGTTTGATGAAGAGGAAACCACCGATGCCTGGGAGAGAGCCTGCGCAGCAGCCTTGGAGGATGCATCAGCAGCTGCATGTGCCGCAGTGGTGGAACCTTGCAGGTCGGTGACCACTTGGCGCAAAGTGGCCAGCTCATGAAGTAGCATTTGGTGCTCGTGTTGAAAATGCTCAAAATCAGCCATGATCTAGGAAAGAAAAAAGGAGGAAAATGAAGGAAAGGAATCAAGAAAAAGGTAGCTGGAAAACGGAGAACTATGAAGCAGTTACTATCAAACTGTCAAGCCACGATCCAGGAAACAGGAAGAGAGCAGGATTCCAAGGACATGAAGGCTTGACTCAGGAACAGGACCGAGAGCAGGACAGGAACCAGGAATAGGAACAGGACGGATCTAGGAGTAGACAGGATTAGGATAGGATCCGGGAGCAAGACAGGAAAGCACAGGATAGGATCCGGGAGCAAAACAGGAACAGGACAGGATCCCGGAGCAGGACAGGATCCAGGAACAGGACAGGAAATAGGAGCGAGACAGGAACAGGACAGGAAACAAGACAAGACAAGATTGATCGTAGTAAGACTGGTGTTGATAGTAACTGATTGTACAACAATTAGGTCGGAGCTTTTATGCTCACAACTCCAAGAGCTAATCTAGGCATGCATGCAAAAGTGGTTGCATGCATGCAGAGGCTAAGATGAGTCCACATGTCCCTTATCCTCTAGGCATATCCTGTGGCATATCCTGTAGGAATATCCTGCAACCGAATCCTGTGTCCGGAATCCTGGTAGGAGTATCCTGTAGGAAAATCCTGCAACCCATATCCTGTATCCGGAATCCTGTATAGGAAAGTCCTGCAACCCATGTCCTGTATCCGGAATTCTGTATTCTGTATCGGGTCGTGACAACCAACTCCAATACTTGGTGGATTGGAAAGGGTACCTGCCTACTGATCGCACTTGGGAACCTGCATCCAACTTACTCCATGCTTCTTCCAAGGTTGCTGCCTTCCATCGGCATTATCCTGCTAAACCAGGTCCCAAGACTCGTGGAACTCGTCTTTAAGGAGGAGGTGCTGTCACGACCCGATACAGAATACAGGATTCCGGATACAGGACATGGGTTGCAGGACTTTCCTACAGGATTCCGGATACAGGATATGGGTTGCAGGATTTTCCTACAGGATATTCCTACCAGGATTCCGGACATAGGATTCGGTTGCAGGATATATCCTACATGATATGCCACAGGATATGCCTAGAGGATAAGGGACATGTGGACTCATCTTAGCCTCTGCATGCATGCAATCACTTTTGCATGCATGCAACCACTTTTGCATGCATGCCTAGATTAGCTCTTGGAGTTGTGAGCATAAAAGCTCCGACCTAATTGTTGTACAATCAGTTACTATCAACACCAGTCTTACTACGATCAATCTTGTCTTGTCTTGTTTCCTGTCCTGTTCCTGTCTCGCTCCTATTTCCTGTCCTGTTCCTGGATCCTGCTCTGGGATCCTGTCCTGTTCCTATTTTGCTCCCGGATCCTATCCTGTGCTTTCCTGTCTTGCTCCCGGATCCTATCCTGATCCTGTCTTGCTCCTAGATCCGTCCTGTTCCTATTCCTAGTTCTTGTCCTGCTCTCGGTCCTGTTCCTGAGTCAAGCCTTCATGTCCTTGGATCCTGTTCTCTTCCTGGTTCCTGGATCGTGGCTTGACAGCTCCAACAAATTCAACACTTTTACAAGCATCTGTTGTAATTGGCTACAGATGACTTAACAAAGAATGTGTTTTTCACACATTAATCCTGACATTGCAAGCTCCTCTTTCTCCAATTCCCATACAGACTACAAGTTGTTTGCCATACATGACGGACTCTTATACCAGGAAGGTCTCATGTACATTTCTGTTGGTGTTTACAATTCGTGTGGTACAGGATTGTTTTGATACCCCGATTATAGGACATTTTGGTGTGGCTAAGACAATTGAGTTGGTGACTCGCAACTATTGGTGGCTTGGGTTATGAGGTTTTGTGGAAAAGTTTGTATGGAGTTGTGACACATGCAACAGGTCGAAAATGCCTCGTCATGTGCCCTTTAATCTTCTTCGTTTTGTTCATGTTCCCTCTACTCCTTGGAGATCCATTTCTACGGATTTCCTTACAGATCTTCCTCCTTCTTGTGGATTTGATGCAGTTTGTGGTGGTTGACCATTTCACCAAACAGGCTCATTTTCTACCTTGTAATAAGACGGTTACAAGCCAGACAACTGCTAAATTGGTGATCCGCGAAGTGTTCCGACATCATGGTCTTCTTAAGAGCATTGTTTTAATCGAGACCCACAATTCATGTCTAGATTTTGGCGAGAGCTTCTCTAGAGTTTACAAGTTAAAGCAGATCTTTCTTTAGGATATCATCTGCAAATTAATGGGCAGTCAAAATGCACAATTCAGACCTTGGAGCCCTGCTTCATCAGTTACCAACAGGACAATTGGTTGGGACTTCTTCCTATGGCAGAGTTTGTTTACAACAACTCTGTTCATGCATCTACAGGTCAAATACCTTTCTTCGCTTTTACAGACTACATCCACGTTTTGACTTTGCTTTTCATCCTTCTCTTTCTTCCGCTCCTATAGTACAGGATTGTCTTCAGCATCTTCGTCAGGTAATCTCCGAGTTCATCTTCAATAGGCATAGGAATGGTACAAGTGTCATGCTGATGCTCATTGTCAACCGGTACCTACATATAAGATTGGTGATCTCATGTGGCTTCTTCATTAGCATATTCGCACCAACAGGCCTTTTTCTAAGTTGAATTTTCAACGATTGGGCCCTTACAGGATTGCGGTTGAGGTCAATCCTATAGCTTTCCGACTAGAGCTACCATATACTGTGAAACTTCATCCTATATTTTACACTTCTTTGTTGGAACCGTATCATTCTTCTTCTCTTCCTAATCATGCTTATTCTCCTCCCCTCCTGTGGTCATTAACGATGAACATGAGTACGAAGTTAATGCCATCCTTGATTCTCGTCTTCATCGCGCCAACTTTAATACTTGGTGGATTGGAAAGGTTATTTGCCTATGATCGTACTTGGGAACCTGCATCCAATTTACTCTATACTTCTTCTAAGATTGCTGGCTTTTCAACATTATCCTACTAAACCAAGTCCTAAGACTCGTGGAACTTGTCCTTAGGGAGGAGGTATTGTCACGACTCAATAGGATATGCTTACAGGATACATGATACATGATACGGGATATAGGATATGCCTATAAGAATACCAACATGATATACCAGCAAAATAATACTCAAGGAGCTAATCTAGACATAAGCTAAAAAAATGACCTTTATCTTATAGGTATATCTTGTAAGCATATCTAGTTTACTAGATTAGTTTTTGGAGTTGTAAGTATAAAAGCTCTGACCTAATTGCTGTATAATTAATTATTATCAACACCAATCATTTTACAATCATTTTTTTATTTTTTTTTGTCTTATTCATTGTTCTTGCCTTGCTCTTGAATCAATCCTCTTTATTCTTATCATGCTCTTGGGTCGTGACTTGACATAGACCTAAGGTATAAAAGAGAATTAGGAGAATTAAAGAAGGCACCTAATATTGAAAGCCTTTTGGAGAGCAATGTGTGGAGACTAAAGACAGCTTAGGGAGGTCGAGTGGTTTTGTGAGGGTCTCTTTATATGTAGTGGTGTTTGTTATTGGGGTCTCTAGTTTGTATGTAGTGATGTCTAACAATAACAAACGTAGTGATGTCTAAAATAAAAACAGAAACGCTATTCTAAAATTTCTTTACCTTGTTAATTTCCATACTCGAACCCATAATCTTATATTTTATTAAGATTCTTATTTAATTTCTTTAATCAATTTAAAAAAAAAAAGAACAATTACTTATTCAAATCCTAATTTTATTTAAGTTATTTTATATTCAACTTTTAAATCTACAATGTGTAACATTAGTGTATATATATTTCAAGAGACATAGGCTAAAGAATAGTAGCCTTCATAGTGGATGATGCAGCCCTTGTTGTAAATTCCTTGCAGTCAATGCTGCTACTTAGAGAAGGATCTCCCTATATTGTGATCAATCTCATCTTGCCATCTCGTATAAATTTGTAATAAGTTTGGATATTCTTACATTTCCAACAACATTTTTATATGTTTTTTAAATATAACTTTTACATTTAAGTTTCTAACTATAAATTAAGCGCCTTCTTAGATTTGTCTCAGAGTTTGATGCTCACAGGCAATCCAGCACAACACCACATGCACGCACTCACACCTCTTACTACTAGCCACACTCACGCACCACACAGAGCAGCTACATTAGACGTGTATACTCTCTGCGTGTGTGTGTGTGTGTTGTGTGTATTTAAACGTTGAAAACTATTTGTGTGTGCCTGAGTATGTGTGTGTGTTTTCTTGTCTATTTCTGTATGATGTATAACCGCACAATGGATGAGGAATATACCTTGTGCCTTAACACTACTTTTACATTACTACTGTAAACATGTTGTAAAGTTAATAATTCCATTTCCAAATTCAAAACATCATTAATTGTTTTCTTAAATTTTAATTTAACATTAAGTAATCTTAAAATGTTAATGTATACATGTGTTTTGGAAGTGGAAAACAAGTTAACATTTTAGACATACATGTGATGCATATGTAAAACATGAGTACATACACAAGTATGGTTATGTATCTGCAGATATGGATATGTGTACATCCATTATAGACTTGCAGAATGTCAATTATGCAATGCATTCATGTAGTACGTGTGATAGATGTGCATAGACGTGCTTATATACACATACACGGATGTTACATCTCTTTCTGTATATATACATATATATGCCTATGCACTCTACATACGACACCCTAAAGACGTGTCATTGTGCGTGTAAACATTAAATATAAAAGTACAGATGTATATAGATACACCGAGAGAGAGAGAGAGATTTGTGTTAAAAGAACACGTTTGTATGCAAAATAAGTTAAACATAATAGAAAATGACGACACTGACCTAGAAACAGAGCGACAAGGCATGCCCTCTCCTGCTCCTCCACTTTCGCTATGCCACCGGCTAGACACTCTGCAGAATACCTGAAAATGGGGATAAACACTCATGTGAAATGGTAAATAATCAGCATGTGTATAACTTACATATATAATGTTACACACACACACACACACACACACACACACACACACATTTTAACGGGTAATGAAAGACCATTATAACAATAATAATGTGGATAACTCCACCCTCTTAAATGAGTTAAACAGATACACTTTCTTTCATATATCCGTATATATGCAACACACACAGACATACACGTCCAAGTATGAAGTCGTGACCTGAAAGACTTCTTTTTATACTCATGATATGTACGTGTATGCATGTATGTATTTACTTATGTGTACCATTGTGTATTATACCTGGTTTAAACACACCCAAGTGTGTTTATATGCATCCGTAGACATTAGATTAAGGTAAACCATGTGTGTTTTGCGACTTGAAGGCAGTAATGTATTAGTCCATGCTGTGTTGTGCATATTATGGCAAGTTTGTAAGCATATGAGCAACTGTGTGTGTGTTAAACAAGTGTAGTAAGCTTTACGTTGTTTCATTGCACACACACACACGTTTATGCTTGGTTCAAACACCTGTATTCAGATGCGTAGGCTTGAAGCCCAGGAACTGAACCAGCGACAAGCAGAAGCTATAACTGCAGTAGTAACAACCGTTTTGAATGATAGCTTGGAGAGCGTGGCTCAGTCATACACATCCAAATCAGAAATGCAAAAGGTTAGTGTGTCTGTAGAGAGAGAGAGAGAAAGGTCAGTTTGTCTAAATATAACTACTTTGGTGCAGTGCGAAATGCTGCAAGATGCAACATTGTCTAAGTTTAAGGCAGAAATGCAAAGCTCCTTGGTATATTTAACTCTCTCTCTCTCTCTCTCTCTCTCTCTCTCTCTCTCTCTCTCTCTATATATATATATATATATCACTTTGTGTAGGAACATCATTTTACTACCTTGCAACGTGAATCTGAAAGGCTCCGAACAGACACGGAGAAAATGCGAAGTGAATTAAGGTCATTTTAATACATGTGTATGCATATGCACATGCATATACATATATGTATGTGTGTGTGTATTAAAGTATTATTTATATCCTTAATGATAGTAACTATCAGTTTAGATTAAGAATTGACTTAAACATTAATATATAAAGTTATAATTATTAAAAGCTTAATCATATGTTCTCTCACAGACACATACGCACACACACACACACACACGTTGATATGAGCAGGAGAAAGCGAGTGACATGATACATGTGGTGTGTGTGTGTGAAAGAGAGAAAGAGGGAGGTAGGAAGAGAGAGAGAGACAGAGAGACAGACCTGCAGCTGCCATGCTAGCGTGTGGGGGACGATATACGGCAGGCTTTGTAACTGTGGAATTTAATTAAACATTATATGGTGAACATTTACTTTACTATTAGTTTAATTTATTATTTTGGTTTAATTTGTACTATTTAATAATTTGAACTTATATGAACAATTCAGAGTTAGTTTAGGTTAAGTTTTACCTGTGGGCACTTTCTGTCGGGCATTTGACTTAGTAGATGGGAGAAGCTGGCCTTTCAGTATACTTTCCTGGCCTCAACCTGATTACACAATAACTCTCTCTCACACACACACACACACAACACACAGACACACACATACACATTGTCAAACACGTACCTGATACAACTTATCTATCTTTTTATCATCAACAAGAGCGTATACTTGAATATCTTTATCCTGTAAACGTTTAGTTTTACATGGATTCGTATAAAGTCATTTACACAACTAAATTATAGTTCTACCATATGTAAGACGTGTCTGTGTGTTGTGTGTGTGTGTGTATACATACATACGTACATACGTACATATGTATTTATTACGAAATGATTCAAAGCTTGGCTAACACAGATATACAATACATTGCTATATATACATATACTTACTCGAAGGAACAGTGCCTTCATGGCTACCATCACTCTTCAGATAGTGCAGTTTCGATTCTCCATAGTAACTCTGATTAGACTTGTCATCATCGGAATATGCCTAAACCAAGATTCCACAGCATCTTCACACTGCTTGACTTAAAAAAGCTTCTCCTCGCTCCTTGTCTTGTGTGTATACGTACCACGGCAGGTTGCCCCTATAAAACATATAAGACAAAACTTGATATTATATAAATAATCGTGTGATAGTCTAATAAAGTAAATGTATAATATAGCATAGTTAATTTATAATATACTAGTAGCACAGTAACAATATACCATACAGTTTGAAGTGCTATCGATCCCGCTCATCAAAGGCATCCACAGGCATACTTTATACGTGTGTGTGTGTGTGTGTGCGTGTGTAAAGGTTATATATCGGATATAGATCTCGTCTGCATACATAGACACGTACATACACGGATTGATTGTACAAAACTTGTTTTCTGGAACGTAAGTGGCAAATGAATGAGGGTGGAGAAGAAGCAAGTTGAGCAGATTGTAATCCTGGCAACCGTAGATGATCCACGATCACCTTGCTAAAATCCTGACCGTCGAATATCTGTACATCACTTGTATCGAAGGCCTGAGAAAACGATTCAAAGTCATGTGCATGTTGTGTGTGTGTGTCGTCAAGTAGTAAGCTATCTATACATTGTATAGTATAGAATTGACCATCTCCAATACATTATACATGAATAAGTTACATATGTACATATTTATATATAGAAAGAGAGAGAGACAATAAACAATTCTTATTTATAAATAGCCATACATATATATATATATATATATATATATACACTAGTAAACTATATTCAATGATTTAACATAACTAAATAAGAAAATAACAATAGAGGAATTAAAGAATTAAAATTTTAACATATTTTTTAAAAGATATTGAGTAGGGAAAAACACCTTTAGTAACCGAGTAAATTAAAATTACGCTTTAGTAATTTATTTTTTAATTTAATTAATCATTTTAATGGAGAAATATAATGTTAATTATTATTAATGACTTTGCATTTTTTAATTTACTAGGTCCAAATAATCGCTCGTTAGTGAAAATTGGGCCTAAATAATAACAACCACATTAAAAAATATAAAATTACAATAGTTTATGATTTGGTAACTCTAAAATTTATTAAAATTTAATTTATCACAATATATGAAAAAGGAATAGACCACATGTTAGGTTATTGAGTTTGAATTTGTTTTAATAATCAAATAATAAAATTCAATTATAATAGAGTTTTTCAATTTAGATATTTAATTATTAATTAGTATATAAAATGGTTTATAGAAAACTATAATAATTAGTATTGAAAAATATTATATCATTATTTTGAAAACTTAACATATATAAGAGAAAGAAATTATATTGGCATGCCTTCAACTTGTATATAAAGAAGGTGAGTTTTGATTATATTTGCATTTATTTCAAAAAAATAATATTTTTTATGCAAATTCGATGGCATTTCCCCTTTTATATTGAGAAATTTATGATACATATAAGACTTGTATGAAAAAGAATTATGACACAGTATACGTAAGCAGGTGATTACTTTTTATATCTTTATTTTTTTATTTTCTTTTATTATTATGTTATCTTTTATTATTTATGTCATGAATATATATGTAGAGTGTGCTAAACAATACTTATTTTCGGGTGTAAAATTTATATTTTAAATGCATAATTTTATATAAAATCTTAATAATTATGCATTTAAAATGCAAAATTTGCAATTGAAAATAATTAAATTTATGAGATTTTTATCAACTTGTTAAAGATGAAGTTAACATGCGTCATTTTTATAATTCTTTAAACAAACGGAATAATTTTGTAATATTTAATTTTTTGAATAAGCAACTTTAAAATTTTTAAGTATTTAGTTGAAAAAGAGAAAAATGACAAATATATGTACCTTATTGTTATAAATATGATTTTTTTTAATCCATTAAATGTCGAAATTCATGTGACATATTTGCCTTTAGGGTCATCTCACATTAATAATATTCTTATTTTTATTTTCAAAATCATTTCACGTTAACAGCAATAATAATAGTGGTAATTCTCTTTAAATGTGTATAAATGCTATTTTGTTATATAATTTATTTGTTATTTATATAATTTTATTTTTTTTAATTTATGTACTAGAGTTCTCTCAAAAATCCCCTTAACAACTATTATTTTTACAAGTTTATATAATAATTTAATACTTAATTGAACGAACTTATATGTGAAATAAGAGTTTTTTAAATATTAAGTTTACTAATTTAACTACATAAAGTTAATATTCTAATTGCAAATTTAAAAATTACACACTAAAGCATTAATAAAGTCTTGATAATTCAATTAAATATAATATACTTTTTTAAATAAGAGTTTTTAAGTTAAAAATACAACATCTTAAAACTTTAATAAGATATTATATATTTATATTTTGAATTTGAAGTTTTAAATTATTTAAAAAATACTTAATAGTGAAATATGGATTTAAACATAGTAGAAATTAATATTAAAATGAGCATTTTACCACATGTTAATGAGATATCTTATAAGTATGGTTTTAATTTTGTTTTATTATAGAAGTTTTTTTTAAGGAAGGTTTATACCTTTACTATAGATATTTTTAATACCTCTTAATTCTATGTTTGTTTATTTTTTAATTAAATAATAATTTTATTTTTGATTTAAATTGCAACTACACAAATATTATATAAAATAATTCAATTAGAATGTAAAGACAATGAATTTTGAGGTGTACAAAGTTATTGTTATTTTTAAAAAATTTTAAAAACATATTTAAATTTAATTTTAAAATGTTGAAAAACAAGAATTTTAACAATTACTTTTACAAATAATACCTTTTTAAAGCTAAAATCTAATGACAAATCACCATTACTAATTAAGTACTCCATTTTACATTAGAATTTTTTAAAATACAACAAAATTTCAAAAATGTATTATATTTAAAATGTTCTTTATAAACATACTTTTTAAATAATAAAAAATAAAAATGAGCACAAACACATAAAGCATTAACCTTCTAAAGTTTTACAAAAGTAATTATTAGAAGTTTTATTTTAACATATGTTCTCAAAATGCAAAAAGCTATGATGTTTTCAAGTTTAAAAAGCTAACAATTTAAATATATTTTCAAATCTAAAAAACTAACAATTCCGCACACTTCAAAATTCACTTCCTTTAAATAATGTTCTAACTAAATTATTTTATATATAATTTATTTTATTTTCAGTTGTAATTCAAATCAAAAATTAAAATTATTATTTAAATTAAAAAATAACCAAACCTAGATTAAAAATAAAATATCCATGATAAGGATATAAACCTCACTACAAGTTCTTAATGAATGTATATACGGGATTTTGAGTCTCTTATTGGAAAGTACAACACAGTTGCATGTGCTAATACATTATCCACAAGTAAGCTTGATATTTCTAGTTCTGCTCTCTCTCTCTCTCTCTCTCTCTCTCTCTCACACACACACACACACACACACACATTGTTATGTACAGGAGAAAGTGAGTGACATACATGTGGTGTGTTGTGTGTGAGAGAGAGAGAGAGAGAGAGAGAGAGAGAAAGGGAGGGAGGGAGGGAGGGGGAGAGACAGAGACAGACCTGAGCACAAGCTGCAGCTGCCATGCTAGCGTGTGGGCGTGTATACTGGAGAGGCTCAAGTCGGAGGTCGGAGTTTAACTAAACATTATATGGTGAACAACTTTACTATTAGTTTAATTTATTATTTGGTTTAATTTGTAATTTGAACAATTAAGAGTTTAGTTTAGGTTAAGTTTTACCTGTGGGCACTTTCTGTCGGGAATTTGACTTAGTAGATGGAGAAGCTGGCCTTTCAGTATACTTTCCTGGTCTCCAATCAACCTGATAACACAGTAACTATCACACACACGCACACACACAACACACAAACACACACATACACATTGTCAAGCACGTACCTGATACAACTTATCTATCTTTTTATTTATATTTGAATATCTTTATCCTGTAAAGAAATAATGTACAATATCAACTATGAGGTTTAGTTTTACATGGATTTATACAAGTCATTTATACAACTAAATTATAATTCTACTATATGCAGTTGTACTATAAGACGTGTGTGTGTTATGTGTGTGTATGTGCACACACACACACACACACACACACACACATATATATATAAAACATATGTACCCATTATCGACTTGCATACGGGGAGCCGTCACTTCTGTCGTGATCAACCGTCCATCAGGCGACCATTCACGTAACACTGAGCAAGGAGCCTTGGTGCTTCCATTATCTTTAAGGTACTCCTGTCCCAAAAACTTTGCAATATACATAAACATAACAATATTGCACATAAAGCTCACATATCAATAGAGATCTAATCGTTATCTAGATGTATATACGCATCAATAATAACATATAAATAACATCGTACCATATCGCCGGGTAGATTTTTAAATCCAGCTAAGCAAATAACTTAATTATCTGTCAAAGACAACAGAAGACTAACGTACGCACACAGTCATACGAGAGAGAGAGACACACACACAACACACGAAGTGGATACAGGTTCCAAATGAATCCACTGACGGTGTTGAACGGTGCTGAAACACCGGTCGACACTTTACATCGAAAGAGTTGCTTTAGCAGGCATAACCAAAGTCAACGTTATTAAATATATCATTACATATTATTATTAAATATACACATATCACATCTAATATATTAATCCATAAATGCATGCATATCTATTTTAATCTTAAGAATGGTACCTCTGTGTCTGTAACTAGATCATAATGTGTGTGTGTGTTAAACTTACAGCCATAAATGACGATGAACTCCTTCCCCGTTGGTGACCATTGAGCATCGTGAATGGGCTCTTCTTGACCTGTATATAAATCAATTCCTGAAGTAAAATTTCCCTTATATTATTTTGAAATAAACATGTACCTATATTTTTTTCGCTCTGAGAAATATATGATGTAAATATTTTTTCAATAGCTTTCGGTAATTAACAGTTTTATTCAGTCATTTATTACGAAATGATTCAAACCTTGGCTAACAGATATACAATACATTGCTATATATACATATACTTACTCAAAGGAACAGTGCCTTCATGGCTACCATCACTCTTCAGATAGTGCAGTTTCGAGTCTCCATAGTAACTCTGATTAGACTTGTCATCATCGGAATATGCCTAACCCAATAATCCCGTTGAACCAAGATTCCACAGCATCTTCACACTGCTCGACTTAAAAAAGCTTATACGTACCACCCTATAAAACACAATATATATAAGCATAATATTACAAACTTGAAATAATAATCGTGTGATAGTCTAATAAAGTAAATGTATAATATAGCAAAGTAAATTTATAATATACTAGTAGCACAGTAACAATATACCATACAGTTTACCTGTTGAAGTGCTATCGCACTCATGATCCCGCTCCGGGGCATCAAATATACATTATACGTGTGTGTGTGTGTGTAAAGGTTATATATCGGATATAGATCCCGTCTGCATACATAGACACGTACATACACGGATTGATTGTACAAACCTTGTTTTCTGGAACGTAAGTGGCAATAAATGAGGGTGGAGAAGGAGTAATTGAGCAGATTGTAATCCTGGCAGCCGTTAGATGATCCACGATCCTCTTGCTAAAATTCTGACCGTCGAATATCTGTACATCACTTGTATCGAAGGCCTGAGAAAACGATTCAAAGTCAATTTAAACTATGTGCATGTGTGTGTGTGTGTGTCGTCAAGTAGTAAGCTATCTATACATTGTATATTGTGTACGTGTATTTATGCATGTGCACATGTATGTATATATTTGCAAAGAAAGAAATATGCGTACCAGTAGCTTTTGGTTACGTTCTTCTGATAAAAGTGCAGAACTGCGATCCCAGTTTCCACATCCCAGATTCCAGCATTATTTTCTTGTCCTTGTGCTCTGTAATACGCCTGTGTGCAAAACACACACACCACACACACACAACACACACACACACACAACACATATATATATATATATGAAAGTAAACATACCTGTAAATACGTGCCGCAGGGTGAAAACAGAACTGAAACAGCTCCTTGAATTGGGAGTGTCCTAATCTTGTGACACGTTTCAGCGTCGTAGACAACTACTGTTGTTGGGCATGATCACGGCCAATTTGCTTCCAGGATTGTTAAATGTAGCACCATTGCAAGGAATTCTACAAACACGTAACATAATATCATACAAATATCGATCTGTTATATGCCAGAAACCATATATAGAATAGAACACTGTGTGTGTATCTATATGCTGCACATTTGTGTGAAATAGACAATGTCTCTAATTAAATTGCTCTTTATAGAGAGAGACATACATACATACGTATGCATTTTTATGCATCTGTATAATATGTATTATAAAACATTACCTTGACAACTTGGCGGGAGAAGCGTGAGCCGCCATAGCCAGAAGCTACACGCAGACGAGGGTTTTTTAGGGCTTCTAATCTCTTTTGATTAGTTATATTTACTAATACTTGAATACATTATTAATTAAATTAATACAATAAAATTAAATTAGGTTAGTATTCATCAAATTAGGTTTGTTATAATATTAATTATTAAAATAAGAACTGACACGTGCAAGCAAGCTATTGTAAATCGTTAGATTATATCAATAACATACAAGTGAGAGATTCTGACACGTGGAATATCAAATAATTCATCAAATTTAATTTTTTTAAAAAATTTAATTGATCACAAATATAAATTAAACGTATATATAGTTTATATTATTATTTGTTTTATATTGCCAAACAAGAGGTTGTCACTATAACATCTTCGATATGTAACCTCTACACCACCATTTTAGTAACTAACTTAAACACACACGCCCATTAATATTATTACATGACATATATGGAAAATAAGATTACAATGTCGTAGTTAAATTTTTAAAAAATTTAAAGCTTCATTTTGGCAACCATATTACCAAAGAGTTTAGCAGCTTTCTTATCATACTCTGATCCTCGCTTCTTCAGTTCCTGCTGGAGACTCTTTGCCTCCCTGCAAATATATTAATTACTATTAGTACACATATCACACCAGTTCGATGTGTGTGTGTGGAGAGAGGGAGGCTGATGTTACAGTCTGTTGTGTCTACATACGCATATGAATGTTTTGTGCGTAATGTGTGTGCGGATGGTATATCGGTGTATATATCATACAACACACACACACACACACACACATGTACATGTTTCGTTCATTTAACATTATCATTTACCTGTTCTGAGGGTCAATATCAATCATCTTCATTATGTCCTTCTCGGCCAGCTCAATGTCCGCATTCTCCAGATAGGCTTGGGCTCTTCTGTATAACGCCTTCAGATTACCTGGCTCCAGTTCCAGAACCTGCACAAGGCTCCACATATATGAGAGAGAGAGAGAGAGGAGAGAGAGAACCTTGGTGCTCAAAGCTATACAGTCTTTGAACTTCTCCTGTTTCAGTTTGGAAGCTGCATTATTTAAGCAGCACGCCACCTTAAGCTGCTTAGACTGTTTCTTTTCTTCGTCCGAGAACTTGTGATCATGATCTATGTACTTGACAGCCTAGAACAAGTATTTACATGTTAGATAAGTAAAACATCATATGCGCATAACACGTGTATATATATGATCTAATATATTCTCTTAAGAGGTATAATATATTAATCATATGCACGTATGTGTAAGATTTGTACAATATAGAACACAAGCACGCGCGCGCGGCTAACTGTAGTACCTTCTCGTACTTCTTTGAAGCACGCCAGTATTTTCCAGTCTTAAACAGCTCATTTCCGTCTTCCTTACAATTGCCTGCAGCTTCCAGTTTTTCCAATGTGTTCATGTCCAGATGTCTTTATCCTGAAATACACGAGTATCAATAAGTACAGCAGATAGTATACATCCATATATGTGGTAATACATCATTTACTAATCGAATTAAAAGTGTATGCGTGGTAGAACTATGTTTTTGTGTAAACATGTAGAGACACGTATATATATTGGCTAACACACAAGCCCACCATGTACGCATATATGTATATTTCCACATCAAAGTATGTGTATACACGTCCACCTAGTACACTCACACGTCTTATATGCACACAAACATATATATATATATGTCTCTATATGTGTGGTGTGTGAGAGAGAGACTATGTACGTCTATGTGTACGCATACATATGCTTAGGTGTATAACAGAACTAACATTCCATTGTCATAATTTGTTATTATATGTCATTACTAATGCACGTTCGCCTGGATAATCTCTCTTACACACACGCGCGCGCACACGCGCACATCTATATTTACCCGTTCAAAGCTGACGAGCTCGACTTGGTAAACGAGTGTGGAATCCGCAGGAACAGTGGCCAAATCCTTCTCCATTTCAGAACTCCCATAGCCATAATCTGGAGCAACTGTAACCTCGGCAGTCTCTCCCTTCTTCATTGTCACTACAGCTCGATCTAGTCCACTTACCACTTGCTCTGCAATATATTATAGTAAGCACAAGTGCAGACATATGTTTGTGACTAAAATAAAAAAGCGAACCTTCATCAATCATAAACTCGAACAGTTCGTCCTCGTAGCCTTTCCGCTCGAAAACAGTTCCATCACTTAATCTACCCTCGTATTTTACTGCAGAAAAGCTCATGGTAAACGATCCTTATAGCCACAAACATATATACGTGTATCACACACAAATTGAAAAGCATACCTTTGACGAGGGCCCCACTATTCGGTTTTACTTGCCCTCACCAGCCACCAATATCTTCTTTATTACACGTCTGTCGTCTGTAATATCGTCCACAATTTTCCACGATAGAAGCTCAATATCGATAATCAAGTTCGCATACGGGGGAACATCTGCTCCATAAGACCCTTTTCTTCCTTGCTCAGCAAAACCATCTACAAACACAAATAAATGAGTATGTAATCACATATAAGTGAGCGTATTCACATATGAAGACACAGATACTACATGTGCGTGTCCGTGCGTAAATGAGAATGACGAAAACTCACATTGAGGTGTCACCGTTAACACTGCTTTCTCCTTATCCTTCATCGACCTTACAGCTCTTCCAATAGCAGGACAGAAATATCCTGTTGAATATATATATATATATATATTATATATATATAGAGAGAGAGAGAGAGAGAGAGAGAGAGAGAGAGAGAGAGAGAGAGAGAGAGAGAGAGAGAGAGAGAGAGAGACTTAATACAAAGCTGTGTATTTTCTTCATAATATCTCATACACATGTATATACACAAACCTACACATGAAAACACACAGACCACGTTATTAGTGTGTGTTTGTTTGTTTGAACCGCATATATACACAACCAAATACACAAAAATTAATATCTATGTATATATTCGCGTATAACTAAATCACACTAAGAATACACATACCGTCTCTCGGAACAATCACTACGCCTTCTCTGGGAGTTCTCTCGATCAAGGTTCCGTCTTGCAACATCACCTCGAACTTTACTGTGAGAAAGAGAACAACACAATAATGAAATAATAATTAATTAAACTACAAATATTACGATTGACAACGAAAATACAGTATGTGCATAAGTGACATGCAAATGCTATGATCTAGACAGAAACAACACATATATATTATACAATCACATAAGACACACGACTAGCAATACATATGAAAACATACAAAGACATATATTATAACCAATATACGTTACGGATAAAGTACCTGTGACTTCGTCTGACTCCTTTGGAGTATCCCATTTTTGACCTTCAGAAACCACTTTCTTAATAATACCACCGTCTTTTAAAACGTCGCTTATACCAGCCCAGGAAAGCAGCTCTATCTCGTACTTGAGAGTTGCATCAGGAGGGATTAGTGGCAAACAACCAGCTTTGCCATAAGCTAGGTCAGGAGGAATCGTTAAAACTGCCACTTCCTTCTTTTTCATTGATGCAACTCCACGGTCCCATCCTTTGATGACCTCTCCTAGACAACATATTGTATACATAATGAGTATGTAATGTATGGGTTCCTCATAGACACATATACATCAAATTGCAATGCAACTTCTACAATTGAAATGTATCGTCTTCTGTAGATATGAAATATACATAAGTATCGAACTAAAACCGTGTTGCGTGAGAAAAATAAGGAAAATGATTAATCATTATCAGAAATTGTATGCATACAGACACCTAGCATTGTTATATTGGTTATATAACAGCACACCAGCAACATTTTCAAAAATACCTACCATCTTTAAGGCAATACATGCATAACTTACCACTTATACACGCACAAGGCGTGTACACATATGCTTACACAGTGCATATGCATACTCGTATATAGCGGAGATTCCCACCTTGACCAAGTTTGAAGACGAAAGGCTGGTTCTTGTCGTAGGTAGAATCGAACTTTCTCCCGTCCGCGTATCTTCCAACATAATGAACTAAAAGAGTAGAAGAAAAAATTTGAAAGAATTAGTTTCTGCATTCTATGACTAAATAATCATAGACTAGTTTAATGATCAAAGTTTAAACTACTGCACTCGCTGATATATAGCTAGTAAAAACATATATACTATCTGATACCATTCTTATGAAACAAGAATGTGATATGTTTTTCACAATCATTTACAACACAGACGATGTATTAGACCAATAAATTAATACACACTCTTCTGCATTGTAAATTACTAATTTAGTGGTCGCATTTCAATTAAGTGATTCATTGCTAGAAACAATAAGGAATAGTTAGATTATAGTATCATTCTGTTTAAGAAAGAATGTCACAATTGTCCTCCACACACACACACACACGCACACACCTGTGATTTCGTCGCCTGGCTTGGGGACATCCCACCCTTCTCCGGCGCGAACAAGCAGCTTCTTGAGGCCGCTTTGTCCAAACTCCTTCTCGACGCCCTCCTTTTGCAATCCCGCAGGGAATTTCTCCATGAACCTCTCATCAAACATCTTGAACTTCTCGCTGAACTGCTTGAATGTGTTCACAGCAGGATTTTCCGAAGAAGCGTTCACATCCTCGTCCACCGCCATGGCGCTACACGAAAACTGTACAAAAGGGATCAGAATCGATGGCGCTGAGCATGTTCATGCAAGAATCATCAAAAAGAACCATTTTTACAGTGAAATATACAGACAAATGTGCGGACAAGAAGATATGCAAAAATTCATTAAAAACACGCAAAAAAGAGGATTTTGCAGCAAAATCACATTAAAAATCCGGGGAAAACGACATAGACTTACCTGTGCAGTCGGAGAAACCCTATCTACATCTACGCAAAATGGCGACACTAAAACCACAAACCTCTAGACATGCTCTATATCTTATGACATTGTGCTTTTTCCGAGGGAAACTTCATGATTTCCTCATGTCATAGCGACGTGTCACGTAAACGTATGACACGTACGCTAAAGATTCAGATAAATATCTTCTACACGCAGAACATCCAGACCGTTGATAAAACTCCTAAACCCAAAACCACAAAACCCTACCGCTGTGTTTTGTGGGTAATTAAGCACATTTGTCGAAAGTTTAAATAAACAGTATTAAATATATGCCATATAAATAAGATATTAAAACTATGAACCCAGTAAGGAACTAGAGCTTGTTCAACAATACGTGGATCTCCGACTAGGTATAAATGCCCCATGCCTTTAAGCTCGTGATATTTAATCCATGGCAGCTTACTGCATATGTACCTCTGCAGAGAAACCGGAACTAAGTAATCCTCATCTCCATGCCAAATATGAACACTCCCATTCCCGTCCGGGAACGGATTCTCGATCTCCGTTGGATCAAATTCCCAGTTCCCGAACATTACCATCTTGTCCCTGATCATCGATTCATATAGTCCTTGTTGTATGCCTTCCATCTGTAATACACACATACGCATTTATATATAATGTGTGTATTATGCATACCCCTGGTTTGAAGTGCATTAAGATTTCCTTATCCGATGGGTTACTGTGGACATGTAAAGTCCCCATTGTGCTCGAGGTGGGAAACCACTTCTGTGTCATCCACAATAAATGAAACAGGTGTGTAATGTGCCACAGTTAAAGCTAGTTTATCCCCAATTGCCTGTGTTTTAAACGCCTCATATGCTAGTTTAGGTGGTAAACCTTGCCACCAGAAGTTTGTTGCTGGTGAAACATAACAACTCCTGCCAATCTAAACTAGCTTGTGTATATATATGATGATGATGCATACATGTGTGTGTGTGTGTGTGTGTAGAGAGAGAGAGAGAGAGCTTGTTAACTGTATTATAGTATACAGTGCATAACTTATGTACCTGTTGGGAATGTACTTAAGGCAGGACCAAGCTGTATACCACCAATGGAGACAGCAGCAATGTATACCTTCGTTCCCAGTTCGAGTTTATCTGCCAGATCCTGAACATCGTACGCTTCGGATTTAAGCCTCGTTTCGGATTCGGATCACTCTCTCCATAACCAGCTCTGTCGTATGAAACCATGTATATACTCAACTTGCGTAGAAACTCCTGCAAAAGAGCGAAGTATATGCATATATACACATATACAGATAACACACAGTTTACCTCCGAAACAGGCAAACTATGGAGACGAGAGCCACCTGAGCCATGAATAACAATAAACTTGTGTTTAAGCTTCCTCCTTTGGGAGCCCTCGTTCAATATACGCTAAATGCTTCCATCAGGCAGAGTTATTCTTGAGGATGTTACTGGTGGACCTGCATATTATATACAGTATCTAACTTATAACTGTATATACACACACGTTGAATATGTATACGCGTGTGTGTGTGTATGTACATACTCCTCGAGTTCACATACGAGCGGAGCAGGTGGTTTCACAGCGAATATGTAAATATATGAAATTAAAGCACCAAAGTGTGCTACAATGGCTAATTCCTCCATGCTATACTGAATAATTACATTATGCATTACAATCTCTCTCACACGCAACGCGCGCGCGCATACACACACATGGGCGTACTGCAGCTCTTCCTTTTAGCGATTGTTGATGTATCATCCGCCATTGTTGTGGAATTCTGAAACTCGAGGGTTACACATTTGTAACGAATAAGACAACAAATAGCTGTAGGCAGAATATCTTGACACGTGGCTAATTAAATATAATATAAAAAATTTAAAATTAGGAAAATTAAAACATAATTTAGCATGTATTTAAAACTGTAGTATTAGAAGCATATTTATATATCACACATATAGAAGTGCATACATAAAAATTAAACTCGTTTAGTTTACAAAATTAATAAAATAAGTATGACATTTTGACATACACACACGACAACACACGCGTGTAAGTCCACTTATACATGAAGATATACGTACCTAGAACACACATGCGCACGCATGGACATATTCTGGTGTATTACCAATCATTCTCCATTATATAATGGAATTTTTTAGTAAATATATAAGTCTTTACTACTTATTAATGTGTGTATATATACACGCAAAATGTGTGTGTGTTTTATATATACAAGACATTAGTTTTATATAAATATGATAACAGCATGAATATAGAGATATTCATGTAATATAATGAATTTTATGGGGTTATTGAGCTTATAGAGATTAAATTAATAACTTAATAATTAAAATTATATAACTTAAAGTCAAGGTGAATATTAAATTCGTTAATCTGATTATAAATGTGAATGTTAAATGTGTTAATTTAATTAATTTAAATTCTTATGTGGAAGTTTAAAGATTATTAATTTAACTGTAAATGTAAAAGTTATATAATAAAACTATAAAACTCAAAATTCACATATTATAATTAATTTTTAAACAAAAGAGTAAAAAATAAGTAATATTATATATAAGCTTTTAAGTTATATGTTTAATATTCATTTCTTAATTTTCCAAATAGAATTTCATGAATTTATAATCACGATCAATGTTATAATTTTGACATATAAGATTAATATGTTAATAACTATGTAAACAATGTTAGGTCTTAAATATTTAAATATAAATGTTTTTTTATGTCTCTAGTGGGCATAACTAATTCATATACAATTAGGGCACAAATCTATACATACACAAGTATAAACACAGGATGTGATTTACACATGATTAGTCCATTAATTAATTAGCTTTATTCAATCTAAGCCGTTCAATCACCCGCTCTTATTTTGTTTAGGGTTTATGATAGGGTTTATAAAACAGAGGTTTAGGGTTTCTGAAGAGGAATGGACGGATCGTTCACGGAGGCGCTGGCAGCGCTTCCAACAGTCCCGCTATCTGATCTGCTGCGTTCCGGTGTATGTATCATCTTCAATTCTGCGCGTGGTGTGTGTGAGTGTGTGTGTTGGAGTATTTACATATAAGATTTGTTCAGGCGTGTACATTGTGCGTTTTTAGAGTTCTAAACGTCCGCAGTCGCGTGTATCTGCCATCTGCACCGAGTGCACTCATCGTATTGAAGCATTTGCGGCCATCGTTTGAAGAAGATGGAGAATTTGCCAATTCTGGGCACTGTACACTTTGTCTTGGAGCTTTGCAAAATTCTCCAGGGAATGTTGAACCTAGTAAGTGCATCGTGTGCGTATGTGTGTGCTGAAATATGAATAACCAGGCTATTTATTTTCAACCACCAGTCACTGACATTTATGTATGGTGTGTTTAGAGATATTCACCCGTATGTAAGTTATCTATCTATCTCTATCTCTGTCTCTCTGTCTCTGTCTGTGTCTGGTCTGTCTCTCATCTATATATATCCAAGCAACTCTTATATAAACTAATGAAATGTTTCTGAAGAATCCCACATGTAATATTCGCATTTGAGTTTGTGTTGTCAATCGGGCATATTTGCTTCCTGTTGGTAGATAAACTCAAAGATACGTGTGTCTCTGTGTGCGTTGCGTGCGTGCGTGCGTGTCTATGTGTGTAACTTTATAATCCAATGATATCTGCAGTTACAAAAGCTGTGCAAGAGTATGAGTTTGATGACTTCTCTCTGGAGGTGACCGTGCCACCTTCAACATTGATTCGAGAGCGCTCTCTTTGGTATTTATAATAATAGTCTAACTTCTATAGACACACCATACATATATACCCACAATGTAAGAATGTACCAATGATTCGCAGGAGATACATAAGAGAAAAACATCGTACATGTGCTCGATTTAATGCTGAAGATCCTAATGATACTATAGTCTCACTAAAAGAAGCTGTAAAATGGTTATTTGCTCCCCAACTGGAAACTGCACTGGTAAAAAACTATATATAGCTATATAGACATACTGTGTGTGTGTGTGTGTGTGTGTATGTGTGTGTGTGATTATTTTGTTATTCATGCAGAAGAAAGAAAGCAGTAAGAGTTCAAGCTTTAAATTATCTTTGGTCTTTAAGCATCCGGATTCAGACTCGGAGGTTCGCCTGCTCTCAGACATTTCTGGTAATCAATCTAAACGAAGACAGGTATAATAAGCTCTCTCCCCACCCCCTCACGCACACACACGAATAGTTATAGTAGTATACACTATTTAATAAGACACAGTTCAGACATAGTTTGAATGATAATCGTATATGGAATAACACAAATACCATAATGCAATTTAATGTTTTTTTATGGGTTTTATTTTGAAGGTTTTACAGAGACAACCGAGTCCATTGCAGGGGTACAGCGTATGCTAAGCTCTATTTCTTCTGATGTTTTTGCAAGGCATATTCCTTCACCACCTGGCCCGGTGAATAGTACCTGTGAATTATTGGCATTTGCCGTAGAGAACCCATTCTCATTGTGGAAATTACCTTAAGGTACTACCTTCATCTTTTCGATTCTATCATGATATCTTTCGTTACTTTCTGTCAGCTAGAGAGAGAGAGAGAGAGAGAGAGAGAGAGAGAGAGTACACTAAATTACTGATAGTACACACAATATCTATTACAGCCATGTTTGTAGTAGAGAATACACTGTATAACACTTTATAACTAGAGATAGGTACCGACATGCATAAATACAGTTGTGTGCATATATCTATATATGTGTAGACACGTACCTATATATTAGAAATTTCGATGAATATGTGTCGTGTTTATCTATGCATAGATATGTGTATAAGTATATACCTATAAGATGTACACATTTGTGGTATTGTGGTATTATATATTGTACATTGTGTATGTATAGATTTGTGTGTATATACATCATATAATGATCTTTGATAGGTTTACAGTTTTCTAGGAACATCAGTCAAAGTCCTTGGACAATTAACGAGGAAAGAAAAGGAGATGGTTCTGTACAGGTATATATCATTAATATTTTTAATGCTTACACGTATATTCATATTTTATAATATATATAGGAAATTATTGGAGATGCCCTTTTCCCATACTTTAAAGCGGATAGCTACAAGTTTCAAGCAGCTGGAAGAGAAGACATCGATGTACGTCGTGTGTATGTATGCGTATCTGCTATGTGTATATTGTCTATATATATAGGTATGTATTTCTCAGGTACGAATGCTTGGGAGTGGGAGGCCATTTATATTTGAAATGCTGAATGCACGAAGACGTGTAACCCAAGAGGAGCTCATGAAGATTGAAGAGCTTATAAATAACATTAATGGTAAGCTTAGTCTTAATCTGATTTAATTAATCACTAATCACTTTCTTTTCATGCAGAGCAGGTAAATGTAAAAGGTCTTAAAGAAGCTGGTAATGAAGCTCGGGCAGTTATGCGTGACGGAGAAGCTGACAAGCAGGTGAATACAGTATATGAACAAAACACACACGCACAAAGAGGCATAGCTATAAGTCAATATATTTTATATTTTGATAATAATACATAGTCTGCTATAATTTACTTGGTACTTGGTAGAAAGAATACACAGCAGTGGTTTGGTTATCTCGACCGGTTACAGAAGCTGATTTTGAAACTCTATCGAATATTAAAGACCTCGTAAGTCTTATATTACGTGCATGTCTGTGTGTGTGTGTGTGTGTGTCTACACGTATATATATGTACTGATTTATTAGTGATACCTTTAACACAGGAGATTCAACAAAAAACTCCGGTTCGTGTACTTCACCGTCGTAGTCCCCTCACTCGGCCTAAAACTATTCACTGGTAAACTGATTATTGATTGATTGTACGTGGGCACGCGTGTGTTACAAACATTTTATACACAACTATATCTAAACTAATTAACATGTGTAAACTTCTTAATTAAACTAATTAACATGTGTAAACTCTCTCTCTCTAATACACACGCTAACGATGGTTCTAATCCTAGGATGCGATGCGACACATTGCATGATAGTAAGCAGTACTTTCTTTTACATCTTTGTACTCAGGTGAGAACGTTTGTCAATTGTGCGCGTGTGTGTGTGTGTTATAATGTTGAAAATAAATGCTGTACTAATTGATACTTATTTGTGATAGGCTGGGACATATATAAAAGAGTTTGTTCATGGAGACTTGGGAAGGACTTACCAAAGTAAGACTAAATAACATAACACACACACACACACACACTCTCTATCTCTCTCACACGCACACACACACACACACACACACACTCTCTCTCACACACACCACGCTCGCAATAATGTGGTATTGTGACAGCGTGGGTTCTCTATTAAACTGTGAAGCGGATATTCTATGCCTGGACGTGACAAATGTGAGAATGGATTTCGTATTATGAAAATTATACTATAAATCTATCTTTTTCTTTCTTATAACTGATATTTTATTATAAAAGTTTACATTTTATAATTTCAAGTGATTACGAGAATAATAAATTAGCTAATATTATTTTGATTATTATGTATAGATTGTTACTATTTTAATTAATGCATGTAATAATGAATGAATGAATTAAAATAAATTAAAAGTATGGATACAGTATTTCAGTACAGTGCAAACAATAAAATAAATAAAACCACAATCTATCTTACACAATGAAAACTATTATATAAAATCCTGAAGAAGACGCATACAGTGCTTCTTATCCCATCATCCTTCACACGTCTATACAGTCTCCCCTGTCGAAGAGTTTACATGAGCCTATAGTTCCCCGACAACTATATCTCCCCCACGAATCCCCCACCTTCCCCACGAATCCCCTTTACCCAGAGCCACCATTCCTTTTATCTCTACTGTTCCCCACGAACTCTCCACGATCCCCACGAATCCCCTTTCTTCCCGGACTATCCCTGGGAGACCCCTGTGAAGGTAACAAGTTTCTACCTTTGTCTCTCAGCCTTCTTTCCTCTGTTCTCTTTCTTTCACGGGAAGGTGGTGTAGAAGGGGAAAACCTGGTACTGTTAGCTGAGTGAAGCCCTGGCTCATATGTTTGTGATGCCAAGTAGTTTAGTGCAGTCACCACGTCGCCTGTACATATTGTACATTGTCAACATCTTAAGTGTATATGTATGTGTTGTGTACAGATATATAACTTATATATTATGATGTTCACAGAATTTCTATAAATGAAATGATACTCCACACGTTAATAAGTAATTTTCACACATCGCCGTGCGAGTGATACTATAATCTATACATATGCTTATTCGGAGATCTCTAACGAACTCGTCTATCCCGCAAGTTACTATGTGACATACACAAACAGGTCTGTATGTATATACTATGTTGTCAATAGAATATAGTTAGGGATACTCGACTGATGTTGTGTGAACACAATAATGAAATAAGCAGTATGATATAATATACTATATTCAACCATGATAATAATTTACCTATGAGTGGTCGTGTTGTAGCTTGCTCTTGTAAACACATAGCTGCGACTGCTAGCGCTTGATATAGGCCGCGCATTGGGTAGTGTCCTTGTAGAAGAGGATCTGCCATTGAGGGGAACTTTCTCCTGTCCTTAAACAGCGGTCTAGCCTGTAGAACATAATATAAACACGCACGCACGCGCATGTTATTCTATTTTCCAAGTGTATAAATGAGGTGTATCAGAATTTTTTAAGACGTGTATATATAATCGTGTGTGTGTGTGTGTGGATTCAATGAGTGGTTACTAGTTTCGGACAACTAAAGCACTATACATTATGGAAACATTTACTTTTTATTGAAAGAAAATTAACAAGACATCTGCAAAACATAGCCGTTTGACCCCAATTATCTTCAAGTTGTATAATTTATAAGAGTATATAAAGTTAAAAGACAGACAGCAGATACACACACACACACAGGTTTATAGGCATATATATATAACTGAGACATACCCATGCAACGAGATTGTGCTCTCCAGCAGGTCGCATTGTCAATAGCTTTTCTCCCGGTAATAAGCTCAAGTAAAACGACTCCAAAGCTGTACACGTCGGATTTCAGCGTAAGCTGACCTGTCATAGCGTACTGTGCACAGTAACCATACGTCCCCATGACACGTGTCGACACATGGTCTTGTCCCCTACAGGCCCGAGCTTAGCTAGACCAAAATCTGATAGCTTTGGATGATACCCTCGCCCAGGAAATATTTGATGATTTAAAATCCCTGTGATATATCTATATATGATTGTATATTTGATGTTTCAACATATGATTTCATAACATATATAGATGCCACACATATATGCCTGATCATATCTATCTATCTGGCTGTCTGTCTGTCTATATATATCTGTGTGTGTAAGCGCGTGTGAATACCTGTATATAACAGGAGGATTTGCTTTGTCATGTAGATATTCAAGTCCTCTGGCGGCCCCAGCAGCTATTTTCATTCTTGTGTTCCAGTCTAATGGTTCTTTATCAGGAGGAACGCAATAGCTTTCCTTTAGATAACACACAGGTATTTACATCTATGCATAGTATTCAGAAATTGTTTCAATTGCATTACACTTATGAAATGAGACTTACAGATGGATAAAATCGTGCATTATCATATAAAGAATACATATGTTCTTCGATTGTGTGTCCATGTAACTTAAACATTACAGTATTCTGATGCGTGTATACTCATCGGCTAGGTAGATGCCTCTCGTTATGTCTGTGTATATTGAGATTCCTAAACATTATGTACATAATTACACAAATAACATGATAAGCCATACATACAGCTTCCCCCCTCTATGTATACACACACGCATATGTATAAAAGACAAATCAAAACCGTGTAGATGGTCTTCAAGGCTACCGAGTTGCATGTACTCGTAAACAAGAAGTCTTTGATCACCGTCAGCGCAGTAGCCTATAATTCACCAGATTTGGATGATGAAGCAAGCTCAGCATCAATACTTCAACCAAGAACTCCCTTTTTGTAGCCCATTTCTGTCCAGCTGCTTCACCGTATGCGAACAACAGATAACAGTATGCATAAGTCAACAGATTTGGATCACACACACACATAGTTACATATGGTTCAACATTCATACATATATATATACATGCATATGTCTATAGAAAGAGACGTACGAACCTGGCCATTCTCTAAACGCCTTTATAATCCTCCTCTTCCTAGCATATTGAAATTCTTTGTTGCCGCAGCAAGATCACGGAAAGTGAATGTCTGTGCAGCATCTTCTCTGGTCCATCCTTTTTGCTTGGACTTTGACTTACTGCAAAAAAAAGACTCGGTTATACACACGAAATATATATATGTCTATTCAATCTATCTCTCTCTGGTGCACAAGAATTCCAAAAATAACACAATGCTAATATATATATATATATATAATATTATATATATAGAGAGAGAGAGGAGAGAGAGAGAGAGAGAGAGAGAGGGAGAGAGAGAGAGACACACACACACACACACACACACACATTTTAGCCAAATGTAATATAGATAGTGTAATGCGATACGTCAATGCATTATACAATTAAATACATAAACGTGTGCAGATGCTCTGTAAATGTGTAAACTGGAAGTATTACAAGACAAAATAGATTCCAGGCATTGCCTGCCCAAATGCTCTGTTAGACAGGTCCGCTGCTAATACACACGCCAACAGGCAGTAGACGAGGATTAGACATACCTGATAAAGATTTGTTGAAGGATCCGTGTCCGGCATTGCTACTGCCTTGTCGCCGTAGCGATTTCCTGCGCGATTCCTGCTTCTTAGAGGATCGGAATCCGAAACAGCCCATGGCCGATGCGAGAGAACCCCAATCTGTGCTACATTACCTCGCGCGCATTGTGGATCAAGAAATCTATGTAGCTACAAACTATTGCATTGCCACGCTGCTTGCTCCTTCCTGCTTCTTCCTCCTCCGTCTCCCCCGCCATAGCTCCTGCCCCTGCTTCATCAAACAGAACCTAGATAATGCGCACATGTCCCCAACCCCTGTTCACATGCTCCCCGCACGCGTTTTAGGGCTGTCCTGTTTTCTAAGGGCCCTCTGTCTTAGGGTTTAATAGGTTACTGTCAAAATTAAGTTAAATATAAAAATAATTTTAGGTTTAACATTAATATTTAAGATTTAATCATTATAAACAAATGATAAAAAAAATTCTATAAGTAATCGAACTTGAAACAAAGTTTTAAAATTTATATTATATTAATATTTAATAATGTTTAAAATTTTAATTTTTTAATAATATTTTTAATATTTTTAATATAATGTTTCTTTAAGCAAATCTCAATTAGCTAAAAATTGATTGATATATTATTATTATTGTTTTATTTATTCATGTTGAAATTTAAAATGGAAAAATGACATTAATATATATCTAATTTATAGAAGAATGTAATAAAATTGAAATGAATAAAATCTCAATATATAGTCAATTTAAAATCAATTGGAATGAATAAATTAAATGAAAAAATATTAGTTACTGTCATAATCTTGTGAATAAATATTATATTGCAATAATTATTTAATTAATTGTGTTTAGAGTTAAATATATAGATCATAAACTAACATTAATAAAAATATATTTAAAACTTTTATTTACTGAATTAATTAATGTACGAGTATGTATAACTGTTATTATGTTCTATATTGATATATTCCTATACCATATATTCATGTTAATTTATTAAAACATAATCTTAACACACACGAGTTCAAGGACGTGCATGTACACCAAATAAGTATATATTATATAATTTGATTAGATTCACCATAATCATGAATCTTTGACAATTATTAAAACATAACAATGTAACTTATATACATATAAACATTTCATGATTTCATAAGGTTGCATAAATAATGGAATGTGGTATTCGAGGTTGACGCGGAAAGAAGGGATACGACATTGACACTTTATATGTACGTGTATATTGCATGCAGTTTAATGTATGTATATTTATGATTATATCCATATAAAGTACTAAATATCATAATGAAATTGACATTTGATTGCTATATATATTACATATCATGATTTCATGGGATTTATTAGGATTCTAGGGGTTTGCAATTGAGAGATAGTTGACGAGCGCAAAGGTGATTAAGGAGATATATATCATAACACACACACACACACACACACATATAGCTCAATATGTGGGGTTCATGGGAATGAGAGAGAAATTGGATAAGGGTATAAGGGCAGAAAGGGCGGGATTAGTACATATACAAATCATGGATAGGACAGACAGAGCCAGGACAGGCAGGGCCGTTACAGCAATGATTTTAGGTGCCTACACATGAGTAGCGCGTGTTTTCTAATTTCCAGCTAGTGTTCATAGGCATATTATATAGATATATATGTGTGTGTGTGTGTATACATATACCTTCATACGTGTAATATACACATACGTATATGTGTATATACATAAATATAGGCTATAGGGTGTGTATATGTCTAGGATTCCTCCGTATACACAGCCGGTAGCTCATTCTTGTTGTGCAGTAATTTAACACGAGTGAAATGTCTCTATTTTTCCCACGCTTTTAGCCACCAAACTCTATGTAAATTCTCACTTTCTTTTACCTAGGTAACCTTCATCTTTATCTTTGTATAAGTTATTTTACCCTTCGCCACCTTTTTTAGGGCTACGGTTTCGGGTCTTAATCATACTTACAAACTTTGATGTATATTCTTGATAAAATCATTATGTGCAAACTTTCATGTATACTTGTGAGATCTTCCTAGGGTGTGGTAATATCTTAATTAATACAAGTTTAATGATTTAATTAAGCAGGGTTAAAGAAAAAGTTACGCATGCAGTTACTGTAATTACCACTAGTAGTTACATAGTGTATTCTGGCAGTCAAAAGCTAGACTATAACTGCCATATGTGTTCAGAACACAAGTTATGAAAAAGATTCGCAAAACTATATATTCTATACATATATATTATATACACATTTAAGTAAATATGTATATACGGAACAACCACGTAATTATACAGTATAAATACGTGTTAAATTTAACCATATAGTTATCATACATATAGTTGAATAAAATCATATTTGATATATTAATGAATATTAACATACGAATAAAAACTGGTCATAAATATTACAAAGCATATGCTATAAATACGTATACTAAATGAATTCAGCAATGTCTCTGGGGAGATCCAAGTGGTGTATTATGGTTAGAAGCACGCTGTTCTTGTAAAAAACTCGCCTGCAACATGTTATTTACACACACCTCTTATGTATACACATGTATACGTACACGCATACAGATGCGTATGCCCCCCCCCCCCCCTCGTATAGATACACACAACACACATATGGCTGTAATACGCTGTGTTTTCTCTCTCATATAGATACACACAACACACATATGCCTGTAATACGCTGTCTCTCTTATAGATACGCACAACACACATACCTGTAATATGCTGTGTTGGTGTTGGTGTTGGTGTTGGTGTTGCTGTCTATTACACAGTGTGTTGGGTTAAAATTCCTGGGGTGATGGGGTTGGTGTAGTGAGTATATAGTTTGTGCTGCCTCAAAGTATGTATCCTCTGCGTCTGCGGTTATCCCAAATGGTAAACCCGACATAAAACTGGTGCTGGTTAAGGTTATGATATCCCACGTAGTTGTTGCACTCTCTCTTCGCTGCACAAACGCACACACACGTTTATATATATACGTAAGCATACATATTCATATATGTATGTATATGCATGTTTGAAGTCTCACATAATCATACAGTAAGTTATATGTAAACACATTCGTATACCTCTACTTACAGTAAAGCAACTCTCTCTCTCTCTCTCGCACGCACACACAACGCATATACTACTCCTTAAAGTGGTCCTAACACATATACATATATGTACACCTTTTGCAACAATGAACATACTGGTGTATATATATGTTACATATTGGTATACATATACGTACATACATAGAGAAACACGTTATATGCTTACGTCTAGGGGCAATGCAGCCTTCAGAAGAAGCCGGGGAAGCAAGGGGAGAAGTAGAGAGTCCGGAGTTGGTATGCAAGACAGGCAAGGAAGATGCAGAGGCGGCCATATAATGGCGAGGAGAAGCTGTGGTGGAGCAATCCCCAGCCCTCGGATCCGTCTGACTAGGATGAATAAGATGCTGAGGTGGATTTAACAAGGAGTGATGACATGACGCAGTCGGAAATCCGCCTGCCAGAAAGCTATTGCTGCTTCGGGTTTGAGCGACGTTGTTCTGCCGGAGCCCCAGACTGCTGCAGTGATACCTGGCTCATTGTCACTCCCTGTGAAATAATACACAAGATTTCATGAAAATTTGCATCTTTTATATAAAAAGAATCACAAATTCAGTAAGAACTCACTCAGATAGATCGAAGAAACAAAACCCAGAGAGAAAACAAGCAGAAAATGCCACTAGAATGCATACCCATGAAAACATGAAGAAGAAAACGAAACCCAGAAAGATTTACACAAGTGGGCAGCGATCGCACCTGCTGTTGTTGCTGCTGCTGCTGCTGCTGAGGGCGATAAGTGGTACCATCATTCTCCACAATCCATCCGGCTTCAGTAGCAAGAGCACGAAGAACATCATTGATATCCGCTCGAGGGGGAAGATTGTAGCCGCCGTGCTTGCGAAGCCCAGTAAAAATCCGAGTGGTGATAGCCCTCCGGTGTCGCTCACGCAGCTTGGTCTTCTCTTTCTCTGCAGCACTGAGCTTACCCATTATCCTTGTTGTGCCGATCTAGTGCTTCCCCGGGAGAAAACGAGGGGAAAAGCACGGATTGTAATGCACAAGTGTGTGATCTTTCAAGGAGCGAGTGTGTATGTGTGATCACAGGTGTGTATATATTCTTCTGCTACTGTGTACTATGTGATGAAAAATATGGAGCAAGTGTGCGAGGAAGAAATGCAAGGGAGAAGGTAGCTAATGCCGTGGAGAGGGCATTTTGGGCTCTCACACGCTCGGAAAATGAGGCCCTCCAATTAAATGCCGCCAGCTTAACCTTAAAAAGCCGTAAACCGTCTGGTATATTCCGGCGATTAAGGCATCTTTTAAGGGTAACAATTGAGGGTAAAATCAAAATTTAAATAATTTTTAATTTGAACATTAATATTTAAGAATTTATTCACTAAAAATTAGAAAAATTAAAGAAAAACAACTTCATAACATTGTTCAATATAAATTTTGAATTAAGTAAATCCAAATATTAATCATTTATTTAATCTCAAGAAATATTATAGTTTATTCTTTTGTGTTAATGAAATAGATGATATTATATATATAATACCTTTACTATAAGAAACTATTTAAAAAATTATATCATTTATTAATATTTTCTTACTTAAGTTAATTGTTACCTACATATCTATAACAGGTTTCTATTATATTGCAAACTTTATGTTTAATTCATTGTGTTTATACTTAACAAAGTACATTCTATTTGAATTGCATGAAGATTTAATTACAATTTTATGAGTAAACATATAATTTAAGATATATATAACTAAAAAATATTTCATATAAATATGTCTGTGTGTGTGTGTAATTTTCCTCAAAATTTATATATATTTAAGATTTAATTCATGAGACATGTAATAACTTGGCACCGTATAGGTAGTTGTATACATTATCCGATCTTAGCTCAGTTGGTAGAGCGGAGGACTGTAGTATGTGCATGTAGATATCCTTAGGTCGCTGGTTCGATTCCGGCAGATCGGAATGTTAATAGTTATTTCAGTTTTATATATACATAACTACACAGGCAACTTTGTTATTTTGTGGATGTAATCATGTAACACACATATATACACATTTTTATCAAATAATTAAAATGAATTGATTTGTTTATAAAGACATTTATAAATAAATTATAAAGTTTTTATTATGTATATCTTTATTACATTTTAAGTGAAAATCAAATATAAAAATTATAAATTAACAAATACTAAAGAGAAATAAAAATATAAAAAACTTGTTTATAAATTAAAAAACATGTGTAAGGTCTTTTATGTATATCTTTTATGTGTAAATTTAATAATAATGAGTTAATAATAAAATCAAGTTTTTTTCATCATCGTGTGTCATGTTCATAAATAATTGATATAACACACTACAGACTTGCATAAAAAATCTACTTTATAATTATTAATTAAATAATTTTTAATATATTTATCAAAAGAAAATAAAAATATTCCTTAAAATTATATGCCAATGTAGTAAACTTCTTTATATGTTAAAAATATTATTAAATTTTCATTATTAAAATTTATGTTTTTTTTTGCAATATGCTAACAAAATTTAAATACAAACAGGCATTAACTAAATGCATTTATTAAAATTAAAAATTTATGTATTCAATTTTATTTAATTTTTGCAAATATGTTAAATTTGATTTCAACTTTATATAAAAACATTTTAATTATTATAAGTACTTATAAATCATAATTTAAACTTACATATAATAGTATTTATAATAATAATGTTTACATTTTTTGTTAGTTCATTTTTAAAAAGTGCAACATGTTATTGGGAAATAAAAGAATTTCAAGTGACTTTATAAGATTTATACGATTGCACTTAATAAAAAGCACTTATAAATTATAATTCAAACTTAAATATAATAATATTTATAATAATAATGCTTACATTCTTTTGTAGCTTCCTTTTTAAACTTATGTATTTATAATAATATTTACATTTTTTTGTTGCTTCCTTTTTAACCCTATTTCCTTTTTAGTTTTTTATGAATTTTCATTTTTTAAAATTAGATCTTTGTAAAAAAATCATTACAATGATGCTTCATTTTTAAAAAAATTAATTATTAATTAATAAACTCATTAATAAATTAATATCATATTCAAATGGACTTAACAAATGATTATTTATATACCATATTTAAAACCATTCTTTTTATATTATGTTTGACATAAAAAAAAACCATATAACCACATCGTACACTATAAACATATAAAAATAATGTGGCTTTTCTAAAAAATCATATATAAATAAAAATTACATTTTATAAAATTTTGTGTAACTGACCAAATTAATCTTCAAAATTTAAGTACATTAAATAAAATTTTTCTTAATATATTTGGGGTTCAACAATGAATTTAATAAATAATAAAAATTCACCTTGATAAGAAAAAAAATTATAATAAAAGTTATAACATTATATTATAAAAAATTTAAATTATCCTTAATATTAAGGATATTTCAAAAGAATATGTCATAAATTCATTAATATATTCTTATTGTACTCGTTCCTTAAGAATATAATAGATTAAATGTTATTTAATAACTTTTATAAAGTGATGATCTTAAGAAAAATAAAAAAAATAATCGAGAATATATTACTTTTTACTCAAAGCCTAAAACACTCTTTTATACCATAAAACTTTTAATTCAATGTGATTTTAACCATTTTATTTTATTTATTTATTTATAATTGTCTATAACCTTTTAAATCATTATGAATAATTCTCATTAAATTAAATACTATTTGTTAAAGTAGTTTGTTAATGAGTATAACGTCTTTATAATAATCTTTATTGGTATTATGAAAATTCAAATAGTGATACAACATTCAAATTAAAGTTAATCATGCATCGTGTGTATTGAGACTTAAGTAAACAATATGTTGTAATAGCCCATTTATATTCCAAAATACACGAGCGTCTCTACTCACACCATATATATTGTGTGCAATTAAGGTGTCTTTTTGGTCCTTCGTTCTTTCAAACAAACAGAATATTCTCTTACAAACAAACACCTAAACACCTCTGTTTTAGGGTTCTTTCTTAGGGTTCCTCCTGCATTCTCTGGCGATGGCGAGCAAAGACAAGGAGAAGCTGTCGCCGCCTTGTGTCTGCAGTAAGCAAACTAAATTTGCCTCAAAGTCTGCCAATCAAATTTCTCCAGGTATGTCAATAATCAAATTATATGACATTTATATAATTTCTTCTTGTTAAACAGAAACCAGTACGAAGAAGCCTGCGTCGCGAGCTTAGGCTACCATTTGCACGAGATAATTGTTGATATTCATCTCATTTCTTCTGTTCTTCCACCTTCTGTAAAGGTAATGTATACACACAGCACACAAATCTGATGTAAATGTATATGTGTGTGTATTCTTTCAATATCAATACAAGTTGATATAGTAGATAATACTAGTTCTTACATAGCATATAATAGATATGTATATCTGTCTGCGCGTGCAAATTCATTTGCATATTCTGTGTGCATTTGTGTAGTTTTTCTTTACGAGTAATATCTATATATATTTGCTTATTTATTTATTTTTCAGATACAATTAGTTGCAATTGCAAGGAGGAGAGGATTGTTATCTGACAACCTGTTGGTCCCTATGGCAGACGAGTCATGGGAGCTTTTAGATTTATCCGGGTCAGACGTGACTGACGAAGGTGTATTCCATGTTGCTAAGGTGTGTACCAATTTAAAGACAATTGATGTAAGGTAAATACTCCTATATATATATATTGCAAAATATTCGAAATTTACATATATAGTACGGGTTTTAATTTTTATTTTGCAGTTGCTGCAGTAGACTTACAGCGTTGTCAATTCAAGCATTTGTTGAGCACTGCCCTGCTTTAAAAACTTTGAGATGTGGGTAAGTTATATTTATAGTCATTCTATATAAGAATGAGAAATTATCTATCTATCTATCTATCTATCTATATCAATTTTATTTATTATAGGGGGCACACATGAGCAATACTGCTGCTAGGTTAGCATTGCCAAGGATTTTGCCGGGGTTAAACGTGTCTGAAAATGTTGGAGAAAGCTGGGAAGATCTTGAAACCGAAACCGTTGGAAGTGGTGCACAGTCTTTAGGCTGGATTGTTTGGGTAAGCTTGTGTGTGTGTGTGTGTGTGTGAGAGAGAGAGAGAGAGAGAGAGAGAGAGAGAGAGAGAGAGAGAGAGATGCACATGTATAGTTATATACATACAGAGATATAGATTATATAAGTTAAGCATTGTTTATTTACCTGTTTGATAGCCAGCAATAGATGAGAAGTCGAAAGAAACGGTGAAGATTCAATGTCCAGACTGATTGTCAATCCAAGGGCATTTGAACCACAGACTGTTCCTAGAGAGGCTTTACCAAAGACTGTTTTGGATGAAATATTTGTACAAGATATTCCTCCTACAACGTGGGATCTGAGATCGACACATGCTACAGAACGAAGTACGTACATTAGTAATTAAAAATATGTGTAAAAGTGGATCCTGTAGGTTTTACTCCTTCTTAAGTCCATCAGTTGAATGGTTTCCCGGTCCTTTGGTTTGCGCATATGCAGAGAGCATGATAAAGGAACCACATGCTTTGGCATCGGGGTGTTCAAACCCTCAGTTACACAACCGTCCATAAGTCCACTGCGGATCGATACACTATTTCTCATAATATTAAGTGCGGTCCTGGTGACAAGATTTAAGGTATGCACCCCCATCATATAAATAATTATGTCTAACCTAAATGTGTGTGTTATGATTAATGGTAAATTTGACTCAAGGCCAATTTGGGCATTTTTAAAACTATCTAAATATATTTGGAGATTTTAGTTTGATGTTTATTACAAGTTTGGTTAAACATCTCTCTCACACAAGTTTAAATTATTAAGAATTTTTAATAATTGTGACATTTATAACTAATAGGATAAACGTTTTTACAATATTTATATATTAATTTTGTTTCATTATTCTTATTGTGTTGGTAAACTTTATACATTTTTAAACTCAACAAATTAGATTATCAGGTATATCATTTCATATTTTACTACTGTGTTAATTAAACGAGATAGTTTACTGAAACCTGAAGTTTTCTTAGCAGTGTCGATCAACTAGTTAATTATGGTGTGTGTGTGCGTGGGTGGGTGCATATTATTTATATAAATGTATACAGTGATGGTGTTTAAGCTGGTTTGGCATTCTTTAAATGATTTAATTATCCCATATACTTTATATATGGATGTTTAATAAACTATACAACTTTATCAACAATATTTTAATGAATAACTATAAATGAAAGTATAATAAACTAAAAGCATCCATATATAAAGTATATAATATATTAGTTATCAACAGTAATTAATTTATTTTGTGTAAGCAGTAGCATATGTTATAAAATATATTTTAGAAGTACAGTAGTAATTGATATTAAATATAATATTAATTTTATGAGACCAAGTAAAAATAAAATTTAAGTGAGTTCTTTAATTATAAGCAGATTACATTAAACTGGCTAAATAAATATAATGCAATATTTATTATATAAGTGATGTTATTTCTAAATATAAGCCAAGTTTTAAACACATACATATTACAAATTTTCATGGTAATGCTCTCTCACTCTCTCTCACACATGCACCCACACACACACAATAGTGTATGTTGTGTGCATACGAAATATATATATATAATATTATCTGGAGTCTATGTTTGGCTATAATGTGTCAGCATGTAATTAATATTTTACTGAAATTCAAGTTCAATAAATTCTTATATGTATGTATATTTTTTAAGTTCCATTTTATAGGAATATAATTTTTTAATGATTTTTTTTAATAGTGGCTACACAAAATCATTAATCACAGAGTACAAAGAATCCGACGTTGCATGTTCTGCCATGTCACCGAGAACAGATCGCGGCCGCATGATCATCTAACGTTGCTGACCGCACGATTTAAGCAACGGCTACACGCTACTATTTTCCACTGGGTGAAGCTGTTTTAGTGAGCCCTTACCACGTGCACACTCTTTCACTATGTCCAGTATTAGATATAATAATTCGTTATTTTTCAAGATAAACTTAAAAGCTTATTTGTAACCATATTTAAACCCCAAATCATTTTGATAAACCTTAATCCACATATCTTGGCTATGGTGATGAGATCATCTCTTTAATAATGAGTATCTTAGTGGCTTAGAAAAATTAGAATATAAGTTTGACCTATTAATATTTAGAACTTGTTTGACCCATTGCAATAGTAGTAGCCTTATTAAATTATTAATTTTGATACCCACCAATTAGTTATATTTCATTATATATATTTAACCAAAAAGTTACCTTTCTACATACTAATTGTTAAAAATTATATATATATATTTAATTACAATCAAAACTATCGGTTAAATAAATTTTAGCTAATGGTCTAATTAAAACAATGTAAAATTTATTGCCACCACTTTTATAAGAATATTCATGAAACATTCATCATATGGCTTCTCACTTATTTAAACAATTAATTACTTATGTGCTACAACCACATGAAAATAGGTGGAAATTACAAAATCTATTATTTTGAGTTAAAAAGTATAACTTAAATTCTTATGGGATTAATCAAATTATAATGAGTATATAACATATCAAGTATTGATTTTAATTATTTTACTATAAAAGATATATATTATATATACAACCAACTTTTTCAAGTTCATATTTTTTCATTTTCAATAATGTTTATGTTTTAAAATGTAATACTTCAAAATCTTAAACTTGTTTAAAATATTGAACCATTATTTTTTAAATCAAAAATATTAAAAATATTTAACTTAATTACATATTTAAGAGGCTTGAAGAAGGATATAGGGGATTAAATAAAATAATTTAAAAAGTTTTAAATGCATGACCGAAAAAGAAGTAACACTTATTTATAATTTAAAAAATAAATTACTTTTCGACATATACTCAATTAGAATTAGTTTATACATGAGACTGTGACATTTAAAATATTTTATCTCGATGAATAAGATTTATTTATAATCAAGAATTTAAAGTTTGAGTTATATTTTAATTATGCAGGTGGTTATAAAAAAATTCTTAAATCATTTTAAAGTGGTCCTCATTTTTAAATTAATATAAAGTATGAAAGTTTAAGTTATCACATTCAGTTCCATCTTATTTAACATACTTAAAAATTCATCATAACGTCTTTATTGTTAAAATTGTGATAAACACGGAAAACTTTTATAAGAATTTAATTAAATGATAATTATAAACAAATGATCTATATATTATAAAAAGTAATAACAATATCTCATGTATTGTTTACAAATATATAATATAATTTAATCGTATAAAAATTATAAATGTTGCATTTGAGTATTAAAATAAATCATACTTTTTTTTCCCATAAAACTATATTTAATAGGTGCATGCGTTTTTAACTTTGAACTTTAACTTTTATTAAGCAAGAAATATATTAATCCATTAAAACAATATTTTTTATTGATTTTTACAAGTGATAAGAATGTGTTATACAATTATGTTGTAATATACTCGTAATCTTTTATAATATATAATTTTTTTTAAAAAAACTATAATACTTTTATTTTTATCAAATATTTAAACCAAAAGCATTCCTTTCTTATTATATTATTAATAAATAAGTATGATATATACACAATATGGATATGTACTAATGGGACATTATATTCATTAATGTCCCATTAATATCAACACTCAGAAAATAATATTTTAAATACTTCCCAATGAAATATGTACATTTAAATAAATTAAAGATATATAAAATTTAAAACCAAATAAACAAGTATCAAAGTAAGGAAACAAATGTTTAAAAATACTTATTTTTATTTATAATTTAAAATACTCATATGAAATAATTGTTGCTCATAACTTTTATATATCAAATTTAATATATAATTTTGTATAATTCATATGAACCTTTTTCATTATATGTCTTTTTTTAATATGTTATTTCACTATATTCATAAATAATAACAAAATTTTAATGCAACATATTAACCTTTTTTTTAAAATGAAAATATATCATTTTCAATTTAATTTTTATTTTTTTATTTAATAATAAAATTATAACTTAATTGTGTAAATGACTTATACGAATCTATGTAAAATTAAACTTCATAGTTGATATTGTACATCATTTGTTTACAGGATAAAGATAAACAACATCAAATGATTTGGGGTTTAAATATGGTTACAAATAAGCTTTTAGGTTTATCTTGAAAAATAACGAATTATTATATCTAATACTGGACATAGTGAAAGAGTGTGCACGTGGTAAGGGCTCACTAAAACAGCTTTGATAAACCTTAATCCACATATCTTGGCTATGGTCATCTCTTTAATAATTAGTAACGATCTTAGTGGCTTAGAAAAATTATGTTATTTCACTATATTCATAAATAATAACAAAATTTTAATGCAACATATTAACCCTTTTTTTAAAATGAAAATATATCATTTTCAATTTAATTTTTATTTTTTTATTCAAATTATGTTGTTTATCTTTATCCTGTAAACAAATGATGTACAATATCAACTATGAAGTTTAATTTTACATGGATTTGTATAAGTCATTTACACAATTAAGTTATAATTTTACTATTAAATAAAAAAATAAAAATTAAATTGAAAATGATATATTTTCATTTTAAAAAAAGGGTTAATATGTTGCATTAAAATTTTGTTATTATTTATGAATATAGTGAAATAACATATTAAAAAAAGACATATAATGAAAAAGGTTCATATGAATTATACAAAATTATATATTAAATTTGATATATAAAAGTTATGAGCAACAATTATTTCATATGAGTATTTTAAATTATAAATAAAAATAAGTATTTTTAAACATTTGTTTCCTTACTTTGATACTTGTTTATTTGGTTTTAAATTTTATATATCTTTAATTTATTTAAATGTACATATTTCATTGGGAAGTATTTAAAATATTATTTTCTGAGTGTTGATATTAATGGGACATTAATGAATATAATGTCCCATTAGTACATATCCATATTGTGTATATATCATACTTATTTATTAATAATATAATAAGAAAGGAATGCTTTTGGTTTAAATATTTGATAAAAATAAAAGTATTATAGTTTTTTTTTAAAAATTATATATTATAAAAGATTACGAGTATATTACAACATAATTGTATAACACATTCTTATCACTTGTAAAAATCAATAAAAAATATTGTTTTAATGGATTAATATATTTCTTGCTTAATAAAAGTTAAAGTTCAAAGTTAAAAACGCATGCACCTATTAAATATAGTTTTATGGGAAAAAAAAGTATGATTTATTTTAATACTCAAATGCAACATTTATAATTTTTATACGATTAAATATTATTATTATTTGTAAACAATACATGAGATATTGTTATTACTTTTTATAATATATAGATCATTTGTTTATAATTATCATTTAATTAAATTCTTATAAAAGTTTTCCGTGTTTATCACAATTTTAACAATAAAGACGTTATGATGAATTTTTAAGTATGTTAAATAAGATGGAACTGAATGTGATAACTTAAACTTTCATACTTTATATTAAATTTAAAAATGAGGACCACTTTAAAATGATTTAAGAATTTTTTATAACCACCTGCATAATTAAAATATAACTCAAACTTTAAATTCTTGATTATAAATAAATCTTATTCATCGAGATAAAATATTTTAAATGTCACAGTCTCATGTATAAACTAATTCTAATTGAGTATATGTCGAAAAGTAATTTATTTTTTAAATTATAAATAAGTGTTACTTCTTTTTTCGGTCATGCATTTAAAACTTTTTAAATTATTTTATTTAATCCCCTATATCCTTCTTCAAGCCTCTTAAATATGTAATTAAGTTAAATATTTTTAATATTTTTGATTTAAAAAATAATGGTTCAATATTTTAAACAAGTTTAAGATTTTGAAGTATTACATTTTAAAACATAAACATTATTGAAAATGAAAAAATATGAACTTGAAAAAGTTGGTTGTATATATAATATATATCTTTATAGTAAAATAATTAAAATCAATACTTGATATGTTATATACTCATTATAATTTGATTAATCCCATAAGAATTTAAGTTATACTTTTTAACTCAAAAATAATAGATTTTGTAATTTCCACCTATTTTCATGTGGTTGTAGCACATAAGTAATTAATTGTTTAAATAAGTGAGAAGCCATATGATGAATGTTTCATGAATATTCTTATAAAAGTGGTGGCAATAAATTTTACATTGTTTTAATTAGACCATTAGCTAAAATTTATTTAACCGATAGTTTTGATTGTAATTAAATATATATATATAATATTTTTAACAATTAGTATGTAGAAAGGTAACTTTTTGGTTAAATATATATAATGAAATATAACTAATTGGTGGGTATCAAAATTAATAATTTAATAAGGCTACTACTATTGCAATGGGTCAAACAAGTTCTAAATATTAATAGGTCAAACTTATATTCTAATTTTTCTAAGCCACTAAGATACTCATTATTAAAGAGATGATCTCATCACCATAGCCAAGATATGTGGATTAAGGTTTATCAAAATGATTTGGGGTTTAAATATGGTTACAAATAAGCTTTTAGGTTTATCTTGAAAAATAACGAATTATTATATCTAATACTGGACATAGTGAAAGAGTGTGCACGTGGTAAGGGCTCACTAAAACAGCTTCACCCAGTGGAAAATAGTAGCGTGTAGCCGTTGCTTAAATCGTGCGGTCAGCAACGTTAGATGATCATGCGGCCGCGATCTGTTCTCGGTGACATGGCAGAACATGCAACGTCGGATTCTTTGTACTCTGTGATTAATGATTTTGTGTAGCCACTATTAAAAAAAATCATTAAAAAATTATATTCCTATAAAATGGAACTTAAAAAATATACATACATATAAGAATTTATTGAACTTGAATTTCAGTAAAATATTAATTACATGCTGACACATTATAGCCAAACATAGACTCCAGATAATATATATATATATATTTCGTATGCACACAACATACACTATTGTGTGTGTGTGGGTGCATGTGTGAGAGAGAGTGAGAGAGCATTACCATGAAAATTTGTAATATGTATGTGTTTAAAACTTGGCTTATATTTAGAAATAACATCACTTATATAATAAATATTGCATTATATTTATTTAGCCAGTTTAATGTAATCTGCTTATAATTAAAGAACTCACTTAAATTTTATTTTTACTTGGTCTCATAAAATTAATATTATATTTAATATCAATTACTACTGTACTTCTAAAATATATTTTATAACATATGCTACTGCTTACACAAAATAAATTAATTACTGTTGATAACTAATATATTATATACTTTATATATGGATGCTTTTAGTTTATTATACTTTCATTTATAGTTATTCATTAAAATATTGTTGATAAAGTTGTATAGTTTATTAAACATCCATATATAAAGTATATGGGATAATTAAATCATTTAAAGAATGCCAAACCAGCTTAAACACCATCACTGTATACATTTATATAAATAATATGCACCCACCCACGCACACACACACCATAATTAACTAGTTGATCGACACTGCTAAGAAAACTTCAGGTTTCAGTAAACTATCTCGTTTAATTAACACAGTAGTAAAATATGAAATGATATACCTGATAATCTAATTTGTTGAGTTTAAAAATGTATAAAGTTTACCAACACAATAAGAATAATGAAACAAAATTAATATATAAATATTGTAAAAACGTTTATCCTATTAGTTATAAATGTCACAATTATTAAAAATTCTTAATAATTTAAACTTGTGTGAGAGAGATGTTTAACCAAACTTGTAATAAACATCAAACTAAAATCTCCAAATATATTTAGATAGTTTTAAAAATGCCCAAATTGGCCTTGAGTCAAATTTACCATTAATCATAACACACACATTTAGGTTAGACATAATTATTTATATGATGGGGGTGCATACCTTAAATCTTGTCACCAGGACCGCACTTAATATTATGAGAAATAGTGTATCGATCCGCAGTGGACTTATGGACGGTTGTGTAACTGAGGGTTTGAACACCCCGATGCCAAAGCATGTGGTTCCTTTATCATGCTCTCTGCATATGCGCAGAACCAAAGAGACCGGGAAACCATTCAACTACACAGGCTGATGGACTTAGAAGGAGTAAAACCTACAGGATCCACTTTTACATGTATTTTATTACAGATTTTATATATAACACAGTGATATCGTATCATTTTGTTAATATTTATTATAATTGAAGCGTTTAACATACATATATGGTAAATCTTAACAACCATGACGAATTGAATTTAGCTATCAATGTTCTTTCTTTATTACATCGTATTTTCTTAGTATCACATTTAAATGTATATTGATGTAAGCTATAATCTACGGTTTTAGGTATGCGTCTCTCTCACATAGTTTTTGTATACTTACCTATATAATCTGCAAGCATATATACGCTTAGCTTATATTACTGATATATTTACATTTGTCAATTGTAGCCAGTGTTCGACAAACCTTTTCACCTTCCAAAGCAAAAATCCATCCAAAATTTCTCAAGTAAAAATCTTTTTATTAATAAAAGCATAAGGTTAAACAAGTTTACAACTGCGAGAAAATTTGTTGAAATTGTGCACTTTTCTTCTAGTGGTCCACAACTTCACAAAAGTTAAACTTTGAATTTGGGACCTTCAGCTCAAATCTTTACGAAGCATCACTGTTTCAGTACTCATCCGATTTATGTACTTGTTCTTGATCAAGTTTATTCTATTGAAACCTCTTGCAAATTGCAGTGCTAACACACTGCACCATCCCAATTTCACCAACTCGAAGCAAGTTTGGAAAGCTCTCTACCCAACCTGCTTGACTATGTATGATGCTCCACATATCAATAAAATTATGTCCTTTCCATTCTCCAGGCAAGCAGCTTCCAAGTCAAATACTCTTCCATGAAGGCTGAAGGATCCACAATGCCTTTAACAAGAACTCCATCCACCTCTAAATGCCTTCCATAAAATTCTGCAAGCTCCCTTGCCTTTGTAATCCCAAACCATTTGTTTTCCTTGACAAGGATTGGCAAATTAACTGAGCCAGAACCTGCATCTTGGAGAGTATCCCTGTGTCTTGCAGTCGTTGTCTAATAGTGAAATGAGAGCAGAAGTAAAGGAGATTTGGAACTGCACAGCTTCTTGAAGATCACTTCCATCTTCTGAGGATCAACTGCATAGTTCTGTAAGCATCTCCTTTAACTGAAGCTCTCAAAGCATGGAGGAAGCCATCCTTACTACCACCATCAGGGATGCATGGATATGATCTGCTATCCATGGGATTACCATTCAAATCAATCTCATCACTAATGTAATACTGGTTCAGCTTCACAATAGTCTCTCGGCACAAGGGTCCAACCATGGTGATGTCGATTAGCTTCTCTTGGAATTTCTGATTGAGACTACTCATCACCTGTAAAATATCAGCCAAAAAATGCAAGACGTACATGTTCTTGAGAGTTCTCAGCTTGTTGTAAAGCTGCAGCTTGCCACTTCGTTTGAAAAGCTCAGCTACTGGCTCCAAACATTCGCAAAGCTTAGAGAAAGCCCCTCCACGACTTAGCCACCTTGTATTCTATATGTGTTGCAGCTTAAGCTTGGTATGATCATGTTCCATCTCAATTTCCATTAACTGAGCCAACCTTTTCGAGCTTTTGCTGAAGTAAGATGCTACCTTGTTCACTAGTTTATCAATCTTCGTGCATTGTGTAGCACATTCTCCATCCCTGTAAGCATCTTCCACACATAAATTGGCTCGATGTGCCATACAGTGAACACTGCTTAAGAAGGGATTGATCTCCTTCAGCCTGGTTGCTACCCCTGTCCTGCTACCAGCCATGACATTACATCCATCTGAACCAAAACCCATGAACCGCTGCATATCTAAGTTCCATTGCTTAAGCATATTGCTAATGCAATTAAAGATACTTGCTGCACCACTATCACCGATGTTGACAATCCCCAAGTAGCTCGTCTTCACGCAACCACATTCGATGTAAGTCACGTAAAAGATCAAATGCTTCACAATGCTGAAAATAAATCGAATCGTAAATAAACTAATAAATCCAAATTAACCTTATATCAGTCGATTCATCCACCATCAATCCAAAATAAGGACTTTCCTGACTTTTTGTAAGATATTTTTAACCATAACCTAAAGAAACATGAATCATGTTAGAATAAAATTAACATGGTCTCTTAAACATACCTTGTTAATAGAAGTTATCAGTCATGAACAACCTTTGTCACTGTCGTAATATCTTGGAATGTTCATCCCGTTAAGTCGATGAAGTTCAATCAGCTCTGGAAAACGAGTGAATGGAGCAAATCCTTTCAAATATAATAAACTAACATAAACTTGTTCAGCATGGTGTAATGTTTAGTTGTAGCTTTGAAATCGATTGCTGCTTCCCATGACGCACCTCCTCAGCAAATACAGACTCCTTGTGATCTTCAGAGCTAGCATGATGCGTAAGGCACTCTTTCGAAAATTACTGCTACCCTTGTTTGCCAAAAATATTCTTAGTCCGTGGATTTGCCTTGCAAATCTTGCAAAACATTGTGCCTTCAATTGCATCAAACTCTAACCAGCGGTAGCTCTGTTTCCAATGCTCCTTAAAATGCCCTGATGCTGCATCATCATCTAGTTCCTCAATATCATCTCAATCTCTGTTTGCGTGGTAGCCTTCCAAAAACTTAGAGTTGATTGCTCCCAGAAGCAAGATCAGTATCTAAGGGACGCTTCTTTTTACCTGGAGGTAGTTTCGGCATTTTACCACGTTAACCTAAGCAGCACGCACCTCTCACTCTCGGAAAATGGCTTACCTACTCCATTGATAGTGGCATATAGTATATACTACTAGCATGTTTAACACTAAATTAAATGTATTTATATTTAATTAATTAAATATGGGTTGTAAGGTAATTACGAAGGTTAACCATGGTATATTCTAGAAGTTACTAGAGATATTTATGGTCTAGCTAAATCCTTTAGAGGATAGTCCAAATATAGCTAGAATATACTTTTTCTTTGTATATATAAACTATGACCTTGAATACAAAGGATATCTGAGTTTTCTATCTTTTCGTATATTTACTATGTTGTGTCTCGAGGTTCTCACACTGGTGGAGAAGTCGGGCAATTTGTGAGAGAAGTTTCTTTTGGTCTTCTTTTTTTTATTTTTCTTTTCAATATTTCCCTTTTTTTTCCTTTTTTTTTTCCTTTGTTTCCTTTTCTACGATTCTTATGGAGCAACAACTTTTGGAATAACTAATTCGCATTATACACCAGCATGAACAACTCCTTCAACGCTTGCAAGTTCCAGTTATAGCTCCTCCTCTTCAATCAAACCCATGTGTACGACCTCAACCTTTTCGAGGTGTGCCGGGTGCAGATGTTCACTATTGGTTGGCTCATTTTATCAATATTGCCACATATCATGGGTAGATAGTTACGCATTGCCTTCGCGAGTTTCCAACATGTCTTTTAAATGTTGCTCTCTAGTGGTATAATAGCCGTCCACCATCAACAGGGTTACTCACAGATGAGCAATGTTGGTTCACCCTTTAAGCGGAGTTTAAATTAGCTTTTGGGAAAGCAGAAAATTCTGACGATGCGTTTCAACAACTTCGTAGTTTAAAAACAAGCACCAAATGAATCTGTCATGCAATTTGCTATTAAATTTTGTGATCTCTTGATGAGGGCAGATTGTCATAGTTTTTACTATGACTCGACCCTTTACTTTGGACGTTGACAGTTGTTACCTACTATACTGTGTTGATGGACCCTAGATGTAGTGAGAAACAACCCCGCTTAGTGCACTTAGGTATTTAAGGGTAGTCCGACCGGCTATCTTTAGATGTCGCAAAAAACTCTAAGCGAATGTAGCACTTACTGATTTTAACGTCCTAGTTAAGATGAGTTTGGCATGTTAAATAGGGTTAGGAACACCCCTAGGGTTGCCCTAACCCACGCCCTAAAACCCCCACCCCCCTTGGGTAGGGTTTAGGGGTAGGAGTTAGTGTGCAAACTCATTTAATTATCTAAGGGGCTAGCATTCCGTGCTAGCCCACTTACACATACAGGAAAAGAGGGGGGGGGGGGGGTCTTCGTCACATAAATAAGGTAGAGTATGTAGGAGTGAGTGTTCTTGGGTTCATGACTAAGCTCGTTACTCTTCTCTTGGTGCAAGCTCTAGCTTGTGTCATCAAGGCACAACCCTCTGTTGTGCCGCCCTAACTTCTAGATGATAAGGGTACGTCCCACCTTCGGGGTAGCTTACCCTTAACATTGGCGAATCCATGTCTGGGAGGTCTTGTCGGATTGCATGTTCCAAGAGGCAGAGGTTGAGGCTTGTCTCCAGTCTCCTCCTCCACGTCAAGCTAGGTATAGCACTCATGGTCAAGCAAGGCACATTCGTGTCCTTGTTTAATTGTGGGCGTGGGATCTTGTTTGACGGGTTCACATTACCTAGTTCCTAAAGGTTCACTAAGGGGTTCTAGAGTTAGCATTTGTGGCACATTTAGGAGCCACATTTGTGGCACTTGGTGCAACTCTCGAATCTAAGGGCTATGGCATGATATCCCACATCGGGGAAGGCAGTGTCACATGAAGATGTGACACTGGGCTAAATATCACATGATACAACGCCCGAGGCACGCCCTTTGGGGTTATGTCATGGGCTTGTCGCCAAGGGGTTGGATACTCTAACAAATAGGCATGCTTGTGCTCGCGCTAGGGTGTTAAGCCCTGGGCATCCGCTCAAGGGAGGTTAGGTCTCGTAACTAGGTGTGCTTTGGCACACTTGGCTAGGGGAGTGTTCTCCTTGGAATCCAGGGGTTGAACAAACCTAAGCTCGTTAGCAGGAGCCTTTTTGTGAAGCACTTGCAAGGTCATGTACTTAGGGTTATAGGGAGTTTGCTTAGCAGAACACTCGTGTTCGCCTACGGCGCACACTCGTGTCCTCACTAAGTATTAGCCCTAGGTCTAGGGTATGACTTGGCCACTCAAACCCTTAAGGGTTAGTCGTGGTTTAGGGTACCCCTTATCACCCTAAAGAGGTTGTACTCCCAAATGAGGGTGATTCCTCAAGGGGTAAGTGACGATGCCTTGGCTTTGTCACAGGGGTATGTGTGAGACACATCTCCTTTGTGGGGTTAGGACATGAGCCTGTCAAGGTATACTGGGACAGGATCCTAAAGTTTACTCAGGTTATCCTCTAGGGTTCAGGGGATGGTCATTCTAGGGGACTTAGGGTAGGACTCTAAGTCTTCTGCCTAATTGGGCCTCTGAGTTAGACTCTTAGGGTTATCTTAAAAAACGTAGCGTTGCTCACATAGGGTGATTGTCAGAGTTTTAACCCAAAGGGCCAACACGTGGCTGCCATGTGGCCATTTGGCGTCATCACCCTGTGTGAGCAACGCTAAGTTCCCAGAACAACCCCAACGACCCCTAGGGTTAGACTCTAATGCCCAAGTGGACAGACTTAGGGTTTAGCCTAAGTCTCCCTAGAATGTCTGCCCCCAAACCCTTGAGGGATAACCCTAGTTGACTTAGGGTTTAGCCTAAGTCTCCCTAGAGTGTCTACCCCCAAAACCCTTGAGGGATAACCCTAGTTGACTTAGGGTCTTGCCCTAGAAGACCTAGACAGGCTCATGCCCTAACCCCCATCAAGGAGACGTGTGTTCCACACATACCCCTGACAGAGCTAAGGCATGTCACTTACCCCTTGAGGAATCACCCTCATCCGGGAGTACAACCCCTTTAGGGGACAAGGGGTACCCTGAACCACGACTAACCCCTAAGGGTTTGAGTGGCCAAGTTATACCCTAGACCTAGGGCTAGTACTTAGTGAGGACACGAGTGTGTGCCGTAGGCGGACACGAGTGTTCTGCTAAGCAAACTCCCTAAGGCTAGGTTTGGGATAACCCTAAGCACATGACCTTGCGAGTGCCTCACGAAAGGGCTCTGCTAATGAGCTTAGGTTGTTCAACCTTGAATTCCAAGGAGAACACTCCCCTAGCCAAGTGTGCCAAAGCACACCTAGTTATGAGACCTAACCTCCCTTGAGCGGATGCCCAAGGCTTAGCACCCTAGTGCAAGCACAAGCATGCCTTGTTTGCTAGAGTATCCAACCCCTTGGCGACAAGCCCATGACATAACCCCAAAGGGCGTGCCTCAGGCGTTGTACCATGTGACGTTTAGCCCAGTGTCACATCTCCATGTGACACTGCCTTCCCCGATGTGGGCTATCATGCCATAGCCCTTAGATTCAAGAGTTGCACCAAGTGCCACAAACGTGGCTCCTAAATGCCAACTCTAGAACCCCTCAATGAACCCTCAGAAGTATGAACCTGTCAAACAAGATCCCACGCCACAGTTGGACAAGGACACGGATGTGCCTTGCTTGGCTGTGAGTGCTACACCTAGCTTGACGTGGAGGAGGAGGCTGGAGACAAGCCTCAACCTCTGCCTCTTGGAACGTGCATTCCGACAAGACCTCCCAGGCATGGATTCGCCAACGTTAAGGGTAAGCTACCCCGAAGGTGGGACGTACCCCTGGCATCTGGAAGTTAGGGCGGCACAACAGAGGGTTGTGCCTTGACGACACAAGCTAGAGCTTGCACCGGGAGAAGAGTAACGAGCTCAGTCATGAACCCAGGAACCCTCACTCCTATATACTACCTTATTTATGTGACAGAGGCCCCCCCCCCTTTTCCTGTTTACATAAGTGGGCTAGCACTGAAATCTCATTCCCAGAGGGAACATACTTGGTGAGTTATCCATCGACCCCTAAACCCTAACCTGTCAAACCTGGGGTATTTCTAAGCATATCCGACATGCCGAACTCACCGGAACTAGCCATTAATCCAACCGGGACACGGAAAACAAGGGTAAGAGTTTTCTAGAAGGTAAGTGCTACCTTCGCTTAGAGTTTCTCGAATATCTAAGGACAGCCGGCCGGACTACCCCTAAACACCTAAGTGCACTAAGCGGGGTTTTTCTCACTACATCTAGGGCTTGTCAACATAGTACAGTAGGTAACAACAGTCAACGTCCAAAGTAAAGAGGAGTCATAGTAAAAACTATGACACACTCCCCGCCTTTGAAAATGTCAACGTCCTCGTTGACGTCCAACTCCAAGACTAGATAATGTTAGAAAAAATTAACCAAAACTAACATATCACTCTATGGAGTCAGCCAAAAGTTCACATAAGTTTTATTACCCCCCTTGCATTACGCGAAACCAAGTACTTCAGAACCGTCGTTCACTGAGTCGTAAACCCAGCTGCCGGAGGCACCACCTGCGACATGAAGTCACTTGGAGACCTTTTGCACGTCTGCAAAGTCTGTCACCCGACACACACAACACTGGTTAATTTCTTTACTTAACTAGAATTTATATTGGAGGCCTCTAGTTAGTGTTGTTGCCGGCCCCTTGGTTAACAAGAAATAAAGACTTGCTTTATTCCTTAATATTAAATGCTGTTGACGACCTCTGTCGTCTAACACACAACAAGCACTTCTCAAATGCTTGACCAAACACCTTCGCATTTCTTTTGATTTTCCAATGGTCCCACATCCACATGTTACGATATTATAGCTTACATCTCTGCATCCCTCGGTGCTTCTCATTACCCCTTTTCATAAGGGTCTGCTACTATACCTATCTCTCATTAGTATATAGCTACGCCAGACTAAGTATGAGACTTTTATCGGAATCAAGCTCTTTTCCGATATAAGAGTACAAGTCGTAAAACCCTGTTCTTTGTAAACATGTCAATCTGGCCAGAGGCGATCACAGAGGCGCATGGCTGTACACATGTATACAACAAGGTCTTGCCAATCTACCAACTGCCATTCACTTGGTGTGTTATTAACATAAATTTATTCCCGATAGGAATCAAATTCAGTCAAATCCGTGACCAAGTGTGATAGCCTTACCATTGTCTTTCCAACCATCTTTGTACTCTTTCATAACACCGACCAGTTCAGGGACCAGATAAGCTAACATACCTTTCTTAAAACAATGTGGAAACCAGGAAATTCAACCCATCTCTAGTGCCTCAATCGACAATCTTTAGATAACACGTCTTAATTGTCACTTCATTGTACTCATTCCCAAAGAGCACATCATACTAGATGCCATTCAATACTTCCTAACTCTTATCTCACTAAGTTAAAATACAATTTTAAACTTAGTTTCCACGATAAGAGTCTCTCTGAACTCAGAATACTGCACGCCTCCGTAACATTATATTTATTTCCAACTCTTAAATTGATTTGTAAATGTTTCTCAACACTATACCGAAGTATAGCATTTTCACTAATTGAAGCAATTAGTGTTTTGAAAACATCTTTTTAAACTAATCCTTATTCTATAAACAGTTGCAATTTCGATATTGATACTTCGAATGGATAATGATCGTTTTAACGTTCAAATCCTAAGCTTATCAACTAGTTGTTATACTAGCGGATATAAACTTACAATCATATCAATTATCGAAATGCTACAACTACATATAGACATGGTCTTAGTTTACATGAACCGAACTTCAGTTTTGAGACGGAAATATAATGTTACGACAGTATTTCGAGGAACTTTGTTCAGAGACTAAGAGGAATCATGAACTAGTGTCTGGTTCATCTAATTGATTTAGTAAGATATCAACCTCCACATAAATGTTATCATAACACTGAAGTGTTATATCAACTTCATGTTTTAGTCATACCTTATAATTCAATAGATCTCCCCAAACATGAATAAAATATCTAGTTCAGTACATTGAACTAAGATACATTATTCACTCTAGACACCTAGCAATCCAGAAAGTATCACATTGCCCCTCAAGCAATGTATTGAGAAATGTCTCATTTCTCAACTAACTTGAAAACACGTTTCAAGTTATAACACTAAGGTAGTGCCTTACCAAAGTGTCAGACTCAAATCCACTTGAGTCTTTATATTATATGATTACGGCCACCTCATGTGATCATAACCAAGTTTGATATTGAGCGCTCCAAACTCAATATTGAAGAGATATCATACCATACTTTGACAAGTCATTTATAATCAATCTTGAAAAGATTGTCACAAATTCTCCAAAGTTTAGAATATAAATATCTCAACAGATGAGGTGATAGGAAACCTCATATTCTCGAACCGGATTATTGAACTACAATCATCAAGAAGGGACACCATCTTCTTGAGCTAATCCCGCTACACAATATCATACTTCAAGAATATTGAACCAACTCAAGGAACACCATCAAACCTTGAGATAGAACTAACAACTAACCCAAGGAATACAATCAAACCTTGAGTCAAGAATAGTTCTATTTTTCAATATTCCGAAAGATTGAAGATACATACTTTATTTGTTCTTTAAGTGCCCACATTTGCGACCATGATGCAAGTCAAGAAACCGTCTTTTGAATAATCGTATTCGACTCTAAAATGAAATTGATATTGAAAATCAATATCAACTTCTAATTCTCATCGAACACCGACTCTCTGAGGAGGTACATGCACTTAAACCTCCAATGGAAATCCGACTATTACTAGCTCATTTAATTCTCAACATAAGTTATCAAACTTAGCAAGTTTCCTTACTTAGTGATAAACAAAGTGAAGAATCCCAAATCATGCTCTTCTTAACCAAGGAATCACCCTTGTTCAAGAACTTCTTCACATTGCAAACAACGTTACAGTTTCAAGATTAAAGAGTTAACAATGAAAATGCACAAGTGTGCGCCGAACGCCTTCACTATGCAAGTTCTTCATTACTCAGTAAACTAAAAATGTAAACGTATGTTTCCAACATTACTCTTTCTGATAGATCATGCCATCTATCCCAAAAGTTGCATTGATAGGGATGCAACATTAAATGTCTACTGCCAAAATATATTATTTATCCCATTCTTAAGATCCCACATGAGATAACTTCATAATCAAGTTAGTTGAGTTAGCTAACTTGAATATAAAGTGCGCCTTACAACAACTAAGGTTTCAAGTTGTACTTTGTTCAAATCAGAGACTTGAACTTAGTAAACTATTTCACCTAATGTTACTTGCAGCTAGCGTCATCAAAGTATTGCCATCGGACAATACTTTGATTACATTGGATCTTCGAACCAACTGCTTAACATATTCATCATATGTTAATATTTGACATTTTGTTGTATTATAAGTTCATCACCATAGTCTGCTTCTAGAGTTACACTCTCGGAAACATGCACTATAATGAGAGCTTATTTACACTTTTATGTCAAAATGTAGTGTTCACTCTTATGTTTGAATATGCCCCTTCCCGAAGTCAAAGATGCACTTCTGAACATAAGTCTTTCCCCGTTTGAACACTATTGCTGAACTGATATTGAATCTTGACTAAGCCAAAACTCAATGGACATGTCGTTTCTCAAATCATGTGTTATCCCAAATTCAAACACCTTAAAGAAAAAGAAAAATTTTCAATAATGTGTAGACTTAGGATATCATAAGACCACTCACAAGACTTAGTTTGTAAGCCAGAACAAACTAACATGCCTTGTCTTGTGGAAGTAAATGGTAAAGTAACCTGGACAACCATAAGGTAAAATAACCTGGCATACAACTTGGAAGTTGACTTCCAAGTGCTACCTTCTAAGTCCATAACCCACACCCACTTATGAAGTAGGTGTACTCTGAAGAGTTATAGATCTCAGGACCAACTCTCCACGCAGAATTCAGACATTAGCCGAAAGTGATAAGTACTTCAAGAATTTAGAACTAACTAAACCCTAAAATACACTACACTTTAGGTAGTCCTACTGACCGTAGAGAATAGGCTCCGATACCAATTGTCAGAGTTTTAACCCAAAGGGCCAACACGTGGCAACACGTGGCTGCCAGTGGCCATTTGGCGTCATCACCCTGTGTGAGCAACGCTAAGTTTCCCAGAACAACCCCAACGACCCCTAGGGTTAGACTCTAATGCCCAAGTGGACAGAGACTTAGGGTTTAGCCTAAGTCTCCCTAGAATGTCTGCCCCCAGAACCCTTGAGGGATAACCCTAGTTGACTTAGGGTTTAGCCTAAGTCTCCCTAGAGTGTCTACCCCCAAAACCCTTGAGGGATAACCCTAGTTGACTTAGGGTCTTGCCCTAGAAGACCTAGACAGGCTCATGCCCTAACCCCCATCAAGGAGACGTGTGTTCCACACATACCCCTGACAGAGCTAAGGCATCGTCACTTACCCCTTGAGGAATCACCCTCATCCGGGAGTACAACCCCTTTAGGGCGACAAGGGGTACCCTGAACCACGACTAACCCCTAAGGGTTTGAGTGGCCAAGTTATACCCTAGACCTAGGCTAGTACTTATGAGGACACGAGTGTGTGCCGTAGGGAACACGAGTGTTCTGCTAAGCAAACCCCTAAGGCTAGGTTTGGGATAACCCTAAGCACATGACCTTGCAAGTGTCACGACACACGTACTAGGTCTGGAGCGTGGTTAGGTGTCATCCTGATCAATGTGGCCTTTTGGTCCAAAGTCACGCCTACTACTCCAGAGGTAGGGGTTCAAATCCCTGGAACGTGACAGATTGATCAGGATAACCTAGGTCAACAAAAACCTAGGCAATTCGTAATAGGGTTGGGGGCCCTAGTATGTGTTGACACCTTGACCCGGGCTAGTGGTCATTCTGACCTCCCCTGGCCTACAGGGGAGGCCTACTGGTATCCCCAGTAGTTCCACCCGAGAAAGGGGCCGAGGGGAGGTAGGCCTCCCCACTGGTATCCCCAGTAGTTCCACCTGAGAAAGGGGCCGAGGGGAGGTAGGCCAGGGGAGGCCTACTGGTATCCCCAGTAGGCCTCCCCACTGGTATCCCCAGTAGTTCCACCCGAGAAAGGGGCCGAGGGGAGGTAGGCCTCCCCACTGGTATCCCCAGTAGTTCCACCCGAGAAAGGGGCCGAGGGGGAGGTAGGCCAGGGGAGGCCTACTGGTATCCCCAGTAGTTCCACCCGAGAAAGGGGCCGAGGGGAGGCCTACTGGTATCCCCAGTAGTTCCACCCGAGAAAGGGGCCGAGGGGGAGGTGGTGTCACGACACACGTACTAGGTCTTCCCCCTCGGCCAGGGGAGGCCTACTGGTATCCCCAGTAGGCCTCCCCACTGGTATCCCCAGTAGTTCCACCTGAGAAAGGGGCCGAGGGGGAGGTAGGCCTCCCCACTGGTATCCCCAGTAGTTCCACCCGAGAAAGGGGCCGAGGGGGAGGTAGGCCAGGGGAGGCCTACTGGTATCCCCAGTAGTTCCACCCGAGAAAGGGGCCGAGGGGGAGGTGGTGTCACGACACACGTACTAGGTCTGGAGCGTGGTTAGGTGTCATCCTGATCAATGTGGCCTTTTAGTCCAAAGTCACGCCTACTACTCCAGAGGTAGGGGGTTCAAATCCCTGGAACGTGACACTTAAAACACATTTGGGCTTCTTCAACTTGAACCCATACTCCCATAAACGATCAAACACACGATCTACTTCCTTAAGATGATCTTCCCAAGATCCCTGAGTATGAACCAGAATGTCATCCAATTGAACCCATACTCCCATAAACGATCAAACACACGATCTACTTCCTTAAGATGATCTTCCCAAGATCCCTGAGTATGAACCAGAATGTCATCCAAATATTTTGCAACTGTCTCCAGAAACTCATCATTAAAAACTTCATTCATCATGCGTTGAAATGTGGCAGGAGCAGACACTAAACCAAAGGCATAATAAGGAACTCATATAAACCAAAAGGAGTTCGGAATGCTATTTTGGGAACGTCTTCGGGAGCCATAGGAATTTGCTAATAACCTGAAGCACGATCCAATTTAGTAAACTAATGACTCTTACCTAATTGATTTAACAAATCTTGTGTGTTTGGTAAAGGATAGCTATCTGGTTTTGTAATAGCATTTACGGGATGGTAATCCACCGTGAATCTCTTAGATCCATCAGGTTTATCCACCAAATGGGGCTCCGATGCCTAGGGACTGAAAGAACGGCAAGCCAACTTCTTTTCCAGCAACTCTGACACACATTTTCGTATAATGGCCAATTCTTTTGGAGATTGCCTTCGAATAATAGCTTTAAAAGGTAAAGCATCCCTTGTTCGAATGTGGTGTTGTGTTCGAATCTTAGCAGTAGGGGTGATATCTGTAGAGAAAAGATCTGAATATTTCTTCAATAATTGTTGTACCTAAAACTCTCGCTAAGAAGAAGCTGGTTCAGTTGCCACATGTACATTTCTAGAGTTCCTTGACACTGAGGACACCACTGCTAAAGCATCTAACTCATGCATGATGGCACTTGACAAAATTTCTCCACATCGCTTGAGAGGGAGTTTATCCAAAGGAAAAGGTGAATGACCTGGAAGTATCAATCGTCGAGGCCCAAATTGGCAACTTGCCTTACATGCATCCAACCAAGTACACCCAAGGATAATATCAAAAATCTGGTGTGAGAATACATGGAGTTGCAACTTGTCTACATAAGTCCCAAACTGCAAAGGTACTTGAGCAAGTGTAGATAAAGTAGCTCGAGTACATCCATTGCCATACAACACATGTAAAGTTACCTTGCTTGGCACCATTGTTAAAGCACAACGCGTAACCACATTAGCAAAAATTGAAGAAAAACTAGAACAAGGGGTACCATGTATGAAACCTTGTAGTATAACTGGAGATAACCCTTTATGAGGAGTTCGCAAAGCTTGAGGTGAAAAAGAAAGAAAAGATGAAGGACTAGGAGATGAAGGAAAGGTGTTAGGTGCCTTCGTACCCAACACACCTACTCATTTCCCACCTCCATAGGAGAAACATCCACAACAGCAACCGACCTAGACGCCAACCTGGATATGGTGGTCGCCAATCGGAAAACCGCCAACAATGTTGATAAGTGTGACCAAGTACACCACAAGCCCAACAAGACAATCGTCGTCGTCCTTGTCCTTGACCACGACCAACACCATTAATGCGAGCAGCTTCCACCTCCATAGGCACAGGACCAGCAGGAGCATTGAAAGTTGGAGGAGTGATGGCCTCTAGAATGGGTAATTATACTCTTGGAGCTGCTTCAAAACGTTGTGCACAAGTGAAAGCCTCTTCCAAAGTGATAGGACCTAGTGCCCGAACATAACCAACAAGATCCAGTCGAAGAGCAGGCCATAACATTCCTAATTTGCTACGCTCGGACATGGTAGGATCTGTGTTAGAGTTTTAACCCGAAGGGCCAACACGTGGTAACACGTGGCTGCCAAGTGGCCATTCAGCATCATCACTGTCATAGTTTTTACTATGACTCCTCTTTACTTTGGACGTTGACTGTTGTTACCTACTGTACTATGTTGACAAGCCCTAGATGTAGTGAGAAACAGCCCCGCTTAGTGCACTTAGGTGTTTAGGGGTAGTCCGGCCGGCTATCCTTAGATATCTCGAGAAACTCTAAGCGAAGGTAGCACTTACCTTCTAGAAAACTCTTACCCTCGTTTTTCGTGTCCCGGTTGGATTAATGGCTAGTTCCGGTGAGTTCGGCATGTCGAATATGCTTAGAAACACCCCCAGGTTTGACAGGTTAGGGTTTAAGGGTCGATGGATAACTCACCAAGTATGTTCCCTCTGGGAATGAGATTTCAGTGCTAGCCCACTTATGTAAACAGGAAAATAGGGGGGGGGGCCTCTGTCACATAAATAAGGTAGTATATAGGAGTGAGGGTTCCTGGGTTCATGACTGAGCTCGTTACTCTTCTCCCGGTGCAAGCTCTAGCTTGTGTCATCAAGGCACAACCCTCTGTTGTGCCGCCCTAATTTCCAGATGCCAGGGGTACGTCCCACCTTCGGGGTAGCTTACCCTTAACGTTGGCGAATCCATGCCTGGGAGGTCTTGTCGGAATGCACGTTCCAAGAGGCAGAGGTTGAGGCTTGTCTTCAGCCTCTTCCTCCACGTCAAGCTAGGTGTAACACTCACAGCCAAGCAAGGCACATCCGTGTCCTTGGCATTTAGGAGCCACGTTTGTGGTACTTGGTGCAACTCTTGAATCTAAGGGCTATGGCATGATAGCCCACATCGGGGAAGGCAGTGTCACATGGAGATGTGACACTGGGCTAAATGTCACATGGTACAACGCCTGAGGCACGCCCTTTGGGGTTGTGTCATGGGTTTGTCGCCAAAGGGGTTGGATACTCTAGCCAATAGGCATGCTTGTGCTTGCACTAGGGTGCTAAGCCTTGGGCATATGCTCAAGGGAGGTTAGGTCTCGTAACTAGGTGTCCTTGGAATCCAGAGGTTGAACAACCTAAGCTCATTAGCAGAAGCCCTTTCATGAGGCACTTACTGTCACGTTCCAGGGATTTGAACCCCCTACCTCTGGAGTAGTAGGCGTGACTTTGGACCAAAAGGCCACCATTGATCAGGATGACACCTAACCACGCTCCAGACCTAGTACGTGTGTCGTGACACCACCTCCCCCTCGGCCGCTCCAGACCTAGTACGTGTGTCGTGACACCACCTCCCCTCGGCCCCTTCTCGGGTGGAACTACTGGGGATACCAGTAGGCCAGGGGAGGTCAGAATGACCACTAGCCCGGGTCAAGGTGTCAACACATACTAGGGCCCCCAACCCTATTACGAGGTGCCTAGGTTTTTGTTGACCTAGGTTATCTTGATCAATCTGTCACGTTCCAGGGATTTGAACCCCCTACCTCTAGAGTAGTAGGCGTGACTTTGGACCAAAAGGCCACATTGATCAGGATGACACCTAACAATGCTCCAGACCTAGTACGTGTGTCGTGACACCAGCTCGTGTGGCTGATTTTGAGCGTTTTCAACACGAGCACCAAATGCTACTTCATGAGCTGGCCACTTTGCGCCAAGTGGTCACCGACCTGCAAGGTTCCACCACTGCGGCACATGCAGCTGCTGACGCATCCTCCAAGGCTGCTGCGCAGGCTCTCTCCCAGGCATCGGTGGTTTCCTCTTCATCAAACTTTTCTTCGGAGCCGAAGGTTAGCATGCCAGAGAAGTTCAGGGGTAATCGTGCCGATTTCCAAGGTTTCCTGAATCAGATCCGACTCTTGATCCGTATGCAACCACGGCGCTACTCGACTGATGCTCAAAAGGTGGGTCTTTTGGCATCCTTACTAAGTGGATCTCCACGGGCTTGGGTTGCCCCCTTGCTGGAGCGTGACGATCCACTGATGGAAGACTTTGAAAGTTTCGTGGCTGCCTTTGAAGCCTGTTTTGGAGATCCTGATAAGTACCGTTCTGCATGCACGAAGTTACGGAAGCTCACTCAAGGATCCCGACCAGCTTCCGTCTATGCATCCGAATTTCAGCAACTTTGCACGAACATTCCATGGGACGAGACTGCATTGATCGAACACTTCCGTTTTGGGTTGAGGGACGACGTGAAGGATCTTCTCCTTACATTACCGGATGCCCAAACATTAGCGGAGATCATGCAACAAGCTGTTCGTTGCGACAACCGTTTGTTCGAGCGTCGTCAGGAAAGATCCCGTCAACAGTTCCTGCAAACCAATCCTGCAGCTGTGGTACATGTTCCTGCACCACCTTCTGGAGTAGTTCCTATGGAGGTTGAGAAATCCAAGCGTGGCTCTCTTTCCGCTGCCGAGAAGCAACGTCGTCGCAGTGAGAACCTGTGCTTGTATTGTGGTGGAGCAGGACACAAGGTGGTAGATTGTCCTATTAAAGCCAGGAACTTCAAGACGCGTGAAGTCGAAGCTGAAGTTCAGTCGGAAAACTCCAATGTCCACTTCGTCTAGGAGCCGCGAAGTTGGACGTAGGTGCAGGCTCCATTGGTGCTGCTCATACCATCCCGTCACTTAAGTTTCTTGTACACATTCATCTTAATAATCGAGAGCTCATGGAGTTTGCCTTGTTAGACACTGGTGCAAATGCATGCTTCATGGATGACACGTTTGCAACTCAACATGGCATTTCGGTGGTGAAGTTGAAGCGTGCAGTTCCTGTAGAGGTGGCCGATGGGCGTCTAATTGCTTCCGGTGCAGTTACCCATGCTACCGAACCTCTCTCCTGCAGGTATGGCACATTTAACTGTTCAATTTCCTTCAACTTGATCAAGACTCGGTCGACTCCCATCATTTTGGCATGCCATGGTTCGTTGTTGCAAATCCGCAGATCGACTGGAGGTCTAGGGCGCTCACGTTTTCCTCTCCAACTGCTAGGATCAATCCTGTACCTTCCTGCGTGCAGGATACATCCTTAGTATCTGAGGCAGTACAAGCTACAGGATTGACCGTACCTGTTCCTGTACCAGTGTTGAAGACTCCTCCTCGACAGGATTCACCTCATGGTAGTTCCTCAGCACATCCGCAGGCTCTCCCCACTCCTGTAAGTTTGCGGTGTCATGTACAGGGTTCTTCCAATCCTGTATCAGTGTCGAAGGTTCTTCCTCAACAGGATCCACCTCCTGTTGATTCGTCAGCACATTCGCAGGCTTCTTCCACTCTTGCGCAACCACGGACTCCTGTACAGGATTCTTCAATCCTGTACACTCACGGTGTCCTGTACAGGATTCTTCCAATCCTGTACACTCATCAACAACCACACAGGTTTTTCCAATCCTGCTTCTTTCTGTTACCCTGCCTCTGTTCCATTCCCAAGATCCTTCCTCTTTTTCAGTCACAGCTCCCTCCTTCTCTCTCCGAGTTCTTACCACTACCATGCATGAACTCGCCACTGATCCTGCCCCCTTCCACCTTTTTGCTTTTCAAGTAACTCTACGTCCTCTTCTACCTTTCCTGTATCCGACTCCCCTGTTTTTTCTCCTTCTCCTTCTCCTTTCTCCTCCTTCTTCCCTACCATCCAAGTACCACGACTTTAAGAACGTTTTTGACAAGCACAAGGCTGCAGTTCTTCCTGTTCACAGGTCCTACGACTGTCCTATTGATCTTGCGGAAGGAAAGACTCCACCATTCGGACCGATCTATGCATTGTCACCTACAGAGTTGGAGGTTCTTCGTCAGTACATCGAGGACAACTTAGCATCCGGCTTCATTCGTCACTCAAAGTCCTCTACAGGAGCTCCTATCTTCTTTGTCAAGAAGAAGGATGGGAGTTTACGTTTGGTGGTGGACTACAGGGGTTTGAATCAAGTCACCATTCGGAATCGGTACCGTTGCCATTGATCCCGGAACTTCTCGATCGGCTGCGAGGGGCAAAGGGTTCACGAAGATCGACTTACGAGGAGCCTACAACCTTGTACGGATTCGTCCCGGCGATGAGTGGAAGACTGCCTTTCGTACAAGGTATGGACATTTTGAGTACACGGTAATGCCTTTCGGCCTTACCAATGCCCCAGCTGTATTCCAACACATGGTGAACGACATTTTCCGTGACTTCTTGGACCAGTTTGTGGTGATCTACCTCGACGACATCTTGATTTTCTCCAAAGACCAGGCGGCACATGACAAGCATGTACGACTAGTTTTAGAGCGGCTTCGCGAGCATGGCCTGTATGCGAAGTTGGAGAAGTGTTTTTTCGATAGGGATTCGGTGGAGTTCTTGGGCTACATCGTCTCTCCTACTGGCGTTTCCATGGATATGCACAAGGTGAAGACTATCGTGGAGTGGGAGAGGCCCAAGTCGATACGAGATGTACAATGTTTCCTTGGCTTTGCAAACTTCTACAGGCGGTTCATACAGGACTTCTCCAAGCGTGTACTTCCACTCACAGAACTCACCAAGCGCACAGGACTTTTCTCTTGGTCCGACAAGGCGGAACACGCGTTCACAACACTCAAGGACATTTTCACGACAGCTCCGATTTTAGCACATCCTGACCCTTCTCATCCTTTCTTCATTGAAGCAGATGCCTCGGATTTTGCAGTAGGATCCATCCTATCGCAAGTTGGAGAGGACAAGTTGCTTCATCCTGTAGCTTTTCACTCTCGTAAGTTCCTGTCGGCGGAGATCAACTACGAGATTCATGATAAGGAACTCAATGCCATTGTGGATTCGTTTGAGGAGTGGCGGCATTTCCTGGAAGGTGCTGCACATCCTGTACAAGTTCTTACGGATCACAAGAACCTGGAGTACTTTCAAACGGCTCGGATCCTCAGTCGGCGACAGGCTAGGTGGGCAGAGTTCCTATCACGTTTTGACTTCGTCATCGTCTACAGGCCCGGCTTTCGGAATGGCAAGGCGGACGCATTGTCTAGGCGCTCTTACCTTGCACCAAGCCCGGACGATCCTGCATTTGATGGTCAAAGGCAATGTTGTTGGGTCCTGATCGTTTCCGGCTTGCGGCATTGCAGGTTCATCAGGCTCCAGCAAATTCAACACTCCTACAGGACGTCTGTTCGCAGTTGCTACAGACGACTTGGCAAAGAATGTGTTCTCACACATTCATCCTGACGTTGCAAGTTCCTCTTCCTCCAGTTCCCGTCCTGACTACAACCTGTTCACCATACAGGATGGACTCCTGTACCGGGAAGGTCTCCTGTACGTTCCTGTTGATATTTCCAGGACTCGCGTGTACAGGATTGTCATGATACCCCGGCTACAGGACATTTTGGTGTGGCCTTTTGGTCCAAAGTCACACCTACTACTCCAAAGGTAGGGGGTTCAAATCCCTGGAACGTGACAGATTGATCAGGATACTTGTAATAGGGTTGGGGCCCTAGTATGTGTTGACACCTTGACCCGGGCTAGTGGTCATTAGGATACTCGTAATAGGGTTGGGGCCCTAGTATGTGTTGACACCTTGACCCGGGCTAGTGGTCATTCTGACCTCCCCTGGCCTACTGGTATCCCCAGTAGTTCCACTCGAGAAGGGGCCGAGGGGGAGGTGGTGTCACGACACACGTACTAGGTCTGGAGCGTGGTTAGGTGTCATCCTGATCAATGTGGCCTTTTGGTCCAAAGTCACGCCTACTACTCCAGAGGTAGGGGGTTCAAATCCCTGGAACGTGACAGATTGATCAGGATACCTAGGTCAACAAAAACCTAGGCAACTCGTAATAGGGTTGGGGCCCTAGTATGTGTTGACACTTGACCCGGGCTAGTGGTCATTCTGACCTCCCCTGGCCTACTGGTATCCCCAGTAGTTCCACCCGAGAAAGGGGCCGGGGAGGTGGTGTCACGACACACGTACTAGGTCTGGAGCGTTGTTAGGTGTCATCCTGATCAATGTGGCCTTTTGGTCCAAAGTCACGCCTACTACTCCAGAGGTAGGGGTTCAAATCCCTGGAACGTGACATTAAGCATAGTTGAAATTACGTATTTGGGGTACATGATCGTGAGGGGTTACATGTGGATCCATTCAAGGTGGAGGCTATGGCAAAATTTCCTCGTTCAACAGATGTACGGTCTTTACGACGATTTCTTGGTAAGGTCATATATTTAGGACGTTTTATACCTTGTTTGGCTGATGTCAATGCTTTTTTGCCAGCTTTGTTACATGAGGATGTTCCTTTTGTGTGGACTAATGATTGTGAAGATTCTTTTTTGTAAGTTACGAAAGTATTTGACATCTCTTCTGGTGCTTCATTATCCGGATTTTTCTCGTCCTTTTATATTACGAACGGATGCTTCTTCCGTAGATATTGGTGAAGTCCTAATGCAGACTGAGGTATGTGATGAGTCCGTTTGACATCCCATTGCATATGTGAGTAGAGCATTGCAAGGCCCTGAACACAACTATTGTGCTTCAGATCTTGAGTGCTTTGCTGCAGTGTGGACTTTTGAGCGCCTTCATGTATATCTCCATGGATCTCATATACTTTTGGAGTGTGATCATGCAGCTGTTTCTTCCTTACTGAAGAACATGAAGTTGCTCGGACGATCTGCCAGATGGGCACTTCGGCTCCAGATGTATAACTTTGAGGTCAAAACATTGTCCCGAGGATAGTATGGTGGATGCTGATGCTCTTTCTCGGGCTCCTTGTGTAGTTATGACCAATCAATTGGATCTTACAATTCCATCTCTTGTAGAGGTCTTAAGGGCTCAGGAAACAAATGCTTGGATTTAACCTATTCGTTTGGCGCTAACCAATCCTTCTTAACCATCCAACTCTCGTTTTTCTTCATTTGTGCCACAATTTCGCATGCATGACAATATGGTTTATTTTATTGGCACAGATGTTACGACTTCACTACATTTGGCAATTCCAACCACTTTTATTCTTAGGAATATTGCAGCATATCATGATTCACCACTTTTTGGTGGACATTTTGGTTATCGAAGAACTTTGGACAGCTTACAACGTTCTTTTTACTGGCCTAATATGCAACAAGATGTGATCTAGTACGTATGAAGCTATCAGACTCGAAACTCCTCACGATTAACTGGTGCTTTAGAATCTATACAGGTGGAATGGCCATTCGAACTTGTAGCATGGGATTTAATTGGTCCTTTTCCACCTTCAGCTGCAGGTAACCGATATGTAATAGATTATTTGACACGTTGGGTGGAAGTTGGAGCTTTACCAGATGCCACAGCCCATAGTGTTACTGATTTTTTACTTACTCGGATAATTTTGCGCCATTCATGTCTAAACGGATTTTATCAGATAATGGACCTGCCTTTATTGCTGAAGTTTTGAAGGTTTTGACTTCACGGATGGGAATTCAACAATCTTTCACATCTCCCTTTCATCCATAAACAGATGAGTTAGTTGAGCGTTTGAATCAAACTATTAAAAATATGATTTCTAAATATGTAAATCCTACTCAGAAGGATTGGGATTGGTATTTGCGATACTTAGAATTTGCATACAACACTGGCATTGAAAATTCCATTGGCATGTCTCCATTCAAAGCATTGTATGGGCGAGACCCTCGAATGCCTCCAGAAGTTGGTTTGGCTTCTCACAAACCTAAGTATGCTGAAGCTCGATATTGGGCGACTTACTTAGATCGAGCTCTTTATTTACTGCATGCTACCTTAGCAAAACATTTAGGTTGGGCATAAGTTCAACAACAACAAGACTATAATTCTCGTCATCGGCCACCTCCTCAGTTTGCTATTGGTGACCTTGTTCTTGTACATTTTTCGGAACTTCATTAAAAAGAACTCACTCCAAGTTTCTTGCGGAAATGGTTCGGTCCTTATAAGATTCTTCGTCAAGTTGGTCCTCAAGTTTACCATATGCAAGATGTTAAGTCTCGCGAAGCACCTTTGGTTGCTCACGTTTTACGACTGAAAAAGTTTTTCTTACGAGGGGAATAATGTAAGGTAATTACGAAGGTTAACCATGGTATATTTTAGAAGTTACTAGAGATATTTATGGTCTAGCTAAATCCTTTAGAGGCGGTTCACATGTGCCCTCACCCTTGAGAATCTTTTTATCCTCACCAAGTTATATGTAATATTTTACCCTCACCCTCGTGAAGGTCTCAAGGGCAAGATTTTAAATAAGCCTAGATTTAATTAAATTCTTTCACCCTTGTGAAGTAAGAATATGCTTTGTCTTGCCACATGTTTCATTATTATAAGTTTAAATGAAAAAATTTAAAATATATTAACATAAATAGGTAAAAAATTTAATTTTATTTTATTTTATATTGTAATTAAGAAACTCATAATTCTAATTTATATTTATTTTATTTTAAAACACAAATTTTATTAAGTTTAAATTAATACCATGAGGGTAAATAAGTCATATGTAACCCTCACTCTCACCTTCACCCTCACATGAGAGGTAATGACACACCCTCTTATAAGATAGTTCAAATATAACTAGAATATACCTTTTCCTTTGTATATATAAACCCTGACCTTTAATATAATAATATAAAGGATATCTGAATTTTCTCCGTATTGTGTACTAGGGTTCTCACAGGATTAATATAGGGTTCTGGCTATGGCGCGCCTGACTGGTAAGTGTATAAAGAGAAAGAGGAGAGAGAGATGAATGATTGATTTTTAGTTAGGAGTGCTGAGGGGCTCACGCTTCTCACTGGTCCCCCATTTGACGATGCCAAGTTGTCGAGGTAATGTTTTATAATACATATTATACAGTGTATATATGAACAGCAATTTTAATTAGAAACATTGTCTATGTCACACAAATGTACTGGAGGATCATACAGCATATAGATATACACTTGTGGCTCTATTCTATATATGGTTTCTATATAACAGATCAATATTTGTATGCACAAAGTATTTTTTGTCTCTCTACAATATTATGTTACGTGTATGTAGAATTCCTTGCAATGGTGCTACATTTGACAAGACTGGAAGCAAATTGGCCGTGATATGCCCAACAACAGTAGTTGTCTACGATGCTGAAACCTGTCACGAGATTAAGACACTCCCAATTCAAGGAGCTGTTTCAGTTCTGTTTTCACCCTGTGGCACGTATTTACAGGTATGTTTACTTATATATTTATATATCTGTGTGTGTGCATGTTTTGCACACAGGCGTATCACAGAGCACAAGGACAAGAAAATAATGCCGGAATCTGGGATGTGGAAACGGGGATCGCAGTTCTGCACTTCTATCAGAAGATCGTAACCAAAAGCTCTTGGTACGCACCACAAGCGCGCACACACATTCATATTTTATTCTTACATACATGTGCACATGCACACATACACGTACAAAATATACAATGTATAGATAGCTTACTACTTGACGATACACACACACACACACAGTTTAATTGACTTTGAATCGTTTTCTCAGGCCTTTGATACAATTCGGTGACGATGAAACGGTTGCTTGCCGTGTCGTGACAAGTGATGTACAGATATTCGACGGTCAGGATTTTAGCAAGGGGATCGTAGATCATCTACGGCTGCCGGGATTACAATCTGCTCAACTTGCTTTTTCTCCGCCCTCATTTATTGCCACTTACGTTCCAGAAAGCAAGGTTTGTACAATCAATCCGTGTATGTGTCTATGTATGCAGACGTAGATCTATCTCCGATATATAACCTTTATACACACGCGTATAATGTATATTATGTATGCCTGGGGATGCCTTTGATGTCTTCCCCGGAGAGGGATGTAGTGCGATAACACTTAAACAGGTAAACTGTATGATATATTGTTACTGTGCTACTAGTATCTTATAAATTTACTATACTATATTATATATTACTTTATACTTTATATAATATCAAGTTTTGTAATATTTATGCTTATATATATTGTGTTTTATAGGGGCAACCTGCAGTGGTACGTATACACACAAGACAAGGAGAGGCAGTAGCGAGGAGAAGCTTTTTTAAGTCGAGCAGTGTGAAGATGCTGTGGAATCTTGGTTCAACGGGATTATTGGTCATGGCATTTTCCGATGACGACAAGTCTAATCAGAGTTACTATGGAGAATCGAAACTGCACTATCTGAAGAGTGATGGTAGCCATGAAGGCACTGTTCCTTTGAGTAAGTGTGTGTGTGTGTGTTGTGACGATGTATTGTATATCTGTGTTACCCAAGGTTCGAATCACTTCGTAGTAAATGACTGAAAAAACTGTTAAGAAGCTATTGAACAATTTTCAATCCTATATTTCTCATAGCGAAAAATATATAGGTAACATGTTTATAATATAAGTGACAAGTTATTTAAGGATTTTTATTTATATACAGGTAAAGAAGGGCCCATTCACGATGCTCAATGGTCCCCAACAGGGAAAGAGTTCATCGTCGTTTATGGCTGTAAGTTTAACACACACACACACACACACACACACACACACACACATTATGATCTAATTACAGGAACAGAGGTACCATTCTTATTCAATTGTACATATAGATTAAAATCATGTATTTATGAATTATATTTATTATATGTGATATGGATATATTTAATAATATGTAATGATATATTAATAACATTGACTTTAAAACTTTGTTAGTTATGCCTGCTAAAGTAACTCTTTTCGATGTAAATTGTCGACCGGTGTTTGAGTTCGGATCAGCACCGTTCAACACCGTCAGATGGAATTCATTTGGAACCTGTATCCACCTCTCTCTCTCTCTCTCTCTCTCTCTCTCTCTCTCTCGTATGCATGTGTGTGTATGTTAGTCTTCTGTTGTCTTTGACAGATAGTTAAGTTATTTGCTTGGCTGGATTTGGAAATCTACCCGGCGACATGGTACGATGTTATCTATATGTTATATTGATGCGTATATACATTTAAGTAATGATTAGATCTCTATTAATATGTGAGCTTTATGTGCAATATGTGATATGTTATTTAACATATGTATATATGTATATTGCAGAGTTTTTGGGACAGGAGTACCTTAAAGTTAATGGGAAGCACCAAGGCTCCTTGCTCAGTGATATGTGAATGGTCGCCTGATGGACGGTTGATCATGACAGCATCGACGGCTCCCCGTATGCAAGTTGATAACGGGTACATATGTTGTGTGTGTGTGTGTGTGTGTAAACACACACACGCGTCTTATAATTATGTATAACTGCAGATAGTAGAATTGACTTATATGAATGCATGTAAAACTAAATCTTATAAGTGATATTATATACCATTTGTTTACAGGATAAAGATATTTAAGTATACGGGTGCTCTTGTTGATGATAAAAAGATAGATAAGTTATATCAGGTATATGTTTGATAATGTTTATGTATGTGTCTTATGTGTGTGTGTGTGTGATAGTTACTGTGTTATCAGGTTGATTGGAGGCCAGGAAAGTATACTGAAAGGCCAGCTTCTCCCATTTCTACTAAATCAAATGCCCCACAGAAAGTACCCACAGGTATATTATTTGGTTTTTTCATAATTTGAATTTATATGAACAATTACGAGTTTAGTTTAAGTTTTATAATAAACTAAACTAATAGTAAAGTAAATGTTCACCATATAATATGTTTACTTTAAATTCCCCAGTTACAAAGCCTGCCGCATATCGTCCCCCACACGCTAGCATGGCAGCTGCAGCTCGTGCTCAGGTCTCTCTCTCTCACACACACACAGACACACACACACCGAGACACAAAATCTAGGATCTATAACGTGAATGCTTTTTATACGTTAGTGTCTTTTCTGTAACTTAGTTTGTATTTGCTTTATACAAGCATAATGTATAAACAAACAGTTGTTTTCTTTGGCAGCTCTTCGGAGAAGACCCCGAGAAGCAAAGGTATATTCTTTTATACTATATTTAAATATATTGTTTTGTGGTTATATGACATTTATTGTGCGATTTATCAGTGGAGAATTAAGCAAAGCAGCACTTAAAAATAAAAAGCGCCGTGAGAAACAGAAACAGAAGGTAGAATCTTCCCCAACTCTCCATCTATCATTATTCATATTATTATTTATTACTTTTTAATTGTTTATCAAGCAGGAGGAGAATACCATGGTGGTAATTGATGAAAAGCCAGCTGCGTCAGGTATGTAGAGCGTGTGTGTGTGTGTATGAGAGAGAGAGTTGACAGTTCCTTTTTGTAACAACAGGGAATAGTAACAAGGTAACAGACTCTGAAGAGCCAGCTCCAGGGAATAGTAACAAGGTAACAGACTCTGAAGAGCCAGCTCCATCAGGTATGTTTGACTCGTGTGTCTGTGTGTGCGCGCGCGCCCACGCATAGGCACTTACACATATGTGTCTACGCTATTACATGTGTGTTTGTCTGTGAGAGAGTAGGTTAAAACTTGATTAATTAGCAAATACTAAAAACCAAGGAAAAAATATGTGTGCAGATTAACCCCAAAGGTCTTTTTAAATTTAAATCCTAATTAATTATACTGGAACCTAACCGAGAGAGAGGATGCAATCATATGTACACGGTGTGTTTGTTTGGTGCGTGTGTGTAATGTGTGTGTATCGGTGTAATTGCATTGGTTCGGTGGTATTTGGGTGCGTGCATTTTTATCTATATGTCCATTATTACTTTTAAAAGAATATGTTTAATATATCAACAGGGGATGACGTGAGAAGAAATTACGAGCGCTAAATAAGAAACTACGACAGATAGAGGAATTAAAAGGCAAATTGAATGGACAAAAACCCACGGAAGCACAGCAAAACAAATTAAACCAAGAAGAGACCTTACGTGAAGAGATGAAGAAATTGGAATTATAAGGTATTTAATTTTTGTTAATTAACATACGGTAGCATTAGTAATAAAGTTTACTTAATTGCCATAGAATATCTTTACTTTGTTGCGTTGTAATTGTTATATAAGTGTAATTGTATTAATTAGCAAATTTCTGTAGTGATTTTGATTAATTAGATTAGAAGTTGATTTTATTTGATATTGTAACAACATAAGACTTTGATTAATCGAAAGCATAGGTGAAGCTGCCATTTGGCATCATAGGATGCCAACAAGTTAACTCCTTAATCTGAGGTGGTGGCATTAGGAACAAGTAGACATTTGGTAGTGCACGCAAATGGAGGCGATAAGGGCAGCAGTGGCAATAATTCCAGTTCTAACATGTCGGTTAAGGGCAGACAAGGGCTGTCGGCTATGTACAGTCGGATTGTTAACCGGATCATGGAAATCAGGATGCAACCGGGGAAGAACGGGAGGGAAATTGCTGGGAATCCTGTGATAGATGTTGGGAGACAGGAAAGAGGAATTGCTGGGAGTGTCGGGGGACAGGATGAACAGGTAGCAAAGGTCGTGGACGATGACGTGGATCCCACAGTGAAATGGGAGCAAAGAGTCAAGGATGTTAGGGCTGAAAAGAGGCGTTTGTTGGTCCCTGTAATATATATCCTGTTTAGATTCACATTCCACTCTTCATTTGTATTCTCCAATACTTTCTCAAGTATTATCTACTGGAAGTTTATCAATCAGATCCATATAGACAAATGATATACGGCAACAACAACAACGACAGCCATATAATTTGTGAATATATAATAAACTTATTATTATTAAACACCAAGTCCACCTTCAACAAGCTGTAGCATTACAAGCCGGCCACCAAAGCCGTGGACACGCGCGCGCGCGCGTGTGTGTGCGCTTTCAAACTTGTAGAACAGTTTTCAAGTCTTTTCCATGTAAAAAGAAGGAACGTATGTAACATCCAAGCCGTTTATACAACGTTGCATGTACTACATACACACAAAACAGACAGACGTGGTTACATAATAACTCACATGAGCAATAGTTACATTAGGCGACAAAATTTGTATGTTCAACCTAATGAATTAGTGTATTTAACACAGCATAGGCTCGACTTAGATGCATACACACAAAATGGCAGTTTTTCACTCCCTCACAGTTCATCCCAAAAGCTTCAAGGATTCGTTTAGTTACAGAAGTACGAGGTTTCCATATATCACAAGCTCGGCGGCTCCAGCTAAAACACGGTATACCACGGGGTTAACCATGGTTAAACCGTATGGGAGCTTAACTACAAGCCAAGCTGCAGCTTTCTTTGGGCTTGAAGTCTTGTCCCTTGTAGCGTGCAGTATGCTCTTAACAATAACACCACGTAAGCGTTTAACTGAGACTCTGAGTGCAGAGAATGTATAACGTTGTTTGTTTATTTAGCTGTCTTTTAGGAGCACAGCTTATACTGTCTAGTGCATACCCCTTGATGAAGAGGCTTACAGCCTCAAGCATATCTGGGATTATGTACGAGTTGGGCTGTTCTTTTGGGATGGTCCGAGGTTAGGAGGGGAAACTTAAACATTTCAGTTCTCCTGCCTCTGTTTCTTGCTGGTGTGTGCTGGACAATAGCGTATGATACAATATATGCACACCAGGTACATGCTTTAGAATATACTGGTGTGTGAACTCATATCCTTGCTTTGTGAAGGACAAAAAGATGATGTTAAGGCGGGAGTTAAATCTACAGCTATCTTATTTGGAGATGATTCTACACTATGGATAAACAACTTTGCTATTGCAACTGTGGCAGGGTTTGCTTTGGCTGGGTACAATGCAGGCATCTAGATTTTTTAAAAATGAAATTTAAGATCAATATATAAACCATCCAATTAAGAAATCATACTGAAAGAGAGAGAGAGTCGTTAACTGAGTTTGTGAATGCAGGGTGGCCATATTACATAGGAGTTTTGGAGTAGCTGCTCATCTTGCATGGCAAGTATATACAGGGGACTTGTCAAACCTGAGGACTGTAAAGTCAGGTGTGATATATGTATATACATATAGTTGTCCCTGGTATATACTGTACTAAGTGTGTGTGTGTGTGTGTGTGTGCATTTTATTAAGCTATAACGTATACAGGTTTGTCTCAAATAAACGGCTTGGTGCGATCATGTTTAGCGGGATTGTTGCAGCCAAACTACTCTGATAAACACGTGAAACTTTCGGACCTAATGTACCATTCTGTTTAATTGAAATCTGCCCATTATTTAAGCGTATTACCTATTAATATAATGACAATTACATATGCTTATATTTGTAATCTACACACATATAAGAATGGAACCCTGCTCCTCGTATGAGTATCATATGCCTGTATGATGTAGTGTGTGCTTGTGTTTTGATCCGTATGTGCATGTGTATATGGTTTAGTGCGTATGTGTAAGTATGTATGTATAATGTTTTTAAAGAAAATGTATGTGTGTATGTGTGGAAGTGTTAAAATAGAAGGTATGCTTAAGCTTTAATTGAATATGCATGCTTTAAATATGTTATATCGGTAGGAAAACTGGAATATCCACTTTTAACTTAATACATTTTTGTAGTAGCTGAACTTGTAATTTATATATCTTTTTAATAGTAAATTAAATAACTGTTTGAATTAATGATTTTAAAGTTTATTAATTATTATAATTTAATTATGATCATAAAATATTAAATGGTCCTGTAAGGTAACTACGGTAAATACGTAGATTAACCTCCATATCTATCTTAATTACTAGGGTAATCTACATATTTACCGTAGTTAAGTTTACAGTAGTTACCTTACATACCATAGTTTCATTTATATTTATTCCTAAAATACTGAAAATTTGATCAGATTATAATTACTGTATCATGCATACGTATGTATGTACACTAAAAAATAACAAGCATAAAAATACGTGTACACACACAGTTGGATGGCACACTAAGATTATCAAGTGTTAATTATTTAAATCTTAATGGCATAAAACATTAATGCATTTTAGTTATTTCTTCTTATTCATATATTTATTATCCTGTTATTTAAATTGTTATACTAAAAGTTATAATAAAACATATAAATTTCTATTTTTAAGAACGAGAATTAAAATTGGAATAGTGTTAAGGACTGCTGCTTGTTATAAGTTGACAACTCCTGGAAAACTAGAGTGTGTATATGTGTGTGTGTGTGTGTGTGTGTCTGATGATACATTTGGGTCAGTGTGAAATGTAGCTCTTGACGAATATATTGAATAACTATACAACAAAATATATTTATAAACATATAGGAAGCTAAGCCTTATTGCGTGACAGCTGAAGAATGGACACCACTCAGACACACTAGACAGGCTGGTTCTAGGCTACCCCAAATGGAAGAAACAAGACACCATTCTCGCTACTTTGAAGAAATGTGCTCACTCGAGAGACTTGAGGCACGGGAAGAAAGCACACGCAGAGGCAATCTCTAACGGACTGCCTTTGGATATATCTCTTGCAAACGCTCTTCTCAACATGTACTCCAAGTGTGGAAGCATGGAAGACGCGAAGATGCTGTTCAGAAAGATGAGCCAACGTGACATTGTCTCGTGGAATGTACTGATATATGGATACGTGGAGAATGGGGAGAGCCAGTTAGCTATTGAGATGTTTGAAAACATTGGGAAGGACAAGGATCGGTGTGTCCCAAATGCAAGGACTTATACAGCAGCCATCATGGCCTGTACTTCCTTGGCAAGGAAAGACCATAACAACCTACACAAATGGGCTGAGAAAGGGCACTTGCAACTCATTCGTGCAACATTTTCGTGGAGAACACCTTAATCCGCCTAGACTCAAAATGCCGCATGATGGTGCTTGCTTGTGAGATCTTTGACAATATGGCTCAGCGTGATATCGTGCCTTGGACTGCCCTTTTACAGGGATACGTGGAGAATGGGCAGCACGAGATCGCATTGGAGGTATTCGAGAGGATGGCCAAGGTGCAAACAACTGATAGTAGAGCGTATACTTCTGCTCTCATGGCTTGTGTGGGTTTGGTGAGTAGGAAATGTGAGGGACTGAAGTGGCTAGAGGTAGGGAAGGATATACATGCAAGAGTGCTAAAAGATAGATGCTCTGACACTTTCACGGAGAACTTGCTGGTAAATGTGTATGTGAAATGCGGATGTATGGTGGATGCTAGAGAAGTATTCGATAAAAGATGTAATTTGCTGGACAACTATGTTGCAGGGATACGTGGAGGATGGGGAGAATAAAGCGGCTTTAGAATTGTTTGATTCGTTTCAAGGGTGTGTTCCAGATGCCAGAGTCTATGTGTCCGCTATCATGGCCTGTTCAGCATTGGGTAGTAAAAGAGATGAAGGAACTGGAGAATGGCTAGCAAAGGGGAAGTGTATACATTTTAACGCACTGAGAATGAAGTGTTGCAATAATTACGTGGAGAACGCACTAATTGACATGTACAGTAAGTGTGGAAGCTTGGTCGATGCTCGTAACGTGTTCAAGGGTTATGGTTGAGAAAGATGTCATCTCCTGGACAAGCATGATACAGGGGTACGCTGGGAATGGAGAATGCGAAGAAGCGTTTGAACTCTTTAGTGTTGCACCAAATGAGAAGACGTACATTGCTGTGCTTGGTTTAAGTACGGGCTTAGCCTGTGATTTAACAAGAGTTAAGGCTTTACATGCCGAGGCAGTGATGAAACGATATTACAGACGACAGACGTGTAATAAAGAAAATATTGGTGGCTGGTGAAGGTCAAATAATGGAGCCCTCGTCAAAGGTATTTGTGTGTGAATACGTATATATGGACACTCATCAGACATAAGTATATATGTTTGTGGCTATAAGGATCATTTACGCAAATATTCTGCAGTAAAATACGAGGGCAGATTAACTACTGGAACTGTTTTCGAGCGGAAAGGCTACGAGGACGAATTGTTCGAGTCTACGATTGATGAAGGTTCGCTTTTTTATTTTAGTTCATGTTCACATTTTTCATTCACACACACATATATATGCACTTGTGCTTACTTTAATATATTGCAGAGCAAGTGGTAAGTGGACTAGATCGAGCTGTAGTGACAATGAAGAAGGGAGAGATTGCCGAGGTTACAGTTGCTCCAGATTATGGCTATGGGAGTTCTGAAATGGAGAAGGATTTAGCCACTGTTCCTGCGGATTCCACTCTCATTTACCAAGTCGAGCTCGTCAGCTTTGAACGGGTAACATATAGATGTGTGCGTGTGTGTGTGATATTATCCAGGCTGGAACGTGCTTTAGTAATGATCTATTATACACTAAGCATATGTATGCCTACACATAACAGAGTCTCTCTTTTCTCACACACACACACACACATATCTCCATACATGTTTATGTGCATATAAGAGTGTACTAGATGGATGTATATACACATACTTTGATGTGGATAATATACATATATACTTGTGTTAGCAAACAAATATGAGAATGTAGATATGTGTCTCTACATGTTTACGCAAATACATAGTTCTACCACGCTGTAATTGATTGTAAATGATGTATTACCGCATATATGGATGTATATTGTCTGCTGTACTTATTGATACTCGTGTATTTCAGGATAAAGACATATGGGACATGAACACATTGGAAAAACTGGAAGCTGCAGGTAACTGTAAAGAAGAAGGTAATGAGCTGTTTAAGACTGGAAAATACTGGCGTGCTTCAAAGAAATACGAGAAGGTACTACAGTTGGCGCGTGCGCGTGCGTGTGTTCTAGATCTTACAGATACGTGCATATGATTAATATATTATACCTCTAAAAGAGTATTTAATGTATATATTAGATATATATACACATGTTATGCGCATATGATCTATTACTTCCCAAAAGAGTATCTAACATGTAAATACTTGTTCTAGGCTGTCAAGTTCTTCGGATGAAGAAAAGAAACAGTCTATGCAGCTTAAGGTGGCGTGCTGCTTAAATAATGCAGCTTCCAAACTGAAACAGGAGAAGTTCAAAGACTGTATAGCTTTGAGCACCAAGGTTCTCTCTCTCTCTCTCTCTCTCTCTCATATATGTGGAACCTTGTGCAGGTTCTGGAATTGGAGCCAGGTAATCTGAAGGCATTATACAGAAGAGCCCAAGCCTATCTGGAGAATGCGGACATTGAGCTGGCCGAGAAGGACATAAAGAAGATGATTGATATCGACCCTCAGAACAGGTGAACGAAACATGTACTTGTATATGTGTGTGTGTGTCTGTGTGTTGTATGATATATACACCGATATACCATCCCCACACACATTACGCACAAAACATATGTAGACACAGTGATCTTAACAGACTCAATCTGTATGTAACATCAGCCTCCCTCTCTCCACACACACACACCGAACCAAACTGGTGTGATATATGTACTAATAGTAATTAGTTGATAGTAATTAATCAATTAAGATATATTTTGCAGGGAGGCAAAGAGTCTCCAGCAGGAATTGAAGAAGCGAGGATCAGAGTATGATAAGAAAGCTGCTAAACTCTTTAGTAATATGGTTAAGCTTTAAATTTTTTAAATATTTAACTACGAGATTGGAATCTTGTTTTCCATATATGTCATATAATATTAATCAATCAGTGTGTTTAAGTTAGTTACTAAAATGGTGGCGTTTTGGAAGAAGAGATACTGAGTGAGTGGAGGAAGATGTTTTAGTGGCAACCTCTTGTATGGCAATTTATTTATTTTAAAACCAGAATAGCATGTTTTAAAACGTCTGATATATTTATTCTTTAAAAAAACCATGACCATATAGTTTTAAAAAACAAAAAGCTTTTAAATACTTTTACTACATAATATATATGTAACACACACACACACCACACACACATATATATACATACGTATATACATACTTATGTATGTATGTATCTATATATATATATACACATACACACAACTGCAAGTAAATCGTATTAATTAACAAGAATGTATAACATGTGAGGAATATGTATGTATCTATGTACATGGGCAATATCTTGCTCACGTCATCCCCTCCTGTTTAACATTAAATATACTCTTTCTAATACGAACATATAGAATGAATGCATAGAAATGCACGCACCCAAATACCATGGAACCAATGTAATTACATTATGCACACACGCACCAAACAAACACACCGTGTACATACGAATGCATGTTAAGTTCCAGAATAATTAATTAATTTATATATTTCCCTATTTTTATATACGTTGGAGGATAAAAGACCTTTCCGGTTAATCTGTATATATGATTTGGTATATATATTTTCTTTGGTTTTTAGTATTTAAATTTTAATAATTATACATACAAAGGGGAAAAGTGTCCCTCCCTCTCACACAAAGATTTACATGTAATAGCGTAGACAGATATGTAAGTACCTATACACACCACACACAAAGACACACAAGTCGAACGTACCTGATGGAGCTGGATCTTCAGAGTCTGTTACCTTGTTACTATTCCCTGTTGTTACAAAAAGGAACTGTCAACTCTCTCTCTCACACGCACGCACGCACTACATACCTGACGCAGCTAGTTTATAATATATTCATAGCACGGTAACAATATGCCATACAGTTTACCTACAGTAACAATATACCGTACAATTTACCTGTTGAAGTGCTATCGCACTGCATGATCCCGCTCCGCTCCGAAGGCATCCACAGGCATACATAATATACATTATACGTGTGTGTGTGTGTAAAGGTTATATAGCGGATATAGATCCCGTCACATAGACATGTAAGAGAGACACTAAAGAAAGCCATGGACACTTAATTAGCAACGGTGAATTTTTAATATAGCAAAATTTACTAGGGTACCACAAAGTTAAAAGTAAGTACCTCTCAAAAAAGCAAGTACCTTTAAAAAAGAAACATACCTCTTAAAATGGTAAAAAGTAAAAGTGCCCACGAGCACTCAAAGCAGTAACCTCCGGGAGTTCGGCAGAAACAAATTTAATGCAAGAATTCTTGTCTTCAACCTATCAAGATCAAATTCGGATTTGTTCTTGAAGTCTAAAGACGCAACAACAGCTCCACACACCTCAAAGTTCGCTGCTTTTAAAGCAAGTATCCCCTGTTCTAATTTGTTGAGATATCCAGCGTGGAGTCTAAGCTGGAAGAGTTATATATGGTTTAGGCCATATATATCTTATGCCGTAAATACTCACGGAGAACTACCATATATGGAGAATTACCATATATGGGTATAAAGAAAATTGTATAAATAGGATTGAAAAATACAAAAACATAGGTTAGTTCATATTCGGCTCGACTCGTGTTTTAACACCTTTTTCACAACATGGTATCAGAGACATAACATTAAGAAGTTGTGCTTAAGAAGTTGTGTGAAGAATCTGGCAGTTTACAGCCCCATACTCAGCTCAGCAAAATGGAGTGGCGGAGAGAATGAATCGAACTCTAGTGGAGACGACAAGATGCATGCTTATGCATGCAGGAACACCGCTCAATTATTGGGCAGAGGCCTTAAGCACAGCCAGCTACATCCGGAATCGACTTCCTACAAGCAGCATTGGTGGAGAAGTTCCATTCACCCGATGGACTGGGAAGCGAGTCAGTTTGAAACACCTTCGTGTGTTTGGGTGCTTGGCATATGCACATGTTCCAAACGAACTCCATCGTAAGTTGGAACAGAAGAGTAACATGTATATCATGGTGGGATATTGCCATGAGAGCAAGGCATATAGGCTTTACGATCCCACTCACCAGAAAATTGTTGTGAGCCGAGACGTTAAGTTTAATGAGGATATGCTTTACAAAGATAGGTTTATAATTCAAGTTAATCCAACAGCTTATATTCTTGAGGAAGAGCAACCACAGGATCCACCAGCACATGGGCATGATCCAGGGCAAATTGGGGAAGATCCAGGACTGCAGATTGCAGCAGATACAGATCTGAGTGAGGAGGAGCACGAAAGCGAGGAGGAGATTCCTCCACTTCAGCAAGCACCTTCGCAGGTACCTAATCCAGACCGACCCATCAACACAATCACGAGAAGTGGGAGAATTAGCTACAAGTCACGAAAGGCAAGAGAAGCTGATGAGTCTTCAACCTCCTTCTTCACCTCCAGGTATCCTCAGGAGCCCCGGACAGTGCATGAAGCTATGCAATCACAAGAGGCAGCAGAATGGAGGGCTGCCATGGAGGAGGAATATGCTTCTCTCCTCAAGAACCAGGTTTGGGAGCTTGTTACTCTTCCCCATGGTCGTCGCACTGTAAGTACCAAGTGGCTATTCAAGAAGAAGCTGGATGCACATGGCGAAGTACTCCGATACAAGGCTCGGTTTGTTGCACGAGGATTCTCACAAATCGCTGGAGTTGACTTCTATGAGACGTATTCACCAGTGGTGAAGATGGCTTCCATTCGTCTCATTCTTCGGATAGCAACTAGCTTGAATCTAGAAGTTCACCAGCTTGATGTAAAGACTGCTTTCCTATATGGAGAGCTGAAGGAGGAAGTCTACACTACACAGCCTGAGGGATTCGTGGTACAAGGACAAGAACACAACGTTTGTCGTCTTCGAAAGGCCCTGTATGGCTTGAAGCAGTCACCATGAGCCTGGTATGATCATGTAGACAGGTTTCTCACCTCCATCGGTTTCCAGAAGTCCACTGCAGATGGAAACGTATATGTCTTTCGACAGGGAGTGGACTTTGCATACCTAGCATTATATGTTGATGACAACATCATGGCCGCAAGCCAGTTTCGGCTTGTTCAATTCTTTGAACACCAGTTTCGATCTCAGTTTGAGATCTCCGCAGCCGGCGATCTATGCTATTGTTTGGGCATTCAGGTGTTCTAGGATAGAGCTGCAGGGTGATTCAGCTATCTCAAGCACACTATGTGCAAGAGATACTTCAGAAGTATGACATGGCCGACAGCAACCCTGTCAGCACCCCCATGGACATACACACAACTGTCAGCACCCCCATGGACATACACACACAACTTTCAAAAGATCAACAGCCGACGTCTGAGGAGGAGAGACGAGTCATGGCACAGGTTCCTTATAGGCAGATAGTTGGTTGTTTGTTATATCTAACCATTTCGACTCGACCAGACTTGGCTTTTGCAGTCGGAGTGGTTTCCAGGTTTGTAGAGAATCCAAGAGAGGCTCATTGGATAGTAGTCAAACGTATCTTACGATATTTGCGAGGCACAGTCGGGTTTTGTCTCACATATTCAGCTAGTGGGAGCTATACAGGAGATCACATGGTAATGGATCTAGTGGGTTTCAAATTCAGATTGGGCAGGAAACAGGGAGACTAGGAAGTCCACTTCAGGATATGTGTTTCTTCTGGATGATGGGCTTATCAGTTGGATGAGTAGACTGCAGCGAGTGATTGCACTCTCCTCGATGGAGGCCGAGTACATTTCAGCAACAGAGGCAGCCAAGGAAGCAACATGGTTAATGAAGTTGTTGAAGGACATGGGAATTTCATTTCCAAGGCCAATCACAATATACTGTGACAACACTAGTGCCATAGCTACTTCAGAGAACCCCAGACATCATGACAAAGTCAAGCATGTCGATGTGAAGTATCACTTCATCCGACAAGAAGTTCGAGTCGGAATATCAAACTCAAACATGTGTCTAGTATTGAGATGGTTGCAAATATTATGACCAAGGCTTTGAACAGGGATAATTTCCAACGACACCGGTCTCGAATGACAATCTTGAACTCTCACGGCTGAGTGGGAGTGTTGAGATAGTTGAATCATTTTATATGAGACTTTGCTTGACTTTGAGCAGCTGTAATTCAAACAAGAATAAAAATTATTATTTAAAATTAAAAAAGTAAACAAACCTGGGAGTTAGAGGGTACCCATAATAAGGGTATAGTCCATAGCTACGAGAAACTTTCACTATAAAACCCATACTGTAACTAAAGGTTAGTTCTAACAAGAAAATAAAACAAGAAAGTAACAGCATACCTATGAGGCATCCCATCACGTGGTATTGTATTTCTATTTCTGCCATGTCTGGCACAATGCGCATCTCACCATCGGGTGACTTTAAACAATTTTTAGCCACAGCCTCCAGCATTGGAACGGGAGTATATAATACTCTGCATGAAACCACGGGATGTTGAACCTTGAATTTGGGAAATTCCTGCTCAAAAAGAACACCATAGAAGACCTAATTGTCATTTCAGAGACTTTGCTGATGCTCTTACGAGCAGCATTTAAATTTGCAGTCAGAATGTCTAGCTTAGCATTCACAATATTGAAGAGCCTCTCAATCTCAACCTTAAAGTCACTCAGCTACTGCAGTAAATCCGATGGAACAACAGTTGTGGGAATCTCTGAGTCCGATGGAACAGCAATGATCTCTGAGTCCGATGGAACAGCAATGATCTCTGAGTCCGATGGAACGACAATTGTGGGGGGTATTTCCGAATCCGATGGAGAAACATTAGTAATCTTCAAGTCCGATGGAACAACAGTTATGGAGGGGGTCTCCGAACCACTGCCCGCTGACATGAGATAAGCCTGCAGGACAGGACAGAGTCCAGTTATGGAGGGGGTCTCCGAACCACTGCCGCTGACGTGAGATAAGCCTGCAGGATCAATTAAAACAAAACATGTTCACAACAATACCTTTCTCCTCTTCTGCAATTGAATGCTCCAAGAGCTTCAAATTTTTTGCTCGAAGGATTAACTGTTCTCGGGTTACGTCGTCACTGGAAGAATTTCGGAGACGACGACGCCTATCTACTTCATCCTGAGCAAGTTGATAAAGACCAGGTAGGTTTAGCACACTCCACATGAATAGTCAAGAAAAAGAAAATGAAAACAAGATATAATCAGGCACTCACCTGCCTACGTAAACCTATCAGAATTCTTTTTCACACAAGCCAGATATGTATCAAGAACTTCTTGATATAAAATGGGGGCAAATGCCATCGAATCTCCACAGAAATTGTTTTATTTTCAGATAAATGTGAATCCAACAAAAACTCACATTTCTTACAGAGAATTTAGAGTGTTTTCTTTTGAACGCGATCGTATAAATCTTTTAGAATCGCTCAAAATTCTTTCACTTCCCCATCAACATTCTTGACGTATGTAACATGTTGCTGCTCCTGCGCCAGCAGCCGCACCCGCTGCTTCGCCTTATGCTTCTTAAACGGCATCGCCTTCCAAAACCCTAATTAAAATCCAGAGTTTTGGCCGTCAGATTGAGGCCAAGTAAACGGCTGCGGTAATCTCTACCATTGGTGAACGCTTCTATTACATACAAATCCTACCGTTAAAGTTAACGGACATGATGATTATATTAGGTTGATCTTGGTGGAATTCATTTTATATGTGTATGTTTAGAGAAGTAAAGAATCATCTTCATTATATTGAGTTCAAGAACATGTCTATTTCTTCTTCTTGCATGTGGATTTAGTGGACAAACTTACTTCTACTTCTAAACTCCCATGTGAGGTGTAGAGCTGCCAGTAGGGATGTTCCTTCGCCTGATGTTGTCCAACATCTCCAACAGGGAAAGGTCTCTCTCTCTTGCAAACACGTTTGTAAACATGTGGATGCACTTGTGGACAAGGAGGAGGAGGCAGGATACTTGATAACGTCTGCGTCTTAGAGTCTCTTATTCATATCTCTACAACAGTTGCTTGTGTCCCAATGAGAGGAACCGACCTAGCTCACCTGGGGATCGAGTCGTGTTTATACTAGTAGTTTTTCTTGTTTGCATGATCTTACAGCAGTACCAATTGGACAAAGCAGGTTCTATATAACACTATCTGGGCTCTAGGATCCTTAAGAGTGAAAGGGAAGTTGTTTAGTAAGAAGTTGGCAAACCTGGCATTGATGCACTCGCCACTGGTATTTCCCGTAAGATGCGATGGAGAAAAGCGAGATGTTGTCGAAGAACCAATTAGGGTTGCAAGTTCCATTGCATTGGATCTCGTGTCCCTTGCAGGCTTACCTCCGGTTGCTGTTATGTATGAAGTGGTGGGTTTCGCAAGTCTTACCCCCAAATTCCTGTCACTTGTAGTTTTTTCCGTTGAAGTATAGTTTATTCACGAATCTATTAAAACCTGAATATACAAAATATTTTAATATCTTTAAACCATATAGGCGGTGACATTGTTATATATTAATGACTTGGTAAATGGTTGTAAAAGGTTCTATTATATTAATTATGAGAAACAACTATAACTTCATGTTTGCCTTTAATAAACAAGGAGATATCATTTGTAAACACCAGATAACACGTCTTATATATGCAGTGAAAGATGTGTATTAATATCTGATGATATAACCACACATGTTAATATGCAAAGGAAAATGTAAATATGCTTATGTAAGCAAAACGAAGCACGTGGCAAACATTCTACACTAAATTCTACAGTATATTCTCCTTTGAATCAAAATTCTATATTCTCCTAAAAACCTAATGCTCCTAAATTGACCTCGCGTTCGAATCCAGGGACATTCCAATGACGTGGCACATATTTATTAGAAATGTAGGTTATATAAATGTGATTATTTTTATATCATATATTTTGTATTTGTAAATAAACAAATAGTTACCACATGCTTGTATTTTAATGGAAAGTGCATGTACTTATGGAATAAACTTAGTTGAACAATCGATATTGTATTTGTTAGACGGAAAAATATTTGTAAAATAAAAAAATGATTTGAGATTAAAACTATCTTAGAATCTGTTAGTAATATTCAAAGTATATACTTTCTTTGATTTTTCAAATGATTAAAAACAGAATATTCTCTTACAAACAAAACACCCTAAACACTCTGTTTTAGGGTTCTTACTTAGGTTCCTCCTGCATTCTCTGGCGATGGCGAGCAAAGACAAGGAGAAGCTGTCGCCGCCTTCTGTCTGCAGTAAGCAAACTAAATTTGCCTCAAAATCTGCCAATGGTCCTCTTCAAATTTCTCCAGGCATGTCAATAATCAAATTATATGACATTTATATAATTTCTTCTTGTTTACCAGTTAAACAGAAACCAGTACGAAGAAGCCTGCTAAGTATGTGCGTCGCGAGCTTAGGCTACCATTTGCACGAGATAATTGTTGATATTCATCTCATTTCTTCTGTTCTTCCACCTTCTGTAAAGGTAATGTACACACACCACAGACATATCTGATGTAAATGTATATGTGTGTGTAAGCAAACATTCGTTCAATATCAATACAAGTTGATATAGTAGATAAATAATTACATAGCATATAATAGATATGTATATCTGTCTGCGCGTGCAAATTCGTCTGCATATTCTGTGTGCATTCGTGTAGTTTCTCTTTACGGTACACACACATAGTAATATCTATATATATTTGCATTTATTTATTTATTTTTCAGATGCAATTAGTTGCAATTGCAAGGAGGAGAGGATTATTATCTGACAACCTGTTGGTCCCTATGGCAGACGAGTCATGGAGCTTTTAGATTTATCCGGGTCAGACGTGACTGACGAAGGTGTATTCCATGTTGCTAAGGTGTGTACCAATTTAAAGACAATTGATGTAAGGTAAATACCTTATATATATATATTGCAAAATATTCGAAATTTACATATATAGCTACGAGTTTTAATTTTTATTTTGCAGTTGCTGCAGTAGACTTACAGCGTTGTCAATTCAAGCATTTGTTGAGCACTGCCCTGCTTTAAAAACTTTGAGATGTGGGTAAGTTATATTTATAGTCAATGAATAATCTATTCTATACAAGAATGTCAATTAGAAATTATCTATCTATCTATCTATATCTTTTTTTTTTATAGGGGACACACATGAGCAATACTGCTGCTAGGTTAGCATTGCCAAGGATTTTGCCGGGGTTAAACGTGTCCGAAGATGTTGGAGAAAGCTGGGAAGATCTTGAAACCGAAACCGTTGGAAGTGGTGCACAGTCTTTAGGCTGGATTGTTTGGGTAAGCTTGTGTGTGTGTGTGTGAGAGAGAGAGAGAGATGCACATATATAGCTATATACATACGGAGATATAGATTATATAAGTGAAGCATTGTTTATTTACCCCTTTTCTTTGTTTGATAGCCAGCAATAGATGAGAAGTCGAAAGAAACGGTGAAGATTCAATGTCCAAGAGTGATTGTCAATCAAGGGCTCCAAAGTCATTTGAATCACAGACTGTTCCTAGAGAGGCTTTACCAAAGACTGTTTTGGATGAAATATTTGTACAAGATATTCCTCCTACAACGTGGGATCTGAGATCGACACATGCTACAGAACGAGGTACGTACATTAGTAATTAATAATATGTGTTATCATATATATACATGTGCATTAGACTTCATCTTCCAGGTCTGGAACATGTAAGGCGAATTTTATATCTATCACACACACGCACGTCCGCACTCAGACCATTATTCATCTTTGATATAAATATATAGATTGACAGTGGAACTTAAGTCTCTGGATACGTTCTGTAGCATGAATTATGTTACTTAAATGTACATATAAATATGTATATAAATAGTATTTAACCAAATATATATGCTAAACAGGTAGTTTAGCGGATGATAATGTTACAATGGCAGAGCGGTTTAGGCTTGCGTTTGTAGCTAGAGACGAAAGATTAGCACCAAAACGAGCTAGAATATTCGACAGAATCAGCGACGCATGGAAAAGATATGGCTCAGTTCCAACGTGGATGCCAAAGCACGCCGTTTGGCTACCTCGTATCAGTAATGTATTTTTACCTGTAATATATATGTTACAAATATATTACAACTTCGTCCGCGCGTGTGTGTGAGAGAGGGATATGACATATATTATATATTATATATATATATTTTAGCATGAGGGCACATAGGTACATATGCGTGTATAAATGTTTATACATGATGATATATATCCATATTACATTGTCCATATAATTTAGACAATATACAGACACTACTTATATACATATAGATACACAATATATACGTATATTCATACGTGTTAAGTATGTGTAGACTTAAATACGGTGAGATGTGTGACAGACACAAGCGGACACGTGGATGATGCAGATATTATAGTGTGTGCACACTGTAGTATGTGCTCTCTCTCTCTCTCTCTCTCTATATATATATATATATATACACACACACACACACACACATGTATGCATATGACCACACATTATATCTTTTTGAAGGTTAAAGAAACAAAAATGTTACAGATATCCATAAATAAGTCACGCACGCATGCATACGCACACACATGACACAAGGACACGTACTCACACACGCACACGCACATGTACACTCACGTATATTGCACAAAGGCACATACAAACATACATTCAGACACACGTATACATATCCATACTACTATATATATATATAGTTTTGCATCACAGAGATAACTATACTTCAGTACATACATTTTTATTTTTTAATGAGAAGCTATTGTGTGTGTATTCTGTTTACAGTAACAACGGATCAACAAAGTCACGTGGTGGACTTCTCTCTTTCATAAGGAATATCCTCCATCTCTATCTCGGCCCTACCGCCATCACGGCCGTTCCTGCCAGCACCATCCTGACCATCCGTGGAACTCGCATCCTGGCCGCTGGATTTGTTCACCTTAGCTGCAGCAACAGCTGCTCTCAAATTCAAGCCTGGCTTTGAAGTGGTATCTGGTGAGCCACCATGGACAGACTTCTTCTTGGCCTTTGCATGT